>VXBL01010063.1:865144-975144 GCA_013400195.1 Aramus guarauna
ACCTCCTTATTTTCCATGTGCCTGAGCATAGTTTCCAGGAGGATCTGCTCCATGATCTTGCCAGGCACAGAGGTGAGACTGACTTGCCTGTAGTTCCCTAGGTCTTCCTTTTTCCTCTTCTTAAAATGGTGGTTATGTTTCCCCTTTTCCAGTCAGTGGGAACTTCACCGGACTGCCAGGACTTCTCAAATATGATGGAGAGTGGCCTGGCCACTTCATCCACCAGTTCCCTCAAGACCCGCGGATGCATCTCATCAGGTCCCATGGACCCTGGTATTCCTCCTAGGCTATCTGCCCTTGCTTCCACCCTCTGTAGGCTTCCTTTTTTTTGTTTGACCTTGCCCAGGAGCTCCTTGTTCATCCAGGGGGGGCTCTCGGTGGTTTTGCCTGACTGCCTCTTTGCTGGGATGCACTTGGTTTGGTTTGCTTCAGCATCATGATTTGTCAAGGTGTCCAATTATTACTTGTACCTATGAAATATTCTTTAAATTGTTGATTTTGCTTTTGAAAGTGTGTTTTAGTGGGTTTACCAACTCCACTTTCTAGGATGGCATTGTAATTTCTTGGAGAGCAAGAATCCAGTCAATTGGTATTTTTGTGGAAAGGAAAATTATTAAATGTATAACTCTTCTTTGAAAGTATACATTTGCAGGATTACCATCTGTTTTCAGAAAGAGACATCTAAAATTTTACTAATTGTAGAGGGATTTTTCTCCAGTTTGTCAATCAAGTGTTTTTCTAAGTATCATCTTGATGTCACATATGGCAAATTTTATATTGGTGGTTGAAACTTCCTAATGTATATATGAATAGAAGAGGCTTTCAGTGATTATTGCTTTTTATATTGTTTCCTGTTTAATCTCCCAGTATTTTGTTTTCCAGTTCTAGTAACAGTTATCATAAGCCAGCATATAAGAAATGCCTCTCAGACATGTTTGCATTGTGTTGTCTGTAGAATTTTTTTCTGTATTTTTTTTATTTTCCTTCCTTTTCTTTCTTTCCTTTTCTTTCTTTCCTTCCTTCTTTCCTTTTTTCTTTCTTTCCTTTTCTTTCTCTTTCTTTCTTTCTTTCTTTCTTTCTTTCTTTCTTTCTTTCTTTCTTTCTTTCTTTCTTTTCTTTCTTTCTTTCTTTCTTTCTTTCTTTCTTTCTTTCTTTCTTTCTTTCTTTCTTTCTTTCTTTCTTTCTCAGAAGATTCATTGGTAGTCAAAAAATTAATCTGCAGAGTGACTCCATTCAGGTCAGGTCAAATTTGCCAAACCTATCAGCTTGAAAAAAATGAGTAAGTTCTGCAGATCTCTATTTTAGTACTAGAAAAATAGTTTTATTTGAAAAGCAGTAAAGGGAATGTCAAGAATATAGTATCAGAGGAGAGAAGTATCTCCAAAGAACTTTTACCAATACCACAGTGGTGTCAGTCCCTTACTGAAAAATATGGTGCTCTTCCCTTACATCTCTCTGCAGGGGTTTGAACCTGTATTTTTTTTTTCCTAAAAGAATGCTCATCTCTGGTGTTCTAGGTGGACTGACTTAGATCTTTTGTTCTGGAAATGTTTTATTCTGCGTTATTATTCAGAACAGGTCTGTATTTTAAATTTGTGCTTGCTTTTTTTTTTTTTTTTAAATCCTCTCTGCAGCACCAATTCCTCTGTACACTCCTCAGCCTTTGGCTTACTGTAAATATGGGCCAACTACTTTGCCCTAAGCTGGCTGTGGAGATCAAAATGGCTCTAAACTGCATTAGAATTGATAGGAAGAGACCTTGGCTGAAATCCGTTCTGAATCGTGTTTAGAGTAGACTGAGCTATAATGTCTTTTTTTTTCTTTTTTCTGACACAATCACCATATAAGTAAATAGCCCATACAAAGTAGACCAGCATTAGCAGAAGAAACACCAAGCAAAATAACCTTTAGCCTCATACATTGTCCTGGACAATACTTGATGAAATTTTCCTCTTCTTACAGGGAGGAGCTGAACTTAATCTTCCATAATCTTCATGGCTTCCTTTCCATTGATTACTGGGCTTCATTTCATAGGGCTGTAATCTGATTGCTTAGCTAGACATCAGAAATAAACTGCAGTTCCCACTACCTCAGTCCTTGGTGTTCCAAAGAACACCATGTGGAAAACTGGTAGTTTCCTGACTCCCTATTTAACTAAGATTTGAAAAGGAACTTTAGAAATGTAGACTACATTTTTCTGGCTAAAAACATCTCCCACCTCTGCAAGGGTCTGCCTGTATTTCAGATAGCAATCAGAATCCTGAAACACTCGTAATGTAATTAGTAGGGATTCCACGTGCTAGGCTTTACTAGGCCTTTTCAGAAGTATCTAGCTGGTAGGATCTCATTCAAGATCTGATTTTTATCTTTAACTGTACAGATACCTTAAGTATATTTTTTCAGTCTGGCAGTGTTTATTAAAGATCATAGGTTTATATTATTGTGGACTTCAAGATATGAGATAAACTGTTTTTTCTTTTGCACCTTAATTTGCACCTAATATTAAAAAGAGCTCCTACTGGGTGTGGAGGTGGAATTTAGCCACTGACTGCTTTGTGTTAATTCTTGGACTTCCAAGAAGGATGCAATTGAAAGCCGTGGCTTAGGAAAGACAGATGTATATCTCCAAAGATTGGATTGATTCAGTTGTTTATTTCTACATATTTGTATGGCCCCACTGATAATTTATATCTAACTGCTGTTTTAAAAGACCATTTGAATAATTGCTGCAAACATTGCAAGCATATAAATGAATATGACTGTCTATAACATGCAAAATTATATTTTCCCATCCATTTCAAAATTAATTTTTAAATTATGTTGTTGTACAGATCTTAACAGGTACATAAAAGAATGGGAATGTAGATGGAAAAGTTAGTTGCATTTGTACCACTGTTTGCACCTAATCACACATCTATTTGAAGGTGTACCCTTGTTGTTTCATCACAGATGAAACACCAGGATATCACTCAGGATGATTTTGTTACTACTGTCATATTTTTAAAGCCAGGGTCTAGTGCCTAGGAGTTAGCATGTACAGAATCAATTTTCAGCCAGGTATGAATATTGCCTGATTAAGATACCTGTAGTACTTCTCATATGTATAATCTTGACTTTGTTATCTTTCTATCATTCATTTTTCAGGGTAATACATGATTAGATCATAAGACTCTCTTTTGAACTGATACATGATAAAATATATTACAGAAAGACTTAGAACAGATATACAGATATTTAGATTAGTGGTTGTTATTAAAATTACTATACATTCACGTGGTAATCTTCCACTTTGATATCAAACACTGAAATTTTTAGGAGAATGCCATTTGACCTTCAAGTCTAGTGAACATCTTGCCATTAGCAATCAATGAATAAAACTAGTGAAACTTATATAATAAAACAGGAGTGGATAAATGAAATAATTATATAACTAAAGCTGCAAAATAGTGTACATTTTCTATTTTTGAATTTGTATTAGTACAATCATGTAACATAATATCACTTTGCTTTTAGATACTGTCAAACAGCATAATACTCATAGCTTCCAAAAATAATGTGTTTTGTTTTGCTTTCTTCTTTTTAGTTTAATATTGCTACTAAATAAAAGATTGTAGGATTTTATTTTTTAACCAAAGAAGGGGAAAATAAAATACAGCCACCTCTGGGTAAATTCTTACCGTGAACAACAACAACAAAAGAAGATGCTTACACTTTTATCCCTTGTGAATTTCTTTTTAATATTTCAGAGCAATGAACATATGGCTGTTACTATCAGCACTGGTGTATTTGCAGCGATGCCTATCAACATCCACCAGAGAGCAGGGCAGCTCCAAAACCCACATCTTTTTTGCTGTAGAAATTGATGGAGACAGCAACACAGCCAGCTTCTTGGCCAAACAACATGGAATGCAGTTCATTTCAAAGGTCAGCGCATATTTAAACTTGCTTCATTACTCCCACCTTTATGCTTGAGATTTTCATTTTTTTAAAATCAGTTTACCTAGAGGTTCCTTTAGAGACAGAAAAATGAAAGTGCTGAATCCTATTTTCATTTGGGGATATCAAGCTTTTTATCAAATTATAGAGGTGGCGTTTCAGAATATTTCATATCTGATCAGAAGGAAAATCCAAAAATAATTTTCTCTTTATTCAGGACTCTTTCAGGCACTGGGACTGTTTTATTTATTACTTAATATTGTGCTCCAGTCAATCATTTTGAATTCAGACAGGAAAATGGAATTTTTATTTTTAAAAGGAAAAAATCCTGAGAAAAAATGCTATTGGAATAAAGCAGATTTTATTATTTAAAAAAATACAAATATGTCTTTTCTTCCTCTGCTAACTATTTTATTTTCCTTTAACCATAGTGCATTAATATGAAGACATATATTAAACAAAGGATCTTATATAAACTCATTTATTAGTTAATTACAGGCATCTTATTTCAGAGCATTTCTATAACATGTATCATTGAGCTTGAGGAATTATGGCCTTGTAACACAATCAAGAAAAAAATCTTTTTCTTTCTTTGGACTAGTATCTCAATGCACATATTTTCTGTATGTGCACCGTGTATGTGTGTATAAACATGAAGTATCTATTTATATTGCATTTAGCTTTATTTTAACTTTCCATCAGAAGAAGGTTATTCCTGAGGTGCATGTTAGTACTCCAGAACACAGCGCAAACAGAGGAAACACACAAATATCTTTCAGTTATAGTTACTGGTCTATAAAACTGGACATGTATACCAGTGACATAGTGTTAAATTTTCCTGTTGCTTCTAGTTTAGAAACATCTTGCATTGGTTAAAGTAGATCACAAATAAATTATTAAAACTTTTAATATGTTAATCTGTAGCAGACTCCATTCATTGACCCGAAAGTTCTTTGCCAATTTTAATGAATTAAGCCTTGAAGTGCTCCTGTTGCTTTTATCTCTACTTTTCAGATGTGAAAAGCAGAGGTAGAATAAGTAAAACAATTTCTTCAAGATCCGCACAGGAAGTCTGTGGCCCAGTGAGAAATGGAAAATACATCTCTAAATTTTCAATTGTGTGCTCTTATCCTAAGAGAGAAAATGTAATCAGCTTATGAAGAAGAGGCAGTGCATTATACATACCTCAACAGCCACTATGGTCTACCCTAGTCATGAAAAGCACTGAAGGGCCCCAAGGAAAACTGCACCCAGTTTTCTGTTAGAAGAATGACGATGGCACAGCCTTCCCAATGTGTCATCCTTAGTGTGTAAATATTAAAACCACCACAGAGTGCTACGATGAGGATGTTAATTAAAAAAAAAAAAAAACAAGAAACAACACTGAGGTAGTAGACAGTAAGTATTTTTATAAAGGGTGACTTCTATCACAGGGTTGCTAAAACAGTTTACTCAGGTTTTGAGAAGCACAGAGGTATTTTGTACAAGGGGAATAGATGACAGTTTCTGTTGCTATACAATCTGGGCACTATTTATAGCTAGGTTGCTGGAAAAAAATTTGGTAGTATAACAGAGCCAATCACACTGCATTCTTTGGTCTGTAATATTTATCCAGGAAAATACCTTTTTATTGCAGTGATTATGAACAAGAAAAAGCAAAAGATGGAGAGAGAAATGCGGGAGACATAGGAAGGGTTTTTCTCCTGGCTTCTCTGTGAATTTCTGGTTTGCAACCTGTTGTATAAGCAGCAGATACCTTTCTTAGCATTCTCATTTCAAATATGAAAAAAAAGCTTCTATGGTATTTAAAGCTTAGGGTCTTTAAGCCATGTGGCGCACTGGTAAAGTATTAAAGATTCAAATATGATTAAGCTTAATATTTTTTCAAACTTTTTGTTGTCTTGTAATAAGCTTACAGCATGTACTATGTGATAAGACAAGATGATACTAAAACATTATTTGGAAAAATAAACCTGTAAAATGTGATAAAACTTCTTGTCACTAAAATTCCTGGGTAGTCAGGAGTATTAGAGTTATGCTCCTATTTTAGGTTCCCATATGACAAAGCATTTGAAACATATATTTAAGTTCAATCCTTTTTCAGAAAAAAAATCATAATCATGTACCTAAGTTCCTTTGAAATAAATGGGATCTAGGCATATGCTTAAGTGCTTTACTGGATAAGGCTGGGCTACTGAATGGGGCTCTTAGTGAAAAAACAGTTTTGTATGAGAAAAGTGACATCAAAGACTGAAAATGCTATCTTTTAAATATGCTACTGTCACCACAGGAAACAGGCTCCTGTAGGAATGGTAATTATGTGTAACTGTGACATCCTTGCTTCAGCATGTTAGTTGCAATTTAGAGTTGCAGTTTAAAGGCATAAGTGTACATTTGGCATAAGTGTACATTTTTACTATGATACAGGCAATAAAGACAGTGAGTTAAGCGTGTTCCATTGGAGTGCTCCCTCTCATTAAATGCCACTACTTATTAATATGCAGATACTTGGCAACAAAGTAGGAGAATCGTAACTATGAAGAAGGCTACTGATCAGGTATCACACTGGAATGCACTGCTTGGAAGTGCAACTCTTGAATGACATTTAGTGGTTAAAGTCCAAAATGTTAAACGCTTGGCGTTAATTGCAATACTATTTCATTTCACATTCTGTACCAGCTAACTTACCAATAGAAGCAGTGCAGGTGAAGAGTTCTTTTAAAACTTACTGTTATGATTTCTCTTAAAACTACTGACTTAAAGTTTCTGTAATTAAAACACTCATTAAATACTGCGAAGATGCCCCCAGCATGTAGGAGAGTCTCACCAGTTCTAACCTAACCAAAATATTTTGCAAAGAAATACTTTGGTTCTGAGTGTTGCATTCCTAGGTGGTAGCATTGCACTCAATAAAGATTAGAGAAGACAGCAGATATTTAATATAGTTAGGTATTGGAGGCATACCTTAGAATCAAATGTATGTTAGGATTCTTTCACACAGGTATATTTTGAGTCAGCTCAATTCCTTTATTTTTATCACTATTGTAATGTAGACTGCACACTAGTCTTGTCTCTATACTGCAAAAAGAACTTTTTATTGTACTGCTAGGTGGCAGGAATAGAGGATATAGTGCCAGTCACTTCAGTTTCATTCTCTTGTTTCCTTCCCCACTATTTAAGACAGAGGTTGTAGAGAAGATACAGACTTTATTGCATTTCTCTAGTCTCAGAGGGAAGGAGGTGGTAAAAGAGTAAAACTTGAAAAGGGAGTACATGCACACCAACTGTGGGTCATCAAGAACAATATCTTTTTTTTAGCTGTATAATGCCTCATCCTTACCTCAGTGAAGTCAACAGAAAACCGTCCATTGACTTTCAAGGGAGCGTAGAAGAAGAAATGTTCCTAAGTAGATGTATCCAGGTAGCAAATATCACTAGTACTTATTCTGTGTGAGACACTCATAGGAAAACAGAGTGAAATAATTGCAGATTTGATCTCAGTCTTCCAACCTTCCAAAGCAGGATTTCTTGTATCCTATTGTACATTTTGCTCCTGTGTAGCAGACACAGAAACATGAAGAAACACTGGGGAAGCTACACCTAAAATCAGTTTATGCTCCATTCATTTAAAGCAGCAAGGCTTTTGCCAGTTTTAACTGACAGCTCTCTTAGCTGAGATTTTAAAGTGAGCACCAAGTTTCAATGGTTTTACAAAAGTCAGACAAAAGAAACACATCAAGTTTTTCTATGTGTGGATTTTTATTTTTTTTTAATTTGGATTAGTAAAAGTTTTGCATAATGGTGAATTTGAATCTCAGAGTGAAACTAGGAAAGCTGTATAGTGGTGGAAAACAAGTTCACTGACAATTATATTACTGATACATTGATTGCTGAAAAAAACCCTGTTTAAGTGCTGAATCAGTTTTGGAGATTTTGATAAATACATACATACACATATATGTGTGATTACACAAAAGTATGATACATATATGAGTGTATGCTTGGACACACCCCCCCAGTATGTACTTATTCAAGTGTATATATATAGAGGTATGTTACAAATTTAATTTACAACAATTTTTTCTGGCCATATCAGGTATTTATTTTTCATCAGCAAAACTCTGAAAAATGTTATAAAAAAGGTACATAGTGTTTGAGAGTTATATCTAAGAATTTGTTCTTGATAATGCAAACTGGGAACACATGCAGTGAAGTTCAAGGTCTTGATATTACTAAATTTGTATAGAAATTCCAAACAGATCTTGGGTAAAAAAAAAAAAAAATTAAATGAGGATTTGAAATGAATTATTCTGATCAAAAGTAAAAAATTGATTGTATGTCTGTATATATATATATTTAGAAGATAAAGTCAAGCTGGGCAGCAAACCTCACTTTTAATAAAAATGGGTTTAATAAAGTACTTTCTAGGAATGAAAACAAGATTGCTGAATGACATTTGGACTGTGAGTAAGGTTAGCTTCATATTCTTTCTGTTTCTCTCTTTCTTTTTCTCTTATTTTTTTCTTTCTCTCTCTTCTTTTTCCTTGCCCTTTCTTGTTCATTCTCTCTTTCGTTCTCTTCTTTGTTAATTTCCTTTTTCAGTCTAGAGAAATTTTTAGCAATTTCATGATAGTTTCTATTTCCCAAAGTCTGTATTTTCTTTATGAAGCTTCTTTGGATATTTGGCATGTTGTAAGCAGAGCAGATATAACTTGGTGTTTCGGAGTGTATTTATTACTCTTATGATAAAACCCTTCCATGTTATTGTACCTTTAAAAATTGAAGTACACAAAATCTAAGGAAACTATGGAAATGCCTCTTGCTGAGCCGGACTCAGGCTTAATAGATCCTATCCAAGAATGTCTGTTAACTTACATCACCTCACTCTATGGGCAAGTGTTTTGAATCAATGACTACCCTCTCAAGTTTTACAGCACATCTTTAGCGTATTATATTTGCTGCAGAGTAAGTTCTGGGATGAGGATTTGTCCCTGTGTGGTTTTATTTTCTTTCTGTTCTACTGCTTTTATTTGTCTGGGAAAAATGTCTTACGTTTAAATTACTATTTTAAAATTGTTTTTCTTCCTATGCAGTATGTGGTTCTTATAGAAGATGAAGTGATAGACCAACCCTTTAAAATGGGAGAAAAAAGGGTGTATGTTACAGGTTTTGATTGTCAGTGGAGTTAATTCCTTTGCTTTGGACTGATGTGCAAGAAAATCTGGAGTTTTTTAGAAGGGAGGGGTTTCTGGAATTGCGACAGATACTTTGGTTACTTTTCCTTCTGCTCTCTGCCATCCTGTCAAGCTACCGGTGTCCAAAAAGATGTCCCTTGTGGCAAAGAAAGGAAATTTCCCTGCTTAACACTGGAGGCTAAAAGTAGTAATGGCTGCATTTTGCTAAATCTGGAGAGGAAAAGCACACTTGACGTGGCGCTATGTTTGTTAACACAGCTGGTGAATACTTGGCAATTTGAAAATACTGTCCAAAATTTTAACATGGCATACTACAGTAAAAACGTCCACTTTTTCATTTGTTTACATATGTGATTTTATAACTGATGTTTTCTTTAGTATGGCAGTTACTGATTCACCTTATTTTTGTTAAAAACTAATATTTTTCTCAAGTATTCTGCTTCTGAAGTCATGTTTTCTTTCAAAGAAAGGCACACAAGTCTTTCTATAGCATAAAGTTAATACCTTCTTAGGCCAGTTGTTGAAGATTGCAATATTATTATTTTGTACTACTGTAAAATAGCAGCATCTGTTCTTTTAATCTCAGCTAAAAATTCTCTTTCATTTCTTGAGCGCTGCAAGTTGTAGATTCAGGAGGACCTTTCCATGATTTTCGCTGTGCTGTGTAACACTATTCAGTTGCATATGTGACAACAGCTTATGTATTCATCCTTCTACCAGGTGAATGCTCCTGTGCTTGAAAAGACCTTTACAAAAAGGCAGAGAATTATAAGAATTAGTTACTAACAATTTATGCTAATATACTAGGAAACTAATCATTTAATCGTTCTGATTGAAATGATGGGCATGAGTCACACGAAATGTAAATTGGTATAGCCCTATTTAAATCAATGAAACTATACTGATATATGCCAGCAGAGAATCAGGTCCCTCATCTTTAGTTGAATAATTTAATGGTAGGCTGTGCAGACCATTAGAGAATATAGTTACAAGAACAATCCTATATTGAAACTGGAAAGGAATATAGAAGCTAGTAGTGTTAGATGATTTTTTTTTTAATCTTTTTTTTCCTCTCTGTTGTATTGGTGAGTAGATCAAGTTTAAACTTCGAAGTTGGTGGCATAATGCTACACTTAGCAAACAACCTCAGTGTGGAAAAAGATTGGAAAATGTTTTTACAGTATTGTGCAAAAACAACTCACTTTTTGATGACTTTGAAAAAAAACTCCTTTTACCTCTGCAGCTGCTGCTATTATTCAGTGCTCTGTCTATCCTTAGAGTTACCTAGTCTGGGGTTAAAATAGTAACTACAGTGTAAAAGAAAGGTGAATAAAAAAAAAAAGAAAATCACTGTGATTTATCTAGGTCTTGTTAATAAAGCAATGTTCCCTATTAAACATATTCGTTTCAAATTCCGGATGCCTGTCATTGTAAGGAAATAGTGTAAACATGGTTGCAAGTCTTTTATGTTTTTTTAAATGAAAGTAGCTTAAATAAGAGTTATGAAATTGAAAACTCTCTCTGGAACTACAACAAATGTTTCTTCTCATTTCATGCACCTCTGGGACTGTAGCACTGGAAAATGGATGCAAAAACCCATAAATTTGCCAGATGCTTGGTACAGGGTTCTTGGCATACATTTAATCCCCACTATTTTTGTCCCTGAAAGGAGAAAAAAAAAAACAAGATAAATTGGAATTTGGTTTAATTTAAAACATATTACTGAGTTAATATATGCATGTCTATTTTTGCAGTGATTGCCAGAGGTGTTTAGCAAACTGATGTCAATATCTTATATGTGCATATATTACATACATGGAATGGTATGGAGTGCATGGTGGGCCAACTCATTTATTTCTATCAATTTACTATGGAAGGTCCTCTGTAGCAGGTGAAAGTGATGCCTCAAGAGGCAGATCATGGTTTATTAAGAGCAGTTTGATTTTAAGAACTTTGATGTCAAACATATGAAGTCATACAGTTTCCTACATTTTTTAAGTTGTTCTACGAGAAGTATTTTGCACCACTGAGATCCAACTTAGTTTTGAGGATTCATTGATAGGCTCTTTTACTTTGTAAGTTGATGTAATGACAAATTTAAGCTCTGGAATCTGGATTGTAAGAGAGAAATGAGACTAGAAGGAGAAGGAAGGATTGCTTCACTTGAACAATCATTGCAAAGTTTTATAGTACGTCATTTAATTGTTTAACAATTATAATACTTTTTATTTGTGTAGCACAGTTCATTCAAGACTATAAAGATTCCTTACCAATTTAAAGTTTCACAAAGCTTCTGAACCTGGATCAATATCATCAGAGCTGTGAGATATCATTTCAACAAATTCTGCTCACGTGGATTTTTGAAGTAACTAAGAATATCTTCCATAACATCTTTGATTTGTGTTCAGAAAATAATTTCAACCAAAACTAAGTTGGGAGAAGAGTAGGAACTTTGCACAGTGTTGTCTTCAAAATGAAATATCCCAGCAAAACAAAAAATAATATTTAAGGTGTAAATGTCTTGCTTTTTAATTTTAAAATTAAAACTAATAATATATATATAAATACCAAATATTAGACAGATATTTTACATTTTGTCTGGGACAATTTTTTAAAAACTGTCACAGACTCACAGAATGTTTGAGGTTGAAAATAACTTCTGAAGGTGATCTGGTCCAACCCACCTGCTCAAGCAGGACTACCTAGACCCAGTTGCCCAGGACCATGTCCAGACAGCTCTTGAGTATCTCCAAGGAAAGAGCTTCCACATCATCTCCGGGCAACCTGTGCCAGTGCTCAGTCACCCACCCTCACAGTGAAAAAAGTGTTTCCTCATGTTCAGAGGGAACCTCCTGTGTTTCAGTTTGTGACCATTGTGTCTGGTCCGGTCACTGGGAGCCACTGAAGAGAGCCTGGCTCCCTTCCTTTTCATTCCTTCGCTTCAGATAATTGTACACATTGGTAAGATCCCCCTGAGTCTTCTTTTCTTCTGGCTAAACAGTTCCAGCTCTCTCAGCCATTCTTCATAGGAGAGATGCTCCAGTCCCTTCATCATCTTAGTGGCCCTTCACTGCACTTTCTCCAGTTTGCTGGGGAGCCAGTACTGAACACAGTACTTAATGTGTGGCCTCACCAGTGTCCTTACCCAGAGTTCTCACTCTTTTTCTTCCTAATACTCTTCTTCTGACCACCAAACCAAAGTTTCTTTTTTTTCCAGCTCTGGTTATCACAGCCATTTTAGATATTGATAAAATCAATTACTTCAAGGCCACATTAATGCTTTAATAGCAGATTCTGGAATAAAGTCCCTAAGTCCTATTTGCTGCTGTTTATGGGGAGACAATGCTGGTGAAAATACAAATAAAAACAACATTTTAAAGAGGAAGTTCAGATGAAGTCCTTAATTGTCTGCCTTAAAAGCAATAGTACAATGCTGGGGAAAGATTGCAATGATCTGAGAGGATAATAACTCAGAAAAGTTAATGGCTTCTTTGGAAATGTTGGTTGAAATAATAGTAGTATCAATGTGATGAAACATTTTGTTTACTATTAAGCTGCATGGTGCTAAGTAGAATTTACAATAATAAGACAGATTATTTTCTCACTGCTTTGACTTGTGTACTCAGAGTTTTCTAGATATGGATCTCTCTTCCTTCACATCAGAAAGGTTTCATACTGTAGTGTGATCTGTCAGAGTCTGTGTAGACAAAAAGGAAGCAACAGACAGCTGAGGATTTTGCAGGTAGGGGCACAATGATAGGTGAGGATGAAATTAATTCTGCATCAACTGACACGAAAATTTTCTAGAAAAAAATCCAGTAACAAATGGCATCTTCTACAACTTAAATGATCATCATCACAAATAAGGTTGTTTAAAGAACTTTCTCCTCCATAAAAGCTAGCAGCTGGGATTTTCCATCGTTCTCAAGCCAGGGAAGAGATGGTTATGACATGTACCCAAAAAGTTAGGGTACTTGGAGGCATTATTACTTTTTCTCATGGACTATCATAAAAACAAGAACTCCTTTGCAACTGATGACTACGTGCCAATGTGAATGGAGAGTCTGGCCCTGTAGGAATGTAGAAAGTAAATCCTGAACCAAGAAATCTAAACAGTTCTCTTTTGCATTGGTTTTCATATGCTGAAATCTTCATGGAGAGTCTCAACCAGTTTCAGCATCACCTGAGAAAGCCGTTTTGCAGTCAAGAACAAAACTATGTATGTCTTTATCAGCATATGTTAGTGTCTTCAAAGACTTGCCTCATTCCCGATCTGAGAGGAGCATTTCTAATCCGTATGCCTGCGTGTGTGTGTTATGGCATGCACACGCGTCCACACACACACACACACACACACAAACAAGCACCTGTGTACACTTGTACTTGCACTTCTTTCGGGGACTAGCACAGCTTTGTGTGCCCTCTCTACGTGTGATTAAATATTAATTAGGCTTCTAATATAAGCAAGTGAGTTCACAGGCCCGAGTGCCACGTAAATAATACATGAGGTACCCGAAGGCTCAGCCTGAGAAGCTGATTGGCCACCTTGGATTTGTATAATTATGAAGTTTCATTATTAACAGTGGAAGCAGTGGAGAGATTTGCCTAGCTTGAGGGACTTTGAAAGCATAAGCTGTCTCATTAGGGAAAAAGGGAATAAGGCATAATATTCAAACTTGCTGGTAAAAAAAAAAAAGGGCAATAAAAATTAAGCATAGCTCTTTAATGGGAGTATTTTCTGTGTATATACAAACATTTCTAAGTGTTTAAAAAGACTGAAATTCAAATAGGTGAGGTCTATACTACAGCTATTTAGCAGTTTTGTTTGCAAGAGGTCTTGCTTAAAAGCTTTTGTTCTCAGTATAAAACAATCTTTAATATTTTACAGAGAAATCCACAGGTAGCTTAATGGGTTCTGCAAAGTGAGAGGTACGGAGGTGAAAGAGAATGAACACAGTCCAGGGTTCTTGCTAGAATGTGTGTTGTGCATGCAATTAAATCTCAAGGTCAAACAATTTACAGACAATTACTTTTCTAACATCTCCAGAAATGCCTGCTTACACGTCTTTAATTTTAAATGATACTGATATTCCAATTCTCCCCAAAGGTTAATGCTGACTAAATCCAGCTGTGACCTGACACGATGCGACAGCACAGTGCCTAATTATCCTCTGGATAGTCATTTACTTTAAACCATTAAAGAAATAGGCTGAGAGGAAGATTTAGGACCCAGAAAAAATGTTAGCCTGACTTCTTTCTTCTTGAGGATGGGATGGGCTGAAAAATAAAAATAAAATCTTGCTAAATGTTAGCCATTTGCTTTGATGGCAGAAAATTGTTCATCCCACTCTGTTTTTTTTACAGGTTAAATTGCTAACTAGTTCATTTTATCCATTGCCTACGGCTGGCGCTAAATGTCAGTGACAAATTTTGTACTTGTCTTGAAGAATGAATTAAGTTATGCACAAAAGCTATAGTGCTCTTTTTAAGATGAGTGAATTGCAGAGGGAAAAAAAAAGTTGCTCGTTTGAAAAAGGATTATTTCGATTAAAGGCCTTTTCTATTGTAGTGGAAGACAGGTAGTGGTTTAAGATAATTCCGACAGTTACCTCCCACAGAGGCTGCAGTCCTTGACTAGAAATTTCTTTAAGAGCACTTGTGTCAGATTATATGCTATGATTATTATCATAAGACCATTTGTGACAGTAAAGGGGGGGAACAATTACAGAAAATGGCAACTATTATTCATTAACTAAGGTAAAACTGGTCTGTCTTCAGTGAGGTCAGCATTCCATCACCGTCACACAAACCCTTCTACAGTTTGTAGCAATGGCAATTAAAAACCTCCAAAGTATTCTCTGCCAAATGTTGGTAAGAAGGAACAGTGCGTTCAGCGATTTATATTGAGAAGACCTGGCACAGACTTTATAATCCATCTGGTTTTTAGTTGTCTGGCTCTGGTAGCACCCCATCATCTCCAAGTGAATAAAGTATCTAAGAATGATTGCTGCCATCATAGCGATTGAAACTCTAAACTGGCTTACTGTCCATAGGCTAAGCCTAAGGGAGCTCTGCATGTTCATATTTTACTTGGTTTTATTTTCATGTGCACTATATCTGTTTATTGAAAATCTAAGGAGAACTTAAAGTTAAGACTAGACTTTATAGCTACATCTGCTACGGGGGTGCTTCAGTAAAGAGTCAACATCTCTCACCCCACTGAGGTGGCATAACTGGTGCTCTGTTGTACTTACAGTGCCTGATTTGCTCTAAATATAATTACTACTACAGGACAATAATTATTTTTATTTTATTTTTTTGGATTATAGAAGTGCCTGGTTTTTCCAACTGTAAGCAGAGTACCATTGTGCTGTGCACTGTACAAAAACAGAGATTTGAAAGAAATGTTGTTTTTAGTGGCACCCACAGGTTTTGGCAGATACTTTTCTCCTCTCACTGTGTGCATAAATATTTTCACTGATACCAGCTGTAGAAAGTGATATAGTAAATGCTAATCTCAGTACAGTCATAGCAGTCACAAATGGAAGTTAGATCTGTAATTTCAAGTGAAAGCTGAAATGAAAAATCTAGTGATTATGCACTACTGCCCTAAGCTACTGAAAGATTCCCTCTTTCTTTCTTTCTCTCTACCCTCTCATACTCAGGCAAGGGGATAAGGTTTCCTCCCCAGGGGAAAGAAAAATACAGATTATCAGTTTTCTTGTGATAACACTGCAACTCCTGAAGACAGTCTGGCTCTAAAAAAGTAATAGAGGCTGGGATACATCTCACCTAACTTTGGACATACAAAGCATAGCTATCTCAGTCTGAGCTAGTCATTTTTGCTGCTATTCTAGAAACAGGTATGACCACATGCATTCCATGTAATTTCAGACTTCTATTTAGGGTGAGATGAATTGTCCTCTGAAGGTGCTTGGTTCTTTCTGTTAACTTTAAAGAGAACCTAAACTCGGTTGCAGGTTTAGATTCCCACATTAGGGCACATGTATTGCGCCACTGATGGTTTTCCTTTTCTTTAACTTTTCATCTCTGGCCTGTCTGCTCACACTTGAAGAATTCACTTCCATTCCCTATGCATGAAAAAGTGTCCTTCAAAGTTTTTATGAAGTATATTTTAAGCAGTTTCTCTGATATATTTTTTTCCATTTGTAAATACCCACATTTTTGACCTTCCCTTTGATAAGCTAGTTGGAGCACCTTCAGTCCCATGTTTCTTACTTTTTTTTATAACCTTGCATCACTTATGTAGCTCTCATCTAAGTTTTCCACTTCACACATTTTTTGCAGTGCGAACAAGTGTTACAAGAGTGGTCTCACCAAAAGTTTGCGTAGGGAGAAACTCTTCCTTGCTTCTGTTTTGTGGTAACTGTTTTGTTAACTGTTAGTGCCTCAGCATTGCATGAAGGAATTATATTGAGATAGATATTTACATTTTCCTGTAATACTGCTTTTCAAAGGAAAGTATTTGGGTTTCTGCTCCCAGTTACCTATTTCCTTGCATTAAACTGTATGAATAACTCTTATTTGTAACTGTACGTTTTGCTGACTGTTACCATTCAGCTAGGTGGTCCTTTGCAGCAGCTCTACTCAGCTCACTGTTTATCATCCTACTGACCTCTCTGTCTTCTGATAACTCAGCTTCCTAAAAATGATCGTTATTAAAAAGATGGTGACATTGGGCCAACAACTATTCTTTCTGGCATCTACTAAACCTCTATTGATAAAGAAACTACTGCATTTTGGAACCTGTCAGTGAATCAGATTTACTACTTTTAGTTCCTCAAAGTAAGTAAAAGTGGCTTACACAAATTTAAGCATTTTACCTAAGCCATGCAGGCAGGCAGGGGAGAGAAAGGGAGGCATCTTCAGAGGGTCATCCATCTCACGGACTCCAGTGGAAAAGTGGATCAAAATTTAAATGCAGCAAAAAAATAACCAAAAAAAGTGGAACTAAACCAAAGATGTCACTGCATATGTAACTCCTTCAGAAGAGAAAGAGAGAAAGAGAAAGCAGCTCATTGGTAACAGATCACAGTCATAGTCCGCAGGCAGTGTACTAACTGTCTAGAACGGGCTTTTCAAACACTGATGTGTTTCTCTTCACTGCTTGCTCAGTAGGTCTTGGAAACTTATCTTATACTAAATATTTAACTTTTAGATGGATAAAATTACATGGCATGAATATTAGCCCGTGCTTGCTGTTTGAAAATGGGGGTTTACATTTCCTGTTTTATTTGTTTGACAACTAGGAGAATGTTACTTAAGAAAGTGTAATGGTCAAGTATGTTAAATATTGTGTTCAGTTCTGCAGAGTAACAGAAATATTTCAGTTTCATGTTTATTCTTAGAACAGAAGTCTGGAAACTGTATCTTTTCCTTATGGCCTTTGTTCACATCTTAATTATTGGATGGTCTGGTGAGAAAGTCTCTCTTTTGCTCAAATTTGTAATTATGTTCAGCTGAAACCTCCAGCTTGGGCTATAGACCTTTCTGCTGAAGCTTATTGTAATTCTCAGGTTGTTTGTTGACTGAATCATAGTTTCTGATCCAGAGACCCTGCCTCTTTGAGAGCACTTCCTGAAGTGGAAAAAGACGTACTCGTCAAGAAAATATTTCACCACTGTTATAGCTGTAGCTTCGAGAACTGCCTTCCTAGTAATATTACTTCATAAAATAAAGAAGAATTTGCAAAGGACTGAGTGTGAATATGCTTTGGTAGCTGAGAAGTCATTTAAAATATTTGAAATATTTCCAGTGGATAAATTTCAACTAATTTTGCAAATGCTAGAGAAATGCATATGTATGTTTAGTACTAAGAAGTACAGAACATACATCTGACTTGTTTTGTTTTCCTTTTAAAGTTAAATGCAAAAACTAATGCAGAAGTTCTGCTTTCACTAATTCTATTTAGTAATTTACTTTATGACCATTTGGACTGAAATCAGTGGGAACTTTTGTGGAATAAGTTAGTACTTTTTTGTAAAGAAGGGTAAGAAAATGTGCTCCTCACAAACAATACCAAAAGGCAAACAAGGTATGAATCTATATATCCAAGTTAAAATTAATAAAATGGGAACAATACAAGAATTTTGAGGGGAGGGGAAAGGGAGTGAAATTGAAATAATCAAAGTAAACCTGTTGATATCATGAGGTAGCAAGGTGTAATTATTTGTAGTGGGAATAAGTTGGGATATTAGAAAAAACACACATGTTCCTGCCACAGGTGTTATTGTGTCTAGAGCATATTGGTGATCTGCGATTCCCATTTTTCATATTGGAACTCATTTCAGTGTAGTTGTTCAATTTCTTTCCTGCAGTGCTGCCCTTCACCTGTTGAATCAAAGTGTAAGTGCCCGGTAGCTTAGAGTATCAGCAATTTTTCTTCCTCTTTTTCTGCGAATATATTGCCTCTCAATAATGAATTAATGGCATATCCTGGCAGAAGGAAATGCAGAAAGCAAAACATATCCCTTTGGTTGCAGGAGAGGAAGACCACTGTCCTCGCTGCAGGCTCAGCTCCTGCTGGCTGCTCCTGAGGACACACCTGGCACCACAGGGCTGAGTCTTCTGGGTGAACAGCAGGCACAGACGTCCCCGAGCTGAACGTGCCTAAGAGGTCCGTTTGTGACAACATCTATCTTGTTTAAAAATGATTGTAGGAAAGAGAAAGGATGCCGTGCTGTTTGTCTGGAGGGAGTCAATCTACTTGCTGCTGGCAGTAAGGTACTAGAAATCATATGATGTGCAACCATGGACGGAATAAAAGCTGATCAGTGAGGTTGTTACATTAATGAACAGTAATATGAAATAAAGAGTAGAAACCTTGAACTCTAGTCCCTCCCCATACACAGGTTTGTGAAATCTGCATTTCTCAAATGCTGATTTGAATTCAAACCAGTGTGGTTTGAGTTTAATAACAAAATCTTGTTGATGTTTTACTTAAAACATTTTTATGCATAACAAGAATTCCTCTTACAGGATTTTTAAAGTGCCATACTTATTGGTTATTCTAATGGACATTATGTTTTGGGTTTAGGGTTTTTTTTGTTTGTTGGGGTTTTATTGTTTGATGGGTTTTTTTTATTTTATTTTGTTTTTGTTTGTTTTTTTCTGAATGAGAAATAATCCATTTTCAACTGAAAATCCCTATCAGCTGAAATTTGTCACTTGGTCATGTTGCCAAAAATCTGATCCAGCCTCATTTTCCTCTTTCCTCCTTTCTAATATACACTTATCTTGGTCTTTTCTTAAGTGATGGTATCAGTCACTTTCAGTCTTTTTTTTCTGGATAATAATCATTAATTTTACACTTTCAGAACATCTTTCCTGAGGCTTGTCAGCCCACTTCCCCTCGGGATAGCTCAGGGTCCATTTGAATAAGTTGAATCTTCCCTTGCCTGGGTCTTCTAAGGAAACTTAGTGTCTCCTTAATGATGACCCATAAAAAAAAAATCCCATTACCTCCAGTTCCAAAATAAGACAGCCAAGCCTATAGTAATCTTAAACCTAATATTTATTGTTGTTCCAGTGATGTAAGAATCCCTGATTCTGGATAGGTTCTTTCACAATGAGAGATAATTCAGTTTTATTTCTAGTAGAAATTAAATTTTCATTCTTGCTTTTTTTTTTTTTTAAAATTGCGTTACATAGATTCGCATATCTCAGACCTATGCCTGTGAAAAAAATAACAAGAAATGTATTTTGAAGTTGTTGGATAACTCCAGCTTGAAGGATGATGAAAAGGGAGGCATCGTTTCCTTTCTAGGTTTTTTTCCTTGTTATTTCAAATTCACTACAGCCAGGAAAGGACAGATTTGGATGTGTTTGGCAGAGATTCCTAAGGGTAACAGAAGCAGTATACAAGCAAGAACAAAGTCAGATTAGTTTAATTTTGCTTTTTAAAATACTGTCTTGGCATGTGAAATGTTCTGAAGCGAAGAGCAGTGCATAAATAGAAACTGTATTATGTTACGGTGTTTATCAAATGCTCCTCATCTACTGCACCACCCCCATAAATTCACCACAGCTTTTATTATTCAGGGGTGGGAAGGTGGGCAGAATGGGGTGAAAGCTACAGCATGATTTAACACTGTGGGAACTTAATCAATAAGTCTGTTGCAGAGAACTCCCAGGAAAGAGTGTTGTTTTCCATCCAGATGATAATGAGGCAGACTAGCAGCAACCTCTGGAGGAGGAATGCTGGAGCAGTGAATCTATGGTACAGCTTTGCTAGTTGCTAATTAATAGTTTAAGGCCAAGGGGACACCTTCTTGCCCCTCTGCTACTTGTAGTTTCTTTGTAGCTTGTCCCACATGCTTCTTTCACTATTGGGGTCACTCTGTGCTGAGTTAGATTTTGGAAGTTTATCCAAAGTTAACAACAGTGCTAAAAATCCAAGTCTACCTTTCTTCTCCCTCCTTTGTT
Source organism: Aramus guarauna (assembly GCA_013400195.1). Lineage (NCBI taxonomy): Eukaryota > Metazoa > Chordata > Aves > Gruiformes > Aramidae > Aramus > Aramus guarauna. Next base: position 885,721 of record VXBL01010063.1, read on the forward strand.
CTTGGCGTTATTAGTAGATTTATATTATTATATAGCACTTAATCTTTCCCTATATTGCAAAAATAGTATTCTTGTGTACCTTCTTATTGCCTGTACCCCAGTTTCAGACAGCTGAACTTATTTTCGTGTTTGACATCTGTTTGGAAAACATCAACAGAAGCCAAGCTGGATAGCAGTTAAACATGACTAACATTTGTGATGTGCAAATTTAAATAATTTTAAGTGGTGTGAGCTTGAAGACGTGGAGAATGCTTGTTTCATGATAGTTAAGTTCACTATTGAATTTTCTCACCTTTATCTTGAGCCCAAAACAGAGCAGGGCTCCACTTTAACACAGCTGAAGCTCTGGGTGAATGATGCCATTATATCTGTATCTTTGCATCATGTCTTCTTGTAGTCTTTTGGTTCTTCAGACCTCCAAGGTAATGATGTACAGCAGAAGTATAGAAGTATAGAGAAAGCAAGTATTAACTCCGTTGCCGGAGAAGAATTTAGGCAATGGGAAATTAAATAATGAGGTCAATTTTGGTCATAAAGCAGATGGCAATAAAGCTATGTTGGGCACTGTAGTCTAGTAATGTATTGAATCCAGGTTTTCAAAGTAAATTTTATGGGAGCATCTAAAAGCACGTCATAGGTTAGAATTAATTTGTGCATTGTTTTGCTAAGGCATAGCTAAAACCTAGTACATTCACTAAGAAATACAAGGCGACATTTGTTTTAACACAGTGAAAATGAGTAGTAGTCAACTGCAGTCCTTCCAGTTTTCCTGTCTAGTAGTATCACTTCTACATCATCTTACTTCCGTAAGATAATGTACTTCAAGATTCTTCAAAGATTTTCTATTTTAAGAAAATTTTTTCCTAAACCACACTTGCCATAATTAATCAATGCTAAGAACAGAGCACACGAATAAAATTCTCTTTATTGATGATATGTAGTGGCTTTTGTTGCATTTAGTTTTGGTTCAGGTCATTTTTTTCTAATTATTTTATTTTCCTGACTCTTGATTGTCTCATCTTCGTGCTGAGCTTGTCACTACTCTTGTAGTCATTTGAGGCACAGGTATACATAGTAGCAGAGAAAGCAGTGGAGTAACTACTTGTGTGCCAATGTATTTTTCCCACTTTCACAACAAAAGGCCCCTGAGACTGTGAATGCTCATTTGATTTTTGCTGATCTGAGAGGTCTGTGCCATCTTTGATAATGCACCACAGCCGATCAAGCTTTATGTGGAAAATATTGCATTAACTAGAACTTACAAGTGTTAAACATTTTTAAAAGATATATTTAAGCTTTGGGGAGGTAAGGCAGATAATTCTTTTGCATTGAATTAAAAAAATATATAATCACTTCATCTACTAATGAGTGAAGTGAATCGCACTCAGTGCATTTACATGGGTTCAAAAATATTTCTGATTTACCTAGAAATTCAACTGATGTATGCAAAATTATCTGGAAAACTTGATTTGGCTACAGAGCTCCTGCAGACATTAGGCATTCATTCCCCTAGGCAACTTTCAGCATTTGAGCCTAAAAATAGCACATTCACAGTATCATTTGTAATTAATAAACCTGGCTGGTATTTAGAGACTACTGACTATTCCATTGATAGTGTTTGTTTCCTTGGCTTTCCTCTCTGTCCCTCAGTGCTAAGAGTTTCTGTTGGTCTTGTGCTTTCATAGTAAGCAGCTTGGGGCAGAGATCTTTGTTTGGATCGGTGTCTAGGCTAGCACCTCGTACTTTCCTTTCCCGGTTCAGGGCTGGCATTGCAAGAGACAAGTACACCATAAGTAAATGATTTAGTAGTTTAAGTGTCTGTCATCTAGTTCTTCAATGTTCATTCTCATCAGTGACTCACGCTGCAGAAAGGTTCGATATCATGTTCGTATGGGAGAGTTCGGTAACACTTTTTACAAAATAGATATCTTCATAACTGAAAGAAAACAGCAATGTTTTATTCATTGGTACACTGAAAATGGTAGCACAAATACAGATTTAACTTGGATTTCAGCAGAGGGCTGTCACAATGGCATATTGGCAGAAATAGCAGACACCAGATCAGGAGTCATTTCTGGTAGGCACCACAACAATATGTGCATGAGCACGTGTGCACACGTATGTACGCACACTCCCTAAGTACAGTCTTTGCCGTAAATAAATATCCTTATATTGCTCATGATTTACAATGATTTTTATTTGTGAACCATTTGTATTTTCATTTCCTTTTGTGCTTTGACAGGATATAATTATTTCTGAAATGTATAATGGGATCAAAGCATATTTCATTATTAAAGAAATTATTGCATTATGTTAGTGCCATCCTGACTGCATGAAAATGTTAATCCAGTTTTGTTTTATTTTTTCAAATGAGAAGTTTTTTCTTATGAAAATTTTGTGAAATTAATTGTTTGCTTTCTCCCAACCTCTGAGGGGTCTATAGCTTCAGAAGATATCAGATAAAGGATGATGACATGTAATGAGAGTAGGATTTAGCTATTAAACTTCCTTGACTCACTTTAAATATTGATTAGAGAAACACTTCTGGGCAAATATTTATATTGAGCAATAATATAATTCAGTGATTTTTTTTTATTTTTTTTTATTTTTTTTTTTAACTTTCTGAATATCATTATGTCTTCAGTAATTTAGCCTAGAAAAATACATTGTTAGCCATGGGTTATATGAAAAAGTCCTAGATAGATGAGACTAAGAAAAGTAAAATTTTCCAGCAGTAAACCATCATTCATGAGATGCAAAAGCACTCTGTGTTGCTCAGCCTGTATCTGGCCTTTCCCAGGGTTTCGGACTGTTTTACCTGGGATGTTGGCTTCATGCCATTTCTAATATAATGCTAATGTTGTGACAGATACTAATGAAACCATGCTGTTTCTAGATAAAGCTGATATTGAATACATAGGCAGAAGAGGTAATTTCCTTATTCACTTTCTTAATGAGCTCAAGAAGGACAGAGCAGCCTTCCTGCATCTCTGAATATTTCCTAGATTTTATTAGGGTTTTCAACAAGAATAAATTTCTTTGCATGTTTTTGTTTACTGCATATATAGCCATAACAGCTGACCCTACTTGTTGTGTAACTGAGTGATATTTCCTTTGTAGGGGGAAAAATATATGTTAAAAATTCTCATTAAAAACTTTGACGAGTCTAAGCAACATCAGCATATTTGTGTTTTAAAATTCCTTCCTAGCTTTTAGGTGATCAAATAGTGAAGAGTCCAACTTGCATGCCAAACACAGAGGGACCAAATATGTTTATTATACATATTATTTGAGTGTGATGTGTAATGACTGGTTTTTATTTCTTTAATTATGTTGAGCCTTTGGTTACTAAAGGCTCCGAACATTCACTGAAAGTTCGAGGTACCCAGTTTAGAGAGCGGTGTGGACCCTCCGCACCTCAAGGCAGCATGCTCTGCTCAGCTGTCGCATGCTGAATGTCTTGCTTGGCTTACTCAGTGTTCCTGGTCCAGACTGAGAACTGAATCCTGCAGGGGGGCTAAAGAAGTACGTGCTTGCTATGGGTATGACAGGATATAAATCTTGACAGAAGTAGCTGAGAAGGGAAAGGACAGTGTGAAGCCAGTTATCCGCACGTATCTGGCATATCCGTTGATCCTTGTATCAAAATTAGATCTCTGACAGAGATTTTTTTTTTTGCTTTAGGTGGGAAAAACCATACAATTTTAAAAGATATTTTCAAGTATTTCCTGTTAACCAAAATTATTAAAAAGATAATTTTTTACTTAGAAAAAAATTTTTCCTTAGTCAGTGTTTCAGGTAGAGTCTGCATAGGGCACCCAGGCTGCTACCTAGATTTCAAGAGAGCTGCTCTGATGTAGGAGAATTACAGTGTTTGGTCTGTTGCCTGTAAATACTTTATGAAACAGTCAGATCAGTTTAATCTTATTAGAGGTTGTAATACCTATTTCACATGATTGTGTTATGGATGTATGCCATGACGAAAACTTGGCTTTATGTTGAAATGGTGTCTGTCCATATTTCCATACATTTTGATTCTGTAAAGTTTAATCTGAATTTTGAACTAATGTTTAATAGTTGATTTTTGATTGTTTTCAAATAACAATTTTATATCATCTTCGATTGCTGATGCATAATGTTGAGATTCTTAAGTCTTATGTTCTTGTTGCAATATAGTTTCTTATTGCTGTAATTCATATTGTCCTCTGCCAAGTAAGAAGTAATGCAACTTATTTTTCCAACCCAATTATTGAAAAGAAGGGGAGTATGTAGTGTTCTAACTAAGATTCAGGACCAAAACTCATATAGTGGTTTAAAACAGAGAGGAAAGAGAGTTCTAAATACTCTGTAATTAAAAACTCCAAAAAGGAACCTAGGTTTCAAAATCTTTGAGTGGTAAACTAGGTGAATAGGTAGATACTTGAAATGCTTTTTGTCATCTCAAAGGATGCAAAAACAGCTTCTTAGAAACATTATCTGCCTGCTAAAATATGGCAGCTAGCCTAAAGTAATATTCTAGGACAGTACTTCCTGCCTTTGTCAAAGAAAGATCTGGCCTTAGGGATTAGTCCACAGTCTGGCTAGAGCCAGGTTTTCTCTCAAACCAGTGAAGCTATAAACAGCCAAAGGTGTGTAGGTGTGCAATAGCTACCATTGCAACTTAAAATTCTAAGGTTATACAGATGTCTGCAGAAAAAGACCGACCTCTATATGAAATTAAAAGGAAAGTATACTTCTAATTTGTCTCAGGAATTGATTCTATTATAATTCATCAAAGAAGGTATTTGAAAACAAAGCAGGTGCATGTTATGTATAGTGTTTCTGACTCAATGTGAAGGTTCATCCTAGACCAGTATAGCCAAATCAGTTTTTCTGATCATTCAGTTTGCAGCCTACTCTAAAGTTCAGTACGACTTTTCTTCACTATATTATTGATTTCTATTTTTTTTCTCTTTAAATTATTGCTTTTCTTTTTGATCAGATATTGTCCCAAATTTTTATGAATGTTACATTCTGAATGTGATGGCGAGTAAATGCATATCTAATTCTAACAGATATGTAGCATTTTTTTCCTCTGTGCTTTCTGTCAGTGTTTCTGACTTGCAGCATTCCTGCAATTCTGTTCCTACAGCAAGTTATTTCTTCACATACATAAGCCACTAGATCTCTTTAATGTACAGTTGCATTTGTGTCATATCAAAAGTGACAGATTTTCAAATTTTTTTGATGGGTGTGAGATGGTCCTGGAGTAATTCTCTCCTCAGTTTCCTTTTTCATATTTTTAATTATTTAATTAAATTATTTTAATTATTTAATGTGAAAGTCAGGGTGCTAATTTATTTGGTTCTTATCTTAAATATTTGTTGCTTTCATGTTCAAGATATTATCTTCTTCAAATGTGCAATGTCCTCTTCCCCACGTTAGTGACATACTTCAGTTAGGTTTCTCCTTCCAGCAGAGAAGCTGAGCAGCTTTCTTCCTTGGTGCTATGATGTTTTGCCTAAGCAGAGCTTTAAGTTTAGCTCTGCTTGCTTTTGCTTATATTGTCGCCTACCTGGACAGTCTCCTTACTGGCAGTCATTGTGTAAGGTCTTTTTTTTGTAATTGTTATCTTGTCTTTGCTATCATCGACAAGTTTTTGGTCCCATTTGTGGGAAACTAGCTGTGAAAACCCATGGTAAGTTGTACTTGGTTAGTACAGAGTGTAGTACTGGTAGAATAGTAGAGAACAACTGCATTCAGATAACACAGGCCTCTGTCAAACTTCATGGATCAGAAAATGTTTCTTCAAGAAGATATAATACCACAAGTAAAATGAGATAAAATACCACAAGTAACTGAGAAATATCCTTGATGGAAAAAGAGAGTTGTTAAATCTCTACCCATTACAAATTCTCTGAAGATGTGTAGGACAATACAATAAGGTTTAAACATCACTTCCAGTAAGTAACTGCAAGAAATAGATACTTCAGAATGAAGACATTAAGTGGTAGTGTTATTTCTTTTGATAGGATGATAATCACTTGATGTTTTCAGTAGGTCTCAGTTAAATCAGCTAAGAAAACTAGTTGTATTATAAAAATTTGAAGAGCATTCTATTCCATATAAATGTAAACCAGATGCTATTTCTAAGCATTTTCTGAGTAAAGATGAAACTCTAAAAGTGTTTGGGAGTTTTTTAGAGGCAAATTTAAATATTGCAAGTTGGGGAGCTAATTGAGTCCTTTCTCTGAAACCCAAACAGATCTGGGACTTTGGACAGAAAACTTTGGCAAGCTGGTGCTGACCAATCCAAATTTTAAAAGTAATTTACTTTGCTAAGTAGGAATAAAATAAGACCAGAAAGATGCTCAGAGAGAGTAGGCAGTGCCCCAGTGCTGTGGATATGGTAGAGGATCTGCAGTGCTGCAAAAAAGACATTAGTCAGAACGGCATTAGAAGACCAAAAGAAGCACCACAACTGTAACCTCAATAAACATAAAAAGTCCAGAAGAGGCCTGCCTTTTGAGGAAGAATTGCAAGAATTGAACTCCATCAATTTTCAGCTCCATTGAAAGTATTTTCAGGCTCTCACAGGACATCAGTACATGAGTGCTGCTGCCTCAGAGAATGCCCTTCACAGGAGCAGTAGTGGACACTGCAGTCAAAGGTGACTAAGCTATCAGCTTGGAAGAAACAGGACATAGAGTGATTTACATCTGAACAAAGAAATAATGAGATTCTGTAATATTAACACTGTGGGAAAAACTGAAGTAGTAGGAAATGAAAGGGTTAAGCTGTATGCTTTTTCATTCCAAGTGTATGTTAACATAGTGTATACTGTTCACGAGAAAAAAAAATAAGATCTGTTGTTGAGGTCTCAGAACTGAATTGGGATTATGTCTACATGCACTAAGATAGTGGTGCTTAAATTATTAAGGAAAAACATGGTGTTAAGAAGACAGAGATTAGAAGTAGAAAGTCCAAGACAAAAATATGATATCATGAATATGAAGTGAAAAATCATAGTAGAGGTAACTGTTTCAGCCTGTTGCATATGTCAAAAACGAAGATCAAGTTGAAAGAATGATTCCTGTTGCACAACCTTGAAAAGATCCTCCCATGGGACCAAAGCTGGAATAGATTTGATGATATCGGCTAGTTTGTCTAGGCTAAGACTCTTACATTTCCAAGATTGCCCTTTGGAAGTTACTCTAGGTAAAAAAAATACTCATATATGCAAAATTTATTTTCTCTTGGCACATTAACATCTGATAATCACTCATAGTGTAGCAGGCATAAATTCACACATGTTATTAGATTAAACATTCTGCTTATCACCTCGAAATGCATACGCTGATCTTAGGTTCTGGTTTAACAAAGGGAATGGAATCAGACTCTAATACGCAAAGGATACAAACCACAAAGGACCAAGTCCAACCACCTTTAGTTGCCCCTGGAAAGTTTGTTGGACTAGCTGTATATTTAATGTGCTTCGTGCTGAGATCTGGGAGAACTACTATATTCTATATTAATGGCGGTTTCCAAAAAAGGGGCTTTTAGATGTAACAATCAGTTTTGGATTAGACATCTTGAATTTGGCAAACTTGCTCAGCAGACATACAGAAGTAAGGAAATGGAAAAATTTCACATAAACAAAAAGCCATGGACTGAGAGGAAATACATATCAGAAATGAGAAATTATCAGGCACTAGAAGTACTTAATTTCTTATATTCTTGTTGAATTGTATAGGGTCATTTCCAGTTAAAATGAAGAAATTGTTAGAAGCTGTATCTTAGGCTTTGTTGGGCAAAAACCCCCAACATTCTGTAATTTCTAAATCCTTAGATTCTATTTCCAATTGCCTAAACCAACAATTTTTCCAGCCTCTGATCATTCAGTAAAATAAAGCACAATGCTGTTGATTGTTATTTTAATTAAATACAGAAAACAACCATTGAAATATTAAAGTTAAGGCTTTATTGCAGTGGTTTTATAAGTTTCACCTGTAAGAGCTGGGGCAAGGATTTGGAGGTAGGGCTGTGCATCAGCAGTGTCGTGAGTGCAGTGACAACCACACATGCCCATTGTTTTGCATCATTAGGACTGTACTGAATCTTTAGGGGGGAAAAAAAAAAAAAAAAGAAGAAAGAAAATGCCCACTGCGAAATGTAGCCTCCAGAGTCCAGTCTTTTTTATTACTTCACTTTTTTTTTTCTTTATACAGCACCTAATTTAGGCCACAGACAAAAAGAAAATGTATCTTGAATATGCATCACGGGTTCCAAAAATGAAAAGAAATTGGATTTGGATAGCACTTACTCAATAGACAGATATGATACATGGTAAGAAGGTGCACTGTCTGCCCTGTGATAGATTAAACTACTTTGTAGGAAAATTACTGTGAGCCAGTCACCACCACCACCGTGGCTAAATCTTTAATAAAATTCTCTTCCATATTCAAGAGCGAGGTATGAAGTACACAATAAGCAGAGTGGAGTAGAGTGCCATTTATCAAACCACAGCTAGGTCTGTAATCTCCTGCTTTATCCTTTTTTAGTACTTTATTTGTCTTTATTGTTGCAAGGAAGCACATTTACCCAGGGCAGTGGGCTTTCAGTGCTGATAAACCTTTTGTTTTAAATTCTACCTGTGGGTTGTTTTTTTTTTCTTTTTTCTTTTTCTTTCTTTTTTTTTTTTTTTTTTTTTTTTATATCAGATAACCATCCTGTCACTCTATGGGAGTAATTAGTTTGTTTTGTTTTGGTGGTCCCTAGCTTGTTACATGTTCTTTCACCCTTCCCTGCCTGACCTGACCCTACCTCTCTTGTCTCTGTGCTACAAAAAAGGATACCAAAGCCTCTAAGACATTTTTAAGGAATACTCAAGCCTGTGCAGAAGACGGTCTGGGATGTATTGCATAATGCTTTTTTGAGGCTATTTGGCAAGATGGCAGTGTTGAACCATGTTGCAGTTGGCCCCTGGGTGGCACTACATGGCTAGACCTGGGACCAGCAAAAGCATTTTTGGAAAAAGACAGAAAACATAATTGAAGCAGTTTTCTTTTTAAAAATTAAAGACAAATCCTTAAGCTAAATTTGTTGATATTTGCTGAATTCAATACAAACGCACAATAATATTAAGCTGTGTTCCTCTTATTGAAGGAGATTCCAAAATGTTCCGTATACCTTGACTACCTGATAATATCTGGATCACTTTTGGCAACATGCTGATATTAAGTACAGATGCAGTGGAAGGGTCCTATGGGTAGAAGTATGTGACTAGAACTGCTTTGTGCTGCCTGAATATGCATACTACCAGTCTGTGCTGCAGCCCTGGGGGTGATTTTTTTAGTACTATTATAACCCTTTTTATTGTTTGAATAGCAGTTTTATGACAAAACATTTATATTCAGCCTGCCTTTGTACTTGACTGAAAGAGAGCAATCACTGAGAATGATAAGGCAACAATGGTAATGATAACTGCATTTATGGAGGCTTACAGAATTTAAACGGGCATGCAAAAATAGTTACAATAGTGCTCTACCTGCATCTGAACTGGTTTGGGTATATTTCTTGTGCCTGGCCCATGTTTGCTTGTTGATGGAGATGTTGCCTTTTCTCCTGTTTTTCTCCCTTATGGCATTTCTTCTGTATGAGTCTTACATGTGTGTACATCAGGTTTATCTCACCATGAAAAGATGCCATAGTGAGATGGAGGAACGTAACTATTTTTCAAAATCCACATCCCAGAAATTATTGCTCAACTTAAGTATCAAGTTTTCAGAGTTTGTGGTTATATGATGTTGCAGCAGAGTGGCCATTACCTGTCTTTTGAGATCCTACCTCTCATGAAAAATAGGCAATTCTTTCGCTCTCCCTTGAAAGAAAATGAGGGATAGTACTGGACATTGGAAAGTAATCCAAGAGTTTAAGAGCAGTCAATCTGTTGCCTCAACATTTTTAAGTCAAATCAATTCCACTTTTGTCTTCCTTTGCTATAGTGTTTTCTCCCCCTCAGGGTTTACACAGAGATATACAAACATGCGTGCACATACACACACATTTGTGTATTTATTTCCTTAAATTTATTGCTTATAGCAAAAGGCAAGAAAACAACAATGATAAAGTTTAGTGTGTTTTGCGGAGAGGCAGATAGTTCCTGGTTCTCCAAGTTTTGTGTGAGGTCAACATAATTATCTCTAAGTCTGTTTATACTGTACATTTTAGTACAGATTATGAAGAAAGAAGACGTACAATACACATTGTTCTAGAGATATTTTAGGGCTAGATTCTTCACGGGCTGCTAAGTAGACTTGCTGATGTTAGAGGCTTTATTACTACGGAAGAGACTGTCCTCGTGAAGTTAGAGTGACAGATTCAGCCTACATTTTTATAGGCTATTTTTCAATATTCTAAAATAATTTTGTCACCAAGCTATTTTGTATAAGAATCTCTGCAGACTGTCTCTTTTTATAAGCCAAAACAATAAATATTTTTATAAAAGTGAATGACCATTTTAAAGGCTTTTTAATTTTTGAGCCATACGTTAAGATTTTATTGATCTTGAGAGCTGGTAATCTCAATATACCTCAATTTCTTTCATATTATAGTTTTTCTATGATATTGTTTTATTTCTTTATCCACCTATATTTTAATTTTCTGTGCTTACCAATCCACTGGAAGTTGACAGTACGCAAAAGCTGGGTGGTAACAATTTGTGAAAACTAAGTGACTATAGAAAGGTAGGAAGAGGAAAAAAATACTTGTTAAAAACAAGAGGTATATTTTATTCATGTATGTTATTTTAGTCATTCAAAAGCTCACCAACTACGCTACATTTTTTAATGTATGCATATAATCATTACATGTTAACCTGTTCATGTGTTCCTGTCTGTGCTGTTTAGGCTTTAAATATGTTTAAATTAATAATTCAAATTGGTTTTTTGAAACTGAAATATAAGTAATGCAAACATTAACTTGCTTTGCCTAAGTTCTTACAGTATTTTACTGGAATGCCGTATTCAAAGATATGTCATTTTCTACTAAATGTCTTTCTAATTCTTTTGTGCAAATGATACCTTTTCCCCAGGCCCAGCTACTTAGTGGATATTATTGAACAAGTGTCTTTTATAGGATCTAAAAAAGTGCAGCATTATGTGAAAGAAATTTTAAAAAATGTGCATGGACTATTTAGGAATATGCTTAGTGAATATTAAGCAAACACCTGAAGTTCCTGTGCTGCTGCCTAGAACCAGCGCTTCATTACCTATTACGTGCAGTGACTTTGAATTTTTTATTAGGTACTGGTCTCTTAGCCTGTAAGGCTTGTGCATGATGTATATGAGAGCGATTTCCAGCAGAGCGAAGCTTATCACAGATCCACCTAAAAGGTAAGGATATTTTTTTAATTTTTAGTTCACATGCAGAATAGCTGCCTGCAGAGCACCTGCACACGGAGCAGGAAAGAAATTTGGTTTAAGGGTTGATTATACATGTCTTACGCTTATGCAGTAAGTCCAGAAATAGGCGTGATGAACTTCAGATAAACCCCAGAATATGTAAATGGAAAGAACAATACCAGAATATTTACCCCCTGATTTTTTGCTACACTACATTTTTAGTGCATTTTTTTTCAAGTTGGTGAGGACAAAAGAGAAAGGCTTAAATATGCTTCTCCCAAATCTGTAGCATTGATATACATGGTTTAGACAAGATAATTTCTAAAAGCAAAGTTGAACTGTGAATCTGGCAGGTAATGTATGCAAAAGAATGAATCATTGCTATTGGCATTCCTCATATTTGCTAAGGAAAACAGTGTTAACAAGCGTTAATGAGTATTAGGAAAAAACAGAAAAGCAGGAGGAAATGGTGAAGAATTGACAAAGGCAACTAATAAGAACGAGAGAAGGAGAAAAGGCACAACAGTCAAGCTAGAGGTAGTGAAGAAATGCAAAGATTACTTTTTCACTGAAACTGGCTTAAATGGGCTTTTGAGAGTGAGGGACCTTATCACGTAGGTCATGAGTGATAAGTCTTAAGAATATTAGTTTGAGTAATTCAAATCAGGTAATTCAGGAGATAAATGTGTCTTGAGAAAGCATGGGCTACATACAGAATGTGGTAATAAGCTGATGGTTAAGATAATAGAATTTGACAAAAAAAATATGAGGGGTAAGAAATTTTGAAACCCAGGACCAACAGGGACATTCTTGGTCTCTGAGTTTCTTGTTTCTTGTATTAACATCATAAACTTAGCAAACTCCATCTTAGAAAGTTTTTGCTTTTTCTGATAGAAATCTTTTCTTGGACTTTCTTTTAGAAAGTCCATTCTAATTTTTTAATTTCCAATTAATAAATACTTTCTGTGCCAAAATTTGTCTCTTGGTTGGTAACTGTCTTTCAGTCTGATGTTTTACCTTTCAGAACAGCTTATTGCCATTTCTTCTTTAGCCAATGCCTTATCCACCTTTCAATTTCACTGCTAGCCTATGTATTTTCAACTTTAACTAACCTTTTCACGTGTGGCATTGTATGAAATACCGTGCTGAATCAAATCACCTTGCTGAAAGCAAGATATTTCATTGAGCATAACAGTCATCTTATTAAAAGAAAGCTATTGGTTTAGTCTGGCATGATCTTCCTGCAATTAGTTTACGTTGTATATTAAAGCTGCAAATGTCTTCTTTCTTGCTCATATGAAAACAGAGCTGTTAGTGATAGTGTAATGAAATCATTGCTCTTTCAAAGGGAAAGCCTTGTCTGCAACACTTTCTGACCAGTGAATTTGGGTCATGCCATTTAAAAAGAGGTTTCCTTGAAAGCAGTCTGGCTTTGATAATGTGGCCTTGATCCATTCCCCAATCAGACTGAGCATGCATATCATGACAAATCTTTCCTCCATTAAAATCATTTACTATCCTAAAAATGAATTAGCTGAATCAATATGCTCCTCCTGACGTTTCCCTGAGGAGACAGGAGCAGCTGCTTGAGCAGCAAGTGCTGCCTGACACCTCACCTGATGTAGGCAACGAGGCCACCACTGATGTCACCAGGGAGCAAGAAGCAGAACCTTGTGGGGAACCGGGGAAGAGGGTTACTCATGGGTGCAATGGTTTTGCTTAGGCAAAACCAAAAATCAGATCTATCAGGACTGGTAAAGCAAAATGTATAATAGTAATAATAATACAAACCCCAAGAAAGCCAGATGAGAGAGAAGACAGGTATTGTTTCCTATGTGTCATGCTCCTCTAATTACTTGAACTTCTTGTCTAGAGACATAGCTCCAATCAATTAATTAGATTAATTTGTTTTCAAGGATAGTTTCTCTAAAATTTCTTATTATTTGGTTTCTTACGGTGTCTTGTTATAGATATCCAGATCTGTAATGCTTAAGGTATTTGATAATGAGTGTATTCTCCAGTTTTTGACTTTTCTTCAAAAAAACTGCAATGCTTCAGAAAACAGGAAAAATAGGGGCAAAAATTCAGATGTAAGTTGAAAAATTTGAGCTGGTTGCTTTCAAAAGGTTTAGTGTGCACAAATTAACTGATGTAGAATTTCTACAGAGGTGGTAAATATAGTGATTTTTCAAGATTTTTTTCTAAGTGGAAATATAAAAAAAGGAAAAAATAATGTCATGGAACAAGTATCTTTTAAATTGAAAAATATTACTGATACCTCTTTATGGCTTAGTATCGTTCTTCTTTTTCTATGAAAATGAATAACTTCTTAAAGAAAGACAGTATTAACACATTGAACTATAAAATCAAAGTTTATTCTCAAGCTCAGAAGAGCTGATGGTAGAACTTGATTTGGAATTCTCCATCAAAATTATTTTTCAATAGAAATAATTCATGCTTTGAAATTAGAAGTGGCCTTAGTATAAGTCAATAGTAGAAGATCCCTAATTTAATTTGAAAAATGAAGTCTTGACATTTTTGCAATTAGATAATTGAAATTTTTAAAAGTTCAAGGGATTTTTTGAAGTGTAGCTTTAAAAAACTTTTTGTAATAATTATTAGTTAATTTGTACTAAAAATTGCAAAATCAATATAAAAGCATTTGGAGTGTTCCAAAATTACTGAATATAAGTACATGAATTTTTCATATTATTGAGTAAATTAAGTCAGGTGTTTTCTGATTTTTTCAGTAGGATGATATTTTGAAATCTAAAATTACTTTTTGCCTGTCTGCCAATAAAATGCTTCCTGGCGATGTTTGGTTGATGTACACTGTCAGCTGATCTTTCAACACATACAACCCAGTGATGATTAGTGTTTACATCAACCTTTAATTCAGCAGAAAGAGCTGAAGTTATTTCTGTTTGTGTGGCAGGAGTACATACTCGTAGCCAAGTTGCAGATTTGTATATTATGAAATGACTGAAGCTGGTTATGAAAATCTTGGTTGTTGGGCTTCTGATCATTGCCTTCATAAGGCAATAATATAATTTTCAGTATATGACATTGATTCCTTCTTCTGCATTTTTTTTTTCAATATCAAACTGAGGGTACAGTTACATATGAAGTCTGTATTGCTTTTTTAGCATTGTGCTTTTATAACAATTGGGTCTTTTCCTAAAATCTCTTTCTTTGTTCAGCATAACTTTAATATGTTGGGCATGTCTCCTTTCATCACAGCAGGGGACACTGTGTATTTGTGGGATAAACTAGTTCCATATTAGCAATGTGAAATCTGTTTGAACTTGTTTGCATATGCATGCCAGTTGATAGTGCCTTTCGAGGTGGTAAGTGTTGGGGAATTGTGTCAGCAATAGTATTTTTTTCCCCTCAATAGTTAATTTATCTCCTCAAAATATGCTGTTCCAATTCCACGTAAATGCTGTTTTTATTGTCTCTGGATATAGGATATATTGGTAATAGCACATCAATAAACACATCTAAATTAACGGCTGGTATTAATGAATGAAATGCAAATTCTATAATTCAGTTTGCTACTTTAAAGAAAATCTCCCAAGGTTACCGTGTTGAAAGCTTTTAAGATTGTTTTGAACATGTGTATATAAGAGTTTATTGAGGGAGCCGGAGCGGTAAAAGAACTTGGATTAAATGAGTCTCTGTGTTGCACGCTCAAAGTTTCATACATGGAGAACTTGAGTGGGAATCTGTGTCGCAGGGGGTCAGGTGCCAAGGCTCCCTGTGCAATGCATGGTTAGGGAGCTCGTATGCCCCAGCGAAGACACATCAGGGAACTGCTTACTCTGAGCATCTCAGTCAGGTTTAGGTATTGAGCCCCTCTGCCTTGATTTATCTGGTGTAGTTTTGGACACGTGCAGAAGCAGAACACTAGGCAGCTTGGGAATATTAGTGATAAAAGCTTATGTGTTTATGTATGTCTTTTTATGTCTTCAATTTACATACCAGTATTCGATCAAAGTCCTACTTTAGATGCCTCACTCGGTTTGTAAATCTTACTCTTTCCTTTTTTATTTTATCTAAATATGCTTGCTGATATAAATTATCACTTTAAATTACTTTTTTATTTAGCATAAGAACAACCTTGACTGCTTTACTTATGAATGGTCCGCTGTGCACATTAGAGGTGATACAGATGAGAGTGGATGTCTGGTTTGTTATTTAGATAGAAAAATATCTTTTCTTATTTGATTTGTAATCCTGCCTAAAGAAAGCTGCACCACATTCTGTTCCATTACAAACTCCTCTTGATTTCACGGCATTTTTAAGGTTCATCTTATTCTTGACTATTAAAAAAAAAACAAAAATTATCTCAGACTGATTTTTGTCTGGGACAAGAGTGACTATGCAGGGAGACTGTTTAGAACCTACACATTCTGTGTTAAAGACCAGCAAAGAAATAATTCACCTAGGAAGACTTTTTTTTTTTTTTAATAAACCTGCCAGAAAGCTTTTCCCTTACTATAGGGCTCACATTTAAACTATTTTTAATGTTGGCTTTTGGCAAACAATGTGTCTTTCTCCTTCTATGATGGAAAGAAACAGCTCAGTAATAAAGAATACTAATTTCTGTGTCTTTCACATTTATGTCTGGGAAGAGCTGTAATTTATAGAAGAAAATTACAAATCACATTATGAACTGCTTAAGAATTTCAGGAAAGAAAAAAACTTCTGGAAAAAATATGAAAAAAAGAATATAGTGACTAATATTTTTTTCAGAAGCTTAGACATGAAATTTCCTTTATTGAAATGGACATATAAAATATATGCAAACATCTATGATATCTCATAGACAAGGTTTTAAAATAGAATGACTATTTTCGTCATGAAAACAGAAGGAAATTTTTTGTGAGGGTCAAAAGGTGATGTGAACCTTTCTCATTTGGGCTATTTGAAGGAAAGTCTACCCTCTTGAAACTGAAACTGCATCCAAACTGTTATTAACCTAAATACAAATTCACTTACACATTTGCATCATAAAGTATGTGATTTAATCACATTAATAAAGTATATCGGTGTGGAATTCTGAGTAAACTGCTATGAACTGGTCTTTCTTATAGCATGACTATATTGCCATCACTGGGCTTTGAAGTGACTATGCCTGAGCTTTCTGAAGTATGGTTGGGATATGCTCCTTTGAAGCACAAGGTTCATAGCATGGGAAAAAATATTCAAGAGATCAATTATTGCTCCTGACTCACAGTGTGTTCAAGCTGTCTTTATTACTTGTCATTGAGACAATAATTTGATTTGACAGGCAGATTGGATGTTATTAAAATTAAAGGATTTCAGTTGCTTTACTGCATATGTGAAGTGTTGCTACAAAGATATGCTTCGTGAAGAGAACCAAGACGACTGTGTCACTGGTTTGGTCTGCAGGTAAAGCAGTTGGAAAATTGCCCAGTTTCGTAATTGGTTAGTGAATTAATTGTATATAGTTGT
The DNA here is from genome assembly GCA_013400195.1 of Aramus guarauna. Taxonomy (NCBI): domain Eukaryota; kingdom Metazoa; phylum Chordata; class Aves; order Gruiformes; family Aramidae; genus Aramus; species Aramus guarauna. The sequence goes on from VXBL01010063.1 coordinate 902,580, forward strand.
CCATGGTGAGCATTTACTAATGGAATGCATCTCTCACGTTATTAAAGTTGATACAGTGCACCTTTTTCAAGGAAAACAGGAATTAGCGGTTTAAAGTGAGGGCTCTGTCATGTTACTGGTGTTACTGCTCTTTTTATTATCTAGTATGAAAATTGCACTACCATTTGGACCCCATTTTACTAGATACTGTATATTCATATATACAACAATAAGCCTATGTAAAATTATGAAAACAAAAGAGGAAAAGATTAAAAACCAGGTAGATATAGGAGAGTAGAAAAGGCAAATCATGTACAATTGCGGCATGCTTTCAGGTAAAGTTTATAAGCTTTTTATGAATGAAGAAAGCAGAAGAAAATCTGATTTGGGGTTCACTGGAAATGTTGGTGGAAAAAAATTACTTCATTATTATTTCCACTTTGGAAAAAAAAAAAAGTAAGCAGTGATCTGTTTGTGAGCACATATAGAATTATCCAGTTTAGTGATTTTTAAGCATACTCTGTTACTCCTGTTTCATTAAGTTTTAAGTGGTGAAATTGGTACAAATATATCAGCTCTTTTTATAGGAAAGGTTGCCACATATATAACTCGTGTGAGTTTACGCATATTTAATGAGGTTTTTTTCAACCTTCTGGTGAATGATCTTTTATTTCTGCCAAAATAAATTGATGAGGGGCAGCACACTCCACTAAGAGCTTATGTTCTGGGCATTTTACACCAGTCCCATTTTAAAATACCCATTTTCAGACATCTAAGACTGACAGTTTAAGAAATGTCTGATCCTTGAAAGTCCTTGCATAAACATCCACCACCAGTTGATAAACTATTTACATCTCTTAAGCTGCTCCTTTGAATTTTTAGAAATATATGAAGTAGCAAGAAGCACACATTGCTAGGATTTTGTAATATGTTTTTTCGTATCAAAGAACGTATTTCTTTTGTGCTCTAATGCTAACACTTAATGTGTTGGGTTTTGGGTTTTTTTTATAAAAAGGAGAGCAAATGTTAGTAAATGTACAGGTAAACCTACCAATTAATTAAGTCTACATGTAATTAAGTAAATGTAAATTGCCATATGCTCACTGCATTTCCTAACCCTGAAGATAATAATTACCATATCCGGCTCATAATGGCCTTACTTTCAAAACAGGTGGGATATTCTCTGTCTCTCTGGTTTTTCTTACTTATAGTTTTTGGACAAATGCTAAATGCAGTTACAAAATATAACTGAGAGCAGAACTGTTTGTTTAAATTTACGAATGCAGACTTAAAAAATTCTAGGTTCGCGTCTTTGCAGTAAAGGGGAAACAAAGAACTGATTTTCAATCCATCACATGCAGAATGGAAATCTGAAGGCAATGCAATTAAAAAAAAAAAAGTTTCCTCACCTTATGAATTATACTCAAATGAAATTTTACAAGAGGAAGAAGGAAACTAATTAATAAATTGACACTGAAACTTTCTGGAAGATGCCATTTCTCTCTTATTCCATCAGACACTCCTGTAATGTCTGAAGGGCAAATATATAAAAATGTGAATGTGCTTGAAAAAATAGGATTTTAAAAGGAGAGTGAAAGGAAATTTTTAGAATCTGGCCAGTCATAAAAGATGACTCATCAGACTATGCCTCTCAAAACAGTTTCATCTTTGTTTTTGACATGACCTTAGTCATTCTATGATTTTCCTCAGTTTCATCATGCTTATTAAATAGTGAAATATTGCAAAATATAGTATAAACTATATATGTATATTGATATTATATTGTAATCCATATTATGAACACTGAGAATAGTCAGTTGTTCTTGCTAAACTGGTATGTTCCTTTACTTATAATGAATTTTACTCATTATGTTTATATAACTGATTCATGTCTGTGTTGTCCACTATTCTCTGTGATTCTGACGGATGGAAGTAAATGATTCACCTAGTCATCCGCGTTTTGGCTGAACTTTCTCAATAGCTTCTTTTAGACTGCGTGTATCAGTTTAAGACTACCATAGTTAAAGATTTTTCCATGTGTGGTCATATATCGTACAGCACTCCATCAATAGTTACCCTCCCTGAGAAGCAAAAATACAAATGCATGAAGTACTACCAAGTAAGAAAGGGTTTTCCAAACTGCATGCCACTAGTGATACAGAAGCCATTTCAAAATAGCGTGAAACCTTTCACAGGCCTGCTCCTGCCAATTGTAATTGCTATGGTTCTCATCAATACAATTGATGGTACCAAGCAATTAGATTTTCTGAAAACCTGATTGAAGAAGAGTTATGTATAGACATACAGTATGCATTGAGGACTATGAATATTCTCTTCGGTCTGAGGAAGAACTCTATTCGTTTGAATTAGAAGGAGGTAGGAAGGATACTGAGCTGGTGATCTGGTTGTTTTGTAGTTTAGCTTCTGAAGTGAAATGAAATACACAATAGCAGTTAACAAGGAATCTATTAGGGCATTTACTAATATTTTCTTATAAATTCATTCCAACTAAAAAATATTTTGTAGAGGGACTCCTTTATAAAATCTGCTTAGAAGAACCCTTTGGAAAATATTTTACAGGCATTTTGAAAGAAGGTGGGTTATCCACATGAAAGACTCACGAAGACCTTTAATTCTTAATCTTTACCTTCACCTGTCCTGATTCTTTTGACCTACTGTTTGCCTAGTTTTTAGATGACAGTTTCTACCAATGCTAATAATAATAAAAAAGAAACACAACAACAACCCGAATGTCAACAAGAAGATTCACAGAGGAATGCAATCAAAACTGATGTTGCAAATCAAGCCTAGAATCAGACCATCAAAAATTCAAAAATTTTCAGCGATTTGCAATTATGGAGGTAATTGCTATTTTAAAATGTTTTCCTTCTTCCAAAGAAACTCCATGTTGTTAGCTGAAATTCTAGGTATTTTAAATCACAGAAAATCTTTTTGCAGCTGATGAAGACTAAATATTATAGGCAATCAAAACAACATATTATCTACATATTTTAGCTGATTAAAAAAAGGTAGCTTTTGGAACTTCTTTAAAAAATTTTACACTTTACTATGTAGTGCTAGCTAATTACAGCATACTTCTTCACAGACCAAAACATTAGCATTATCTGTTTTAAAGCGAGAGAGGGTAGACTTTTAAATTCTTTTTAAGGAAATGACATCTGAGGTCTTTGCTATGAAATTTTAGTCCATGTAATCATTCCTTTTCTTTCTGTTGCGAATCAGTGTTTGCAGTGAAGTTGTGATTAATATATGTAAACAACATATATAATACATAAAATTAAGGTTTCCTTAAAAATACTGTAATTTAAAGATTGATGTATCAACATTACATAATATGAGGCCATTAAATAAAAGTAAATGGCTGAAAGTTATATAGAAAGTGCAGGAAAATCCTCTTGAATAATAATATAAGCATAATTTTCCTTCAAGAGCAATTATTATAAAGGGCAAATAAATTCTGAGGTTTTGCTCGAGACTTATGTACTAAATTATATTTTGAATATAAGAAACTGCATTTATTTTTATTCTCTGATAGTAATAATAAACTATGATCTTGTTTCTTTTGTTCAGAGGCTTGTTTAATTCACAATTTTTGAAGGATAGGTTCCATAAAGAAAGGGAAAATTCTCGGTTTCATTATTGAAACTTTCTAATTATAATTTTTCTAGTAAATCTAGTAAAAGTCAATAATAAGTTATGATTTTTAATGAAGTAAAAGTTCATAAGCATTCTGCTAGGTGTTTTCTTATAGCAACATTTCATTAGGTATTAGCTTGATGTCTGAAGAACATGTATTAGCAAATGGTTTACTTTAGGAATCTCTTGTAAAGTTGTACAACATAAAATTGGTCTATATGACCAATACCTGGCAAATTTAAAGGATTTGGTTTTGAAGAAATGTTTAGGAAAAAAGCAAATGAATGCTTTTCTAACAGTTGTTTTTATAAGCACTATGTCTGTGCGAAGCAGATGCAAAGGATTGGCAGGGAAGTGATGACACAGCAGTGATTCAGCTGCAGTAGGATCAATGAAGCTGGCAGAGCCCTGGATGGAATTTTTTGAAGTTAGAGGCAAATTTTTAGGGGACGATCCTGACTTCCAGACCTCTTTTACAAAACACTCAGAATGAGCAACGGTATTAAAGTACTCTGTAATTGTCTAAGGTGATTTTTTTGTTTGTTTTGTTTGTTGGTTTGTTTTTTTGCCTAGACTTGCAACAAGAGTGGAACGGGAAAGTGTCTGGAATTTTAGGAGAAAGGAAAGTCTTTAAGCACCAAAATAACTGCAGCTAACTGTTGGTGTGAAATGGAGACTTTGATTAATCTGTTAAATATCTAATTTTGTACTCACTGATTCATACCATTGAGGCCAAGAACTTCATAAATATTTAGCATCTTTAGTAAGCTTGTGTGACAATTTGAGGCAAAATGAAGCCAATAACCTTAAAGAGAGAGCAAAAAGGGTTCACAGGTTGAAACCACTCAGTGTTGTTTAATCTGCAGTACTAAATTATTAAATCCTTCAAGGAAGAGAAATCTCATACTATTGAAAGAGTATTTGGGGAAATGACTTTTAAACATGAAAGTAAATCTGCCAAGTTTGAAAATATGATTTTAATCAGGGCATGAATATTGGGGATTTTGTACAAATAAGCTACTTTTGTGAATCATTGCATAGGGTCACTTGATATTTATTTTTAGAAGGTGCAAGATACAGGCAAGTTGGGGAGAAAAAAACCTATCATGGCATTTTGAGTTTTAAGTGTGTGTTACTTTTCTGAGCAGCTTACTTTTTTCATAATTAAAATGCGTTCTAGAAAACAACCAAAAATATATTTGGATCACTTTGTAATATGGCTACATATTTAAAAACAGACCTCCTATACATGGTTTTATGCATCAGAAATAAAGGTATTTGAGCAGAGGTCTTTGTTTTGCAGTAACTATAAACCTGAACTTTACTATGAAAGAGATACCATGGAGGTTTTTCCTTCTTACAAGATGTCTCTAAATCCGGTATGACATGGTACTGTATGAATGACAAAGCAGTTATGATTTCAGATATAAAAAGCCTGAAAGTGAATCTGTAGTATTGCAACCATACTGAGGAAAAGCACCAATCATTTTGTTCTATAGAATTCCTGAGCCAGCTGATAGATGAATCACTTTTGACAGTAACTCACTTTTTGACCTATGTGGCAGGGAGAATGTCACAGCAGTAGGAGAGGTTCTGTGATAATTGGAAAGTGAAGGGGACTTGGTGGTGCAGTAGGTTAGTGCATTAGCCTTTCCCCTCTGGAGACCTCAGTGCATATTCTGCCTTAGGGTCACTAGTGAAAATGCATGCTTTGGTGTCCTACTTCTGTTTGTACATATGACAAAAGAGACCCATATTTGGAAAAAAATGTTGTCTTTCTTCACCATAAAACACAGTTTTGGGAAGGATCTTAGGACGGATGTACATTGGCAGAGAGCTTAAACAGCCTTTACTCCTGCCATGCATGTCTATTGAGTCCACTTTCCCCAAAAGAGCATTCACTCAATGTGTTACTAAAAGGGAAAAAAGGATAAACTTCTCAGTTGATATGCATGAAAATAATGCAAATAATGAAGGAAACTCATCCATAATACAAAAGCTCCACTGGTAAATTGCCCATTTTAACTTAGAATTAACTCCTGCTAATCTCTCTTGCACTGAAGTTTTATTTATCTTAAGCTATTTTACTTGAACTTCTTTCTGCTAAGATTTTTAAGTGCCTGAGAACTGCTGTTTCATATGCAGTGGAGTGGAGCAGTGATGACATCCAGTGATTAATTAGTTCAAAAAGTACACATTCCCTAAGGGTATCCTGGGAGCCACTTTCCAGGCCTGTTTAAAAGAAACATATTGCTTGCATTTACAGGTGGTGGTAAGCTGAATATAGATTGGTTATCAACGATGTACTCTTTTATTACATCTGTATTGTTTACTCCTATTGCCTTGTAACAAGGGTGGTGCAACTAATTGTGCTTAATGATCCAATGCAAAGAGCCTGAATTTTGTCTTATCTACTCATCCTATGTTTATCTTTTAATCTCCTTCAAAATGTACAATTTCCAAGTTACATTAGGGATTTGCAGCAATGTGAGAACACCTTAACTTTCAGATCCCCATAAAAATGTTAGTTCTGTTTATAACTATGAGAGAGCCTCCATCTTTAAATATGAATTAAATAGAAAGGATGGGTCCAGCCTGAGAACCTTGGTGACTAAAGCAGTCTGTTCAAGAATGAAAAAGGCATCAGGGAAGTAAGACCCACGATTTTATACCTTTCATGTAGGCAATAGGCAATTACAATTATGGCTCCATCTCCGGAGCAGATGACAAGAATTATCAGCTAACCACAGTATCCAGTCTCTATCCCTTTTTGATGATCATTTTTCTTTAACTTGAGGGAAATATGGTGTGGAGATGAAAACTTTCTTTTTTTTCCCTTCAATAATAACAAAAAAAGATAGAGAGAGCTAAACAGAGAAAAAGCAAAGGATTAAAGGATAAAGACAGGACAGGAAGCTTGAACAGAAAGCAGCAGACAAGAACAGAGCTGTCATTTGACTGATAAATCATTCTCTTAATCAACTGTGCCAGCCAAAAAAGGCCTGAGTAAGCAGCTACAGATGAAGAGCCTTTAACTGAGTTTTTTTGCTTCCACTCCTCCAATACATACCTAGTAATTTAAATTTATACTTTTAATTGTACTAGTTTCTAACGTGGTGATAGGAGCCTTGGCTGGAGACTTTTCCTTTTCTTTGCATGAAAAAACTTCCTATAATTGTGAAAACCTTTAAACAGCTTCTATACTACATAAGAGTTTAGATCTCCTTTAAGTGCACTAGATTTCTTTGACCACCTAGATTTCTTCACTGGTTAAGTTTTATTGTTGCTGTTTGTTTTTTTCACCAAACACCATGGAGTTGATCTGAAGCCCTGAATAAGAAGCAGAAGCAAGACGGGATCGAACCGTGACTTTTCCATACATTGTGATGTTCACATAAGGGAGTAAGCTAAGATAGGCTTTCTCTTGGTACACCTGCATCTTGCAAGATCAGCAAGGTCACTCCCATTCACCCTTCACTTGCACCCCTCACCTCTAATTGCAGACCAAGATCAGGGATGCCCTTGGGATGTCGGTCTCATCTCCTCTAAAGGTTGATGATAACAGCTTTGCTATCTGTGAGGAGGAAGACTACTTAGGAAGGTCCTTTTGCTTCCCTATTTCCAGGCAAAGGTGAACTGAACTAGAAATGAGAGTTCAGGCTGAAATAAAAAAGAAAGATGAGACCTAGGTTGAGATGGAAGTGAAAATGGAGAATTATGAGTTGTAACGGGGTTTGGGTAAATAAAAAAATGCTCAAACCTGAAATAGTCTTTGAACTGCTTAAACAAGTTGGTTCTAAGCATTACTTTTCAGTTTTTATTTTTCTTGTATGCCTGATGTCTTAAACCAAGGGCCTTATGAACAACTCTTTTCATAAATAAAACTTCTGCATTATATACAGCACATTTTCATCATCTGCTTATTTATGCTGTGCCACATTACAAATTAGGTTCTAAAAGAATTGAAAGATGTCTAGTTTGAAGAAGCTCTGCTGATGTTAAAGTTATAGAAAGAGGAATAGCACTGTATTCTTATTCTGGAAGCCTGCATGAACCTCCCAAAGAACTTTCTAGGACTGTTAGTTTTGCTTCACCCTCTTTTTTCAGAATCCAGGTAGTATTTTTATGCATTTAAGTCTTTAATGTTCAACAATGTTTCTCACTAATAATTGGCTATGCATTGTGAGACAATTGAAATCTGTCTCTATTTATTACTATGTTATCGTAACTGTATAGAATTTAAAACATGCATAGTAAGTCTCATTTTTAGAGATTCTTTTAGCTGTTGTTTTTAATTATGAAGAAAAAAAGGTAAAGGTAATGCAGCAATTGCAATGAAGTATTCAGATTTCTAGCTGCCAACAGAAGTGTGTGTTCTTCCGGATTTGATTTTGAGTTGAGAAAATAATCTGACAACTTATTTTTACACCACTTTAGTAGTGGTGTGGATTTTTTTTATTAAAGTTTCAGTGTTGTTAGGTATGATGCACAGAAGCAGGGTGAGAAAGTGATTTCATGCTCTATTTCTCCAGATGAAGTTTTGTGCTTTGCTGACAAATACTGACATGTAAACCCAAATTGCAACTTTGCAGGTCTAACAATGGTAAATAAAAAAATATCTTCACAGAAGTCATAGATAGACTTTTTTAGGCCACACAAAACTTTTTAAATGAGTTGATCTCTTACCATGGCACAGGTTAGCTTGAAAAAAATTAGCCTTTCTTGATTTTAAACTCCTAAGATAATGGCTGGTTTCTATGCTTTTTAAATAGATTGTTTGCTACCATACTTTTTAATTACATTTTTAATTACATTAAAAAAACCCTAAAGTTAAACAAAAGAAAAATTGGTGACCACATTGGGGATTTCTTTTGGAATGGAATTTTCTTGATTGTCTAAAATCAAATAAGCTTACAGTACTTGGCAGGATATAAAAGCACAAAGTTACCTAATCCATGAATACCTTTAGTTTTGAAATCTCAAGAGTAACTCTTTCTTCTCTACTACTTAACCCAGAATTTTACCACACAATTATTTGGGGGTTAAATTTTGTACAGCAAGCTTCAGTGATCAGGAGGTTATGGAATAAGGAAATTGTATATGCTACTTTGGTATAAGTTTCTTATCTCAGGGTTCTGCCTCACAGAGGTGGATGTTCATCTTGGGGTGATTCGTTTCATCTCTTGCTCCCACCTGTCCATTTTGTCTGTCTCTGTCCAGTCGCTGCTCCAGACATGGGAAAATTGCTTATAGAATACCTGCTCAGCTATTTCTGTGCACAAAAACCTTGTGTGGGTTTATCTTAATATCCAAGGCTTTATTTAAACTGTGGAGCTTCTCCAGATGTTTCATGAACGTCACTGTCCTTCTTGCCTTGGGGACAGAGCAGATAAGAATGGAAACGTCTCCAGCCAATTAGTTAATTGTAACCCATCCTCACTCATTAATCATTAGTTTATTGTAGTTGGACTCTTCACTGGGTTGCTACTTTTTCTACATGTGATTTAAGACAACATAGTTTCACTTGAGGTAGAACAAAGAAACAAATGCTGCATATTTTTACGGGAAAAGATATCTTAAAAACATGTTTCATCCAGCTCCACTCGAAGTCATTTATGGCTGTGATTCTTGTTCCTGCTCCATAATCTCAAGAAAGATTGTCACCTAATAATATAGCAGAGCATTGTATTAAGCTGGTTGCATGTTATCTGTCCAGATATATAATTTTGAGCTATTTCTAGAGTTTTATATTTATCTTTAAGATGTTTCCTAAGGTAGTTCTCTGAAGATGGAATTTGATTCCACCAAAAAAGTGAATACTGTGTGTTGTATATTTAAGCCGCAACTTTGGAGTATGAGAAAAAATGGTAGAGAATGAGAAAATTGAGCAAATTTATCAATCTGATAATAGCAGCACAAAATGTTTAATAATGTATCAGGTAATATTTATCAAAAGGTTTATGTAGCTGCCTACATTCCTACTGACAAGCTCTGGGATAACAGCCATAATCACAGGTTTATGATAAAGTATCTGAGGCTTCAGATGTTCAGTCCAACAAGCAGTACTATCATAATAGTGTATAAGTAGGTTTACTGAATAGTCATAAATGTAATTATGGCACTCTGATGTAAACTTGTTTCACAGGCAAAATTGTTTCAATTAAGAATAATGGAATACTGCTAGATGAAGTGAAATTATGGGAGTCTGTTTGTTACATAAAACAACATACTGCAAATAAGAATATTAAAATTTAGATTGGAAATAATAGTTTTATATTCACCTCTTCCGACTCGGTTCTTAGTTGCTGGGAATTTAGAAATGGAATAGCTGTGGGTGTGTAAGTAAGGGTCTATGGCTTTGAGCTGACTTTTTCGTCCTACACCCTTGATAGACTCTGTGGCAAAATGTTCCCAGTCATAACTCTACTTGACATTAGGGTTGTAGCCAGATTATGTGCCTACAGCCAGGTGCTGTATACCTGACAGATTTCAAGAGGTATAGAAAAAGTGTTAAAGATGTGCCTCAGTTTTGTGAAGTCCGTATCAGGAAAAAACCCGGCTACCTCTGCAGGTATTCCTAGCTCTGTTTTGCTTCAAACAAAAGTTGAAGCTTCAATCTTTCATGTATTTAGAACTTTTTAAAGGAATGATTCCTTCAAGATGACAACAACTCCTGAAAGGATAAAAGCTTAAGAAAATACGTAACATACTGAAATATGCACACATATTGTACCTCATCTTGCCTAGTTCTCCATGAAATGTCAAAAGAACCTCCTACTGTGATATGTCTGTGAGCTCTGCAAGACTGATTAAATTTCTATATAATATCAATCGTTGCATCCTGTGAACCATAAATTATAAAATTTGTGTTCTATTTTATCACTCCATAAAAAGGCTTAAAACTTTTTTTCTTATCCGACACGAAGAATAAACTGTGACTCTCATTTTATTTGCGGCAATTTTATGCACATACAGAAACAGAGTGTAAATGTGGGGTATACTCTGTATATATGTGTGTGAAAGAAATAGATTAAGAAAGCATTTGCTACAATAAAATAAATAATAATATGATTTATTTCTCAATTTTGTAGCATCCCAAAATAAGGGAATAAAATTAGGTGTCCAAAGCCTAATATGTAAAGGTCCCTTGAGGGTAGAATAGAGAATATTCAGCCTGTAAGAGGATGCAGTTTCCTCTCTTACATTTTTAACTAGTGGAATAGCAAAATATAATCAGGAGATTGGTGTTAGAGAAGATTTGCTTTGTGACAGAAACTAGTGTTAAAAGGGCTTGTGGTCATTTCTCGCACCACTTCAGGATGTGTGGTTTCTGTACAGAATCTCAACTTACACATTTAAATCGTATTCAATGTTTTTGACCTTTTGGCACCACACACCAAGAGGCTAATGTGAGGAATCTGTTTCTCTTGAATTGCTGACTGTAGTTTAAGTCCATTGTTCAGAGAATTTCAGGATTATGAATTTCAAACTAGGATGAAGGTAATAAAAATGTCTTTATTCTCATCTCTGTCTCACACTCTCTCACTCTCTCTCACAGGGTTTTGTACTGCGGCTCATCACCATTGCATCTGAGTGCCTTCCAAATAAAATAAATAACAGTAGCAAAGCCCCTAGTGAACATCATGGGGAACATCAACATTGAGAGGCAGGGCTGATAAATCTGCATGCAACACAGTATGAACGTGCTCAGATTGCTTCCAGACCGGAGCTGGCTTCCATCCAGCTTCTCAAGTAAATTGTACTTGAGTGACTTCAGGCCTATATTTACTGTATGGACTTGATCCTTCTCTCAGGGCAGGGCTAGAGTGGGAGAACGGTGAGAGAGGAGACAACTTTTGGTAGTTTGTCATGGTTGTGCACAAAGATTGTATTCAGACTCTAAGTCTCACAGTTATGAGTACACCTGCGACTTCTTACGTTGTTCCTTAATGGAAATAAGCATAATATAAATAACTTAATGAAAAAAAAGCAGTAGAATTAATTTGATTTTTTTTCATGTAAAACCACGTACTTCTCTTTTTCTTCAGTTTATTTTCGTAGTTTCTTCTATCTTTAGTGTCATAGGTATCCTGAGCAACATGCCATTAAATCAAGAGCAAACATAAATTGATCATAATGGAGTGGCTTTCAAAAATGCAATATTCATTTTGAGAATGGATCGTAAACGGAAGCCATTAGTAGAATTTCACAAGATATAATGAGTCTATGGCAAAATGTATGAATAAAAGTGGTAATTGCAAGAATTTTGGAATTTTGGAATTTTAAGAGGCAAATATTGTAATAATGAACTGTAAAGTAAACAGTTTCAAAATTCTTAAAGTCTGAGTCACATCAAATCAAGTGCTAGTGAAAAAAAAGTAGCAAAACCTCTCCCCTTAACGAAAACAGATGTATGCGTCCTAAGGCAGATCTTGTGGCTCATTTTCTGTGTAATCTTGTGGACACTGTTTGTCATGAAGTGATTTCATTCAAATCCATTCAGAAATTATCTTTATGAAACCACGTCATATAGTTGCTACTTTGAAAAGCTGGCAAAGAAGTGGTTTGCTGAAATGTTTGAGCATCATTGAAAAGATACCGTAACAGTGAACTATTCCTTAGTAACCAGTTTTCTATAACAGTTGGTAAAAACTCTGGAGTTCAGATAACTTCTCAAAGGTTAGTGGTTGCTACTAGGTTTTTTGAGTGAAATCTGCAAGTGTAGAAATTGTGGTTCTAAAATCGGAGGTGTTGATGCAGTGCTGTGCCTTCATTTTGGGCCTTCTGCTAGTTTTCTGAGGAAATGCACTTTGTCCTGGGGGGAAAACACAAGTATATAGGCCTGTCAATGATTAAGCAGTTCATCTAAAGATGTCTTATTTCAGTGCGTCGTCACTTGCTCTATGCTCTTTGTATTTCTTGCCTAATTCATCTAGTCTATTTAAAACTGAAAATATTATCAGTCCTTTCAAAATGACTAGTTTTTTACCAGCTGTTTTCAAATCTGCTGAAAGGCAAAAACCCCCTGGTATTGCATGTGGAAAACGCTGGTTTGGTGATACATTAGCATGATTTCCTCAAGAGGGATTCTGATACAAAGGTTTTCCTGGACAGGGTGAGCATGATACGTATACAACAAACAAACAATTAGGAGAAAGCTGTTGATTTCCTAACCTGAGAACAAAAGATAGAGACATTTAAACCTTAGAGCTCAAAGATTGCATAGATTTCCTTTAGATTTTTGCAGAATTGAGTTTTGTGCTTTCCATTCTTCAAGGACACATTATTTACAAAAACAAGGGAGTATCCACTTCTGTGGCACATAAACTTGATGACAATTTCATAAGCTAAATGAGCATGGCATGCAGATAACAGATTTCCTGGTGTTGAGGCAAATGTGAAGACAGTATCTCTCAGTCTAAATTGTTAAAGCAATTAATAACTTGTGTTCTCTTCAGTAACCAGAGACATTAGAAAGATTGTTGAGAAAGTAGAGAGTGATAGATCTGTTTTTGAAAATGTATCCAGCACAGATAGTAAAAGAGAGATTTCATTGTGATCTTAAAAAAATGTAAAAGGAATTTAATTGGAGTATGGAAAAAAATACCAGAATATAAATGCATATGTATTTGTCCTAAATGATTGGAAAGCTGAATAACAGTCATTCTCTGAAGTCAGTAAGCTATTCCTATGTGTTCTGTATGAGCCTTTGTAGAGAATCTTTGGTGAGACTATTTTAGGAGAAATTGAGGAAAAGAATAATACTCTTGTACATCTTCTTTTTGATCATTAAAGGTCATTTTGACTTCACAGGATAGTACTACACCTGATGAGGACAATACGAAATATTGAATTTGTTTGCAAATGTTAGGTAAATTTTTGTGGTATTTTGAAGGCGATTTATCTAGGTATTTAATATCCTATATAATTAATTGATATTATTATATTAATTATTTTATTTTATTTTATTTTATATGGAAAAGTAGAGTGAAGTGGCTGTAGAGCTAACTAAGAACAGCAAAGGGGAGCGTATATGCTTGAACTTCATGAGCTGCTGCTGTTGTTAGTGCTCAAGAGGCAAAGTGAGTCTGGACTGACAGCTAAAAGAATGCAAAGCCTGAAGAGGGATATTTTGGACACAAGACAGCTTGCAATGATTCTGTGGCTGGACTTTGGAGGGGAGCAAGAAGATGCTTTGCTCTGGGTAGCGAGGCAAGAGGAGATGGATTAATAGCACTTTATCAGAATTCCTGGCAGAACTGAGCCTCTAGAATGTCAGCCAAAAGGGAGAAAAGTAATATAGGTAAAATTACTAAAATTTGAACTTTTTATTCTTTTTCAAGTGTGAAGATCCTTTCTAGAAGCCTAATGAATTGATCTGAATATAAAAAGAGTGTTGGTTTTTGGGGGGGAGGGTAGTTTTTTGTTTCAAGGTTGTTTATCTTTTTTTTTATTCTGCAGAATGGTTCTATTTTAAAGCTTTCACATAAGACCTTAAATTTTAGGATTTGGAACAAAGCAATTTCAATTACTAGGTGCTTCACTAAGTCATATTCTGTCTTTTGAATCTATTGATTTTGACAAGTAATAAGTAAGTCATTATTTTATTTTTTTAAACCTTCCTTAAAAGAATCAACTTGTTTAAAAAATAAGTTCCATAGAAAACATTAAAGCAACAGAAAACTTCAACCCTTTTTCTTCCATGGGGTCACAGATACAGAACTTAACTAAATTTGAGAATCAAAAGGGAATAGATAGGGAAGTAAAAGTCCCAGAGGTATTGAAAATGACTCAGAAATGTGGAGTCCTTTAAGGTATTCCCTAGTTAAAGAAAATAAATGAAGATGGCACCAATTTGAATCCTGGGAAGACTGCTTATCCCAGCAGAAAGCTCCCAGCTCTTATCACCTTAAATGAAGGAAGAATCACAGGCTTAGGAAGCAATTAATATTTTGAGTCAAAAAAGGTGTGAAGGTCAAATATTATAAAGAAAAAGGCAGGGATTTTATTTGGGAAAATCTGAAAAATATCCAGTGCTCTGGATGCAGTATATGAAAGCTCATGGATTTGCCCCAGGAAGGGGCAGTATAGAAAGCAACAGCTAAAGCTTTTCAGCTTTGCATTGCCAATGTCTTTCATGTATTCTTCCTTTTTCAGGTAACGGATTTACTGCAGAGTACTTCCAATAATGGCATTAGTTGGGACAGAAGTTTGATAATGTAGATGTTGGCCTACTGGAAACTGGGTTTCAGTAACCACTGCATATCACACATGCTCTTAGACAGCTGCCAGGCAAAGATAAAGGTCCATAGTATTCAGAAATAATCACAAGGATGCAAATTTTGGGTGCCTGTTTTTATTTCTTACTTACAGTCTTGTTCCTAGGTAGCAATGCTATATTTCACTAAGTTAAATTATAAGAATGAGCAGAATCGAGAAGGGCAAAGGCATAGAAATCAACAGAGTGCTTTCTACCTTGCTAAAACTTTTTAACAACAACAACAAAAAAAATTGCCTACATAAGATAATTTAACAACTAAATTTCTATGAAACATCATTATTGAGAAGGTGATAGTGATACTAATGTGTTTTGAGAGACATTGACACTAGTCTTATATCATAGGAAAATATATAAGAATTAATTTCTGAGCAAGCTTACTATATAAATAGGCAAGACCAACAAAGAGTGAAGGAAATAAACACATGGAAAGGTCAAACGCCTTGCAGGGTGGGAGCCATAAATTTGCCAATCTCCCACATCTAGTCTGGATCTGTACCTATTAAACCAATAGCAGATGACAGTTCCTAAATAGGTCACAGAGACTTTCATGTTGGGAGTGTGAGGTGATAATAGGTGAGATAATTACGAGGTGCAACTGTTTACCTCAGCTATCTAACTGCTAACTACCTATAATTAAGCAGCAGCTCTAGTGCTCTATGACGGGTAAGTTAATGTAAATTCTTTCAGCTAGTCGTTAGCAGCCTTTGCTCTGCAGAAATCGAGCTGCTGCTGACTCAGAAAGTTTCCTGAAGACTGGTGAGACAAAAGGAGGTCATGCTTTTCTAGAAAGTATGAGAAATACTACATTAAGCTGCACCTTTTCTCAAATATTTTATTTGTCTTCTGATTTTACTTCGCAAAGCTTGACATTTGCGGTTTGCTTTTACAGATCATAGGGTCTGTTCATACATTAACTCTGCCCATAATTAGGTGAGTGAAGATTGCAAACACAGCAAGAATTTCAGCTTTCCCCTCTGTGGCTGAAATTCGATTAATGGTAGCGTTGTCCTGCATGGTAGCTCAGGTATCCACTGTGAGGTGGTTCAACAGGTCTGGTTTTAGTTTGTTGCTTAAAATCTGGTTTTATCCCTCCTGTTACTTATGGAAGTCTATGACACTCAGTTTCATGTGAATACTGAGAATAAGTCTCATGCTCTTGTTCTTTATAAAGAATTTATCATTCTGTGAATATCCAGCCTCTTGTATTCAATGTGTCTGAGCCAGCTATTCAAGGAAAGCTTGGACATGTAGTTAGTAAAGTATTGTTAGCAGGAAAGCTTTTGGTTTTGTATCAGTATATGTCTCCCCCATGGTCCCCTTCCTGGTTGCCTTTATTTTAAGTTTTTCTGGAAGATGCTGGCTTGACTCATCTATAATTTTGTAAGATCTCCTGATGCAGAATACAAGTGAATGCTGTCTCTTCTGATGTGTTGGTATATATCCTCAAGGGAGCAAAAAAGAGACTGCAGTTTAGTTGAGCCTCTGTAGCAGTTGGCTCTCTTGTTCTCTGTAGGGAACTCTAGAATGGAAAAGGCAGCCAGTCATGCATGCTGTAATTTACATCTGATTGATGAAGGGGTTAGATTCACAGGAACAATTTGCACTGGGACTCCTGTGGGCCTAAAACTGAAATATTTTGCTACTGCTCTCCAGCATTAATTTTTGTCTTGATCAGTCTCATATCTTCCCACGTCAAGTTCGTTCTCAGAATTAACCCTTGAAGTTGCACATTTAAACGATGCTTGGTAGTCCTTGTTTCCTGTGTTAAATAATCAAGTAAGCTAAGTTGTAGCTGAAAACACTGCCTTTCTAGTCATTAGATAAATAAATTTTATGGAAAAAAGTACACCATACAGTATTTTCTGCGCTTGAAACCTCAATTAAACTTTTATTTTTAGAATAACCACATATTTGCACAGTAATTCACTATGGTCTTCAGAAAAAGCACAATCTTTAAGCAAAAAGCCAGCATCAAATAAAAGTTTTAGCACATCTCAAAATGAACAAGAAATTAGTATTTATTAATGAAATGGAAATAGGCCAATAACTTATTATGAGTAAGTTCTTGAACGTACTTAACAAATGAGATGCTATCAAAACTTCCGATTTTGTAAAATGTGCTCATTACATAGTTTATATAACTACCATAGCAAAAATACAGTTCTTACTGCCCCAGGAATCCCTGCAACCACCACTAACCAGGTTTTATTCTGACCTGGCATGTGCCACACTAAAGCTACATACACATCTAGAAGTTTCTGGAAGTTAAATGATTGAGGATAGTGGAGTTTGGGGTTTTTTCCCCCCGAACTTCATTATTTTTGAAGTATCAGGCCACGGGGAGGGGAACGCAACAATGGATCTTTCTATGCAATGAATAATAAGAATAATCAAATAATATTGTTTGCAAAGGCATAAAATATTTTTTAATTTAAATGTGCCTTCAGAATGAAACACCAGAAAATTCTCATTCCTTATGTATATTTCCAGACTAGCTAAATGTGTAAATATATAAATTTACCGTAAAACTTATTAATGGGCATTTGTTTACATATTTTTATCTCAATTATCTATGCCCATAGGACCCATTCAATCAATTTTTCACTAAGTAGTTTTCAAAATATAATTACTCTTATGGGTAGGTCTATGAACAGCAGTGTCATTTACACTATAGTTCACTAATTGCACTTCTAAGCCATTATAATGAATTATACTTGTACATTCTTCAAGAAGATCAGTTAATGCTAATCACTTCTATCACATATATCACTTAGAAGACATCCATCTATAACAGCCTTTTCATTTACAGCCTCATTCCCTTTTAATTTTCTTGCATTGTAAGATATGGCCATAAATGTATAGTGTGCGCTCACATAACCAGTTAGCCCTGCAAACTTAGTAATAAAAGTTGAGTTTTAAAATTTGGAAGAGGTGCTTTTCTATTTTTTAATAAATCTAAGATGGAAACAATTAGGTTTGTGATTATTAGATGTACAGTTCTGGAACACCAGTTCAGGAATTAATAGCTATAGGAATAACAGAAATAAATAGTTCTAGTATGAAACTAGATACATTTACGAATGGGATGTATAGGGCAGATTACTTTTGATGTTGGGTGACCAGATTTGTTGACCTAGATGCTTTTCTAGCCCTATTATTTTGTGCTTTAACAAGACAGAGCAGTATGTACCGCGAAGTAAGGAGCTGAGTGCTTTTGTCTAACTAACCTATAGACTGAATGCCTGTACGCAGGCAATAAAAAGATTCCTTTGCAGGATGAAAGATGCTGAAATAATGATCTCATACTTGCATGAAATCCTTCTGATTAGTTTGACAAGGAAAGTGTAATTTCTTAAGATGTGGGAAACTTTGCTGGGGATTTAGGTGCAAGAAGCCCAGTTGTCCCAAGTGTGAAAAAAGAGCTGCCACCTCTTCTGTCCTCATTATCATCACAGGATATTGAGACAATGTTTCACTGGTAGCTTCCTGGAACTTCAAAGAAGTTGTGGTAACGCTTATAGCAAGGATCTTAAAAATGAACCATGCGTGAAACATGAATTGTACACATGCTATATCTAGTATAAACAATAAGTGCTTACTGATGTCATCAGTGTAGTTGTTGTGGTTGGAATCTTCATAAAATTTCTGTGATACCTTAACTACTTTGTGTCTTTACTCACATTTGAGTTTCTAAAGGGTAATAGTGAAAGGAGACTATGTATGAAAATATCAGAAATACGAAACAAGTGGTCTCTTTGTTAGGTTTCCAAGCTGAAGGAGGACATAGGCTGAAAAATACAAAATCAGTTTTTGAACTCCAAAGTTGCAGCTTACTATAAAATAAAAGTTAATGATTAAAAAGAAGTTCCATGGTTCAAAAACATGCTTTGAAAGGGTGTGAGGATTTCTTTGTGGAAAAATTACAATATAAGTAAAAACGACACAAAAGAGTTTTATTGTGTTTGAGAAATATAACTTCCTTGAGAGGAATCACACACATCAGTAACTGAACCAGCTTACTTACCGATGCAGAGAAAATAGGCAATAGTATTTTAAGATTAATTTTTTTGTGTGTGCTTAATACCTCTAGTGGGAGGTGCCCACTAGACATTCCAAAGACAATTTTTTTCATGCTGCAATTCCATTGAGCAGTTTACTACATCAATTTTATCTATAGTTATTGACATACATTCAGTAAATTTTGGCATCTTAACGTAGGACTTAGAGTTGTCTATTCGGTAAAACTAGGGGATCATCACGCTGGCTGACTCGTAGACCACATTCTCTCCAACTCATGTGGAAGAGTGTAAGAGAATAATTAGTAGGAAAGTCAGATAGCTGGTGAATTTCCTACCCATAAAGAGAAGATAAAGTGATAAAGAGAGGGAAAATGAGAAAGCTAGTTTGCATAATAAGGGAGGGAGAGGCTATGTAAATAGACCATGAACTGCAGCTAGGAGATGAGGTAGGAAGCTGTACAGCAGACAAATCCCTGAAGGAAACCTGGTTGAGAGAGGTATTGCAAATCCCCCCCGAAACCAGGAAGAGTCAGTTTCACATAGCTGCAGTAAGCTTGCCATCAAGAATGAGGGGCCCTGGAAAAACTCTCAAAGAGCAGCTTTTCCATGAACTATCTTCCAGCTGCCAAACTGTGAAATGTGGGTCTTAAATTATAAATCAATTTTATGGGAGCAAGGAAAAATCCACCATTATTCTTTATGTCAGGAGAAATCTATATAACATCAAATTCTTAGAATTTATACTAAGGTTTTGTCCTTGTGCACGTCTTATCATTTTATTTTTTTTTAGTTATAAGATATCCAGATCTTTTTGTTTTCCTCAATATCAGCATCTTGGAACAAGTATTTTGATGAAAATATCTCAGCCAAATTATTCCAGTGGTTTGTGGTTTATTTTATTATTTGCTAAATGTTATTTCAAGAATGAGTATGGAATGGGTAGGAGAACATTCTGTTATATATACACTGCATTTCTGTTAGTTTCTCTATCCCAGAGTTTGTAGCCACCAAAAATGAAGTGTTATCAGGATAAGGCAAGGAAAACAATAGGAACATACCGAATTGCTCTGGCCCTAGCATTTCCAGCAAACAGTGCTTTGGGGCTTGCATGAATGAGAGGTTGCAGTTGGACTGCTGTGTTTAATAACTGCCAGTGTGCCTATTCTCTATCAACTACTCTAGTCCTTCTCAGAAGACATTTACACTTTTGGCCTCTAGAGATTCAGAACGAAAAACTGCAGCTCCACAACATATTATGCATTGTAAAAAGCAGTACTACTTTTTTTTTTTTTTTTAAATCTACTGGTTGATGATGTCACTGAGTGTTCATAGTTTTAGTTTTATGAGACATAACAATTTATTCCAACCTCTTGTTTTTCCTCTGTTTATGACTTTGGATTTCTATGATACTGCCACTCAGTCATGCCCTCTATGTCGGGTCCTAGTCTGCTAAGTTTTTTTCTCATTTGAAAGCACTACAATGCCTCTGACTGTTCTTGCTTTTTTCTACTTTTCTATTGCTCTTCTTTTATTTATTTCTAAAAAAAAGGCAGATCAGAGTTACATGCTGTATTGATAAAGTAAATGTGTTTCTTGAATAGTGCACAGTGATGTTTTCTGGTTTACTGTAAATTTCTTTCTTTTATTTTTCTACCTTCTTTATGACCACTGCTGATCAGTTCATGGAATTGACTGGGTACTCGCAGGATAAAAAGCAACTTTGTAGGAAAGAGCCTGGTGGACAAATTGAATATGAGTCAGCATGGGGCCTGGCAGCAATGAAGGCCAACTGCATAGTCAAAAAGGTGGTGCTGCTGGAGTACTGTGCCCAATTTTATGCTCTGCTAAAGGACACGTGACATAGAAGGAGCAGCTGAGAGAGGTGAGTTTATTTGGCCTTAAGGAAAGAAGGCCCAGGGAGGACCTTACCACTAGGACGTTACAGAGTAGACAGAGCCAGGCTGTACTCAGAGGTACACAGTGAAAAGATGAGAGCTGTGAAAAGGGAAATTCCAGTTAGACTAGGAAAGGTTGTTTTGGATTGGTTTTCTTCCATCAGAGATGATCAACTGCTGGAACAGGTTGCAAAGAAGATTTGTAACTGTCATCCTTGGAGATATTCAAAATTCAGCCAGACAAGGCTATGATCAACCTGATCTGACTTCAAAATGGTGCTGCTTTAGGTGGGAACAGGTCTAAATTACTTTGTAATTCTGTACTTTTTCTGTAACTATTTGTAGTCAGCAGAAAATACACTATGTGGAATAATGTTCAGTCATCTCTTTGCTTTGTCACCTCAATACTTGCCTCATTTTTAAGATTAGGTTTATTTAAGATTAGGTAGCCTCTCTTGGAATATTATTTGCTATTTTTTAATCAATAACGAATTTCTAAAAGTACCTTCTATTTTATTCCCCAATTTTTGCTGTTTGCTTTTTAAACCCTTTGGTGAGGAATATATATCCAAGAGATCACTCATATCATACATCTCAAAACCCTCTAATAGATTTGTGAAGCATCAATACTCTTTCTGGTACTGCATGTGTTTACAACATATTCATGATTTTAATCTGTAACAGTTTGTCTCCTAAAGAAGTCAGACTTTCTAGTCTTTAGTTCCCAAATCACCTCTGGAGACATCTTAATGAATTGCTATTATATATGCCATCTCCCTTTTCCTTGTACAAAAGCAGTTTAAAACGGTCATTTACATACCACCGTTAATAGACCAGCAATTTTCAGTGTGAATTCTTTTAAAACTATAGGTGATTATTTCTGACTCATGGTGATTCTTTACTACCCAAGTAATTAATTTGTTCAAAACACTTCTTACATTATTTCAATTTACAATATTTTTTTTAGACTCTTCCCTGACTCTGATACAGGAATGTTACGCTTCTTTCACTAGTGAACATGGGATGTTGGATTCATGGGGTGAATGCTGATCACGCTGAAGTCAATCTGAGTTTTAATTTTAGATATACAGAATTCAGCCTTGGTGTATATCCACTGACAAATACTGTGTGCTTTGAATCCTTGATAGTTTACATTCAAGCTAGTTATATCGGAGTAGGAGTACAACAAAATGGGAGGCAAATTTCTTTAAGTTCCAAATATATTGTTCAAGATCTGTAAGTAAAGCCCAATAATTACAAAAGTGCTGGTAGGTATTTAGAAGCCCTAAATTTATGTTACAGGTATGCCCCTGATGTAAACTGTCAGTGGAGGGAGTGAAAATTACTTTAGAAAGCAGTGAGGACTGGGATGTTTTGCAAATATTCTATTCTTTAAGACCATTAACACAGTTGAAAAACAAAGCCAGTGTATTCAGTGACTGAAGTATTTAAAAAAAAAAGAAAGAATAATATAAGCAGAATCTAAATTAAGCCTAAATTTTGCATTGTGCCCTTTCTGCACAGTTATTATCAAGTAGCAAGCTGTGTAAAATATGGAAACAAGTTAGTAATGTACCAGCAAATAGCCTACAAAATAAAATGAGTAATTATAGGATGTACTTCAAAATAGAAAATAGGGTTATTTTAAAGTAATACTTGACACTGAATATTTGTAAGACCATGCAAAATAGAAGGAGATTAGTCAGGTGGAATTCTAGTAAATCAGTTTATTATGAAAGACAAAGGAAAGAAGTTGCTTGGAAATGAGGAAGAAACATTCATGTGTGCAAGAATCCTACTGCAAGCAACGGAAGCTAGGGAATCAGGAGATCTGTGTAATCTGTGCATCGTTCAGCATGGAGGCTAGTACAGAAATAAAGGACCATTAATTTAAGCATCTAGGAGAAATGTTAGGGTTTGTGTTTGGTTTCATCTTGTCTTTCTCAATCCAGTACGTTACCATCTCCTTCCCAAACTGCATACCATTAGCACTTCTGTATTCTAATCTCTCCCTTGCTGCTTAAAATTATCACTCCTTTATTTCAAATATGGCTTCTTATCCTCTGCTCCACTAATTGGCTTTATTACCCTCGACCCCTTCTTGCCTCCACTGCAGGCAGCTTGACATTTTTTCATCAACTAATCCCCACTTTTCACACCCCTCCCTTCTCCTCCCTCCCCTCCCCATTTGCTTTCCTTTCCTCTTTTGGTGTATTCAGAGCTGCAGAGAGCTTTTCAGCAGATATTCAGACCCCTGGAGAAATTCAAAGAGATTGAAACACAGCACAAGAGCTAGGGGTGTTTTCTTCTGGGCTGCCAAAAGCATAAGGTAACATTCAGAATGAGGTCACTGTACAGTGATCTCATTTTGAATTGGATTTGCTTATGGGGCATAGGAGGCCTGGTAGGGAGAGTATATTGTTTTGCTAGTTAGTATTACATCAACAGGCTGTGGAAAAAAACTTAGACATTTACTTTCATTTCCTAATTTATAAATCTGTGTGTCAAGAGTTTCAAAAAAGTATGAGGAGATAATAGAACAGTGGCTTAAGCAAGGCATGGACTGGGCTTGCAGCAGCAAAGTGTAGCACATATGTACAGTTACCAAAACAAAATTAGATATTTGAGAAGAGTATTTTGCAGGATAACTGTAGATGCTTGAAAAGAATACCAATGATTTTGGTGCTATGGAAAGCAAGACAGAATTGGCAGGAGAGAGCATGACATGAGTCAATACTTCAGAAACTTTCCTGCGTAAGGTGCTGCCAACAAGCCATTTAGGAAGAATGCGGCATTCTGGTACTCGCCCTGATTTCTCTTTGTCACTTCTTAACAAATAAATGTATATTCTTCCCTATGAAAAGACAGAAATAGACATTTCATGCCCCAAAGAGCCTACACAATGTAAAGAACAGGGAAACAAGATGCATTGGAAGGCCATACCTGGTATCAATTGAAACTTTTCTCTTTGAAAACATCATCATTAATCCAGCACCATTAATAGTATTTTGACATAGGGGACCTGGCAGGACTTTGCAGTGATTTGAACGAAAAGTTAAACAGCTGGTGTATTAACTTTGAAACTGGTATTGAAACACAAGGCAGACTGTGAAATAAAACGCGTGTAGGAGCAACAGAAGAAACTGCAGAGTGTGAAGAACTTTGCTGGTAACCTGACTAACTTGTGAGTGGGAAGAATTAAAAATCAGAGAGAGAGAGAAAGAAATCCAAGTGTAGGGAGAGAAAACACTCTGCTGAGCTTTAGAGAAAGAGCAATATTTGCAATGTACCTTTCAGAGCGGCTGAGTGATCCTCAGCTTCAGTGTGTGCAGAACTAAACCCTGGCTGAGGCAATGGACTTGAACATAAGAGTGTTTGCTCCTGTGATTAGACATTGTAATCATAAACACAGAGGAAGCAGCAGAGTTAGGGTTAGCTTT
Source organism: Aramus guarauna (assembly GCA_013400195.1). Taxonomy (NCBI): domain Eukaryota; kingdom Metazoa; phylum Chordata; class Aves; order Gruiformes; family Aramidae; genus Aramus; species Aramus guarauna. The sequence continues at coordinate 926,851 of VXBL01010063.1, forward strand.
GTGGATTTTGTGCAAGATCATTTTTGCAAATCTTTTACCATTATTTTTGGAATGAATATATAATGTCTGTGTATTTCAGAAACTTCAGCCAATCAATTTTATTTTTATTTTATTATGTTAGAATTATTTCTTAAGTATGCATTTTAAAGTATGTCTTTCTGTGCTGTACATTATCTTTCAATCTCAAAAAAGATAGCTCGTGAAAATTTTCATTTGTGATTATGAGCTAGGACCATTGCTGTAAAGAAAACTACTCGGTATAGCAATGCAGACTGCAAAAAAAAAGATCCAGCAAAACTCCTTTCTGCCTGAAATCAATAATAAAATAAGTTCATTTCATACAAACACACATCCAAAGCTTTCATGACAGTCTAAAAAATGTAAAAATGCCTGCAGAGGATATGAGTTTATTGAATTTTCTTACTTTACTGTTTCATAGACTCCATCCTAACCAGATGGTATAATCTGATTGTATCAACCTAGAAGTATATAGGATTTTATTTTAATGTTAAAAAGGTCAGTAGCTTTGGAACTTAAATTCTTTCTGTCTTCTATACTGCACTAGAATCTCAGCAGTGAAGTATTACCAGATAACTTTAATAAAAAGAAGTTGAATTTTATAAACTAAAATTTACTTATTCATTTCCTATATATACAGTTAAACTCTTCAGATGAATGCTTCCTAAGTATGTGGCAAAGCAATATATACTTTATTGAATGATGAGTGAAATTTATATTAATGTAGTTGATATAGATATAAGATTTCTTCCAAAGCATTTTTGCTCTATAACTGTTATTGAATATTACATCTTTTTATCACCTCAGATGATATTCCAACATTTTAGTGCTTTATTCCAGCACTGAAAATATTTTACTCTTCCCAAAGACATATTCTGCTAACTTCTGCATTGAACTACTTTTGGTTTGGAACTAGATTTAGATTTTAAAATTTGGTAACAGATATACCATTTGCTGAGCCGTGCCAGGGTTTTCAGTTGGTCTGCAGCATGGATTCCTTTTAAAAGATTTTTTTAGACTTTCATGAACCTTCTTAAAATCTAGATCACATTAGACATAAAGGCTTAGGCATATTCAGCACCATGGAAGAAGTTTGCAATCATTTTCTATAATACAAACGGGCTTATTTAGCACTCCTGTTATGGAAAAGATTCTACAATAATAATGCTACTATTATAATACCATTTCTGTAATAATAGCACTTCTGTTATAAAGCACCATTATTATAGAAATGCTATTATAAGACAAGCTCTGTTATTTAGAATTGCTTCTGCAATAAAAGTGCTAAAAAAGTCTGCTTGTATTACAGAAAATTATTGCAAATTTTTCTTGCCTGGCAGTGAAATTTTTCATTCTGAATCTTGTCTGTCGCTGTTGGAAAGTCATTCTCATACAGACTCCGAAGCCTTCTTGAGTTACTCAATATTGTGTATTTAAAATAGCGAATTACTGAATAGGCAAATGGAAAAAAGGCCAGCCTTCATTTATCTGATTTCCCATGTTCCTAATTTGTCGTTCAGTTTTTGTCATAGACTGCAGCCGTTGTGTGGAAAGTGCACGCAGGCCTGTAGTGCAGTTCTTACCGTTGTGCATAAGGTAGAGGAGGGGGAAGAAACAAAAAGATATGGAGAAAGGGAACAACCCCTCTCCGGTTTTTGCATCCTGTTCATTTGAGCGCAGTTCACAAGAAATTGCTTCCAGTTTCTCCATATGACTTTGTATTAAATCTTTATGCTCATAACATTCAACAAGGGTGAAATTCAGTCCACTGAGAAAGACCTCTATTAAACTCTTTGTACCACTTAAGCCATTAGGTTCAGATCTTAATCAGTACTCAGTCCAAGGACCAACCTGCTCTGATTATCAGCCTCCGTTTACTCCCACCACCAGTTCGTAGCTCTGAGTCTACACACCAGAGCCATAATGAGTAGCTGTCTTTTGGGAGAAAGAGAGATTTTGGAAGACCTACAGAAATGTAAATCCTCTAATTCTGCCCCAGCTTCACCCATGTCCTGTGTTTTCTTTGAAAAAGTTTCTTTTCCACTACTATAGCTGTTGTATTGCTCTCTCCGCTCCTTTGTGTGCAACTGCCTATCCAGCAGTGCTCATGCACACAGAGCAGAAATTCTCATTGGTAAAGGACTGTTAAAAGAGAATAGGACCTACTTCTGCCTCGGACAGTCTTTGCATAATGGGCTAACTTCAGTGTGAGCAAGTTACCTAGAATTGCTGTGGAAAAGCTTGGGTCAGTGTGAACTTGGTGGCAAGGACACAAAATAGTTAGTTCCCAGAAGTTGCTTTCAGATGTTCACATCCTCTCTGACACAAGGAGTCTCCCGTTTGGCTTTGCCGTGCCCTTGCAAGCTTCTAAATATATTACATTTCTTCTCCTTGACAAGGGTCATCTGGTAGGAAAATATTAAATCTGAATTATATGGAGCTGCATCAATTGTATTCCAGTGGAAGATCCACCTTCTAGGTTTCTGATTTTTGTCATAACTGTTTTTTGCTGAAAGCAATGAATTTTAAAATTTGAATTAATCCTAAGATTCATCATAGTTTTGGGATTATTTTTTTTTTATGCAGTGCTTCCTGTAACAAAAAAGTGTCATCACAATATGCATTGTTCTAGCCATATTTCTACTGAAATAGTACTTTCTTTTAAAAAAACATGCAAACTCAATCTTTAGTTTTGTCTTGCAGTTTTCTGAGAATGTCATTGGGGCATGAGTTTGGAGCCGTTAAAGTTGACTGCTACATGATGGTTATTTGGGTAAACTTCTCCATAGCATAGGGGGAATATTAAATCTTTCTCATTTAAAATTTCTACTCACTGTCCTTTCCTAATTATATTTTTTAAAAATTGTAGCATGAGTGGTATCAGACTCGAATTTTCTTTTAAAAATTGTTTTTGGTCAAAAAATCAATTTTGTTATTTAGTGGAAGGAAAAAGAGCTACTGGGTTTCTGTGCTCCTTTGTACTCCTCTAAGTTGATAAAGGCTTTGTTTTTGCACTGCTAAATACATTATTTAGTCCATAGAGTCGATTAGTGCCTTTGGGTACCATATTTTCTTGAAAATAGCATACACTTTTGTGCTTATTTGTATCTCCTAATGCTTAAGTGCTTGTATTATCTTTTGTGTGTTATTTTTCAGTTGATACTTACCAGTACTCATATTGGGTAACATCTGCTGTTTTGGTTCTTCATTGCAATAGCTCCCTTAAGACTTTTAGTATAAAACATCATTTTATTGTTAGCAGCTACAGTACCACAATGACAATATTACAGTAGCAGTGGAATGGCACTGATTCTGTTTCTTTGGCATAGCCAAGCAACAGGCTCTTGACAATTACTAATTTGCTCAAAAACTTGATTTTTTTGGTAAGTTAAATTATTTTTGTAAGGCAGAATATGCCTCATAGCTTCAGCTGAAAAAAATGTGAGCAGTTAAAAAAACCACAGATATTTATTTTGGAAATTTTTGCAGTGAAAATGTTGTCAACAATGTCAAGAATAAAGCCACTTTTGATATTTAAAAATAAACCGCATGTATTTTCTGTTTCAAGGATACATTCTTTATTTAAAATGAAGCTTAAACAAAAGAGATAAATAACCCCAAAGCAAAATACTTATTTTTGGTCTTAAATTTTGAATATTTCAAGTTTTCTGTTTTGCTGGAAAAAGAAGATAGATTGGTCAAAACAAAATTAGATTTTCCATTACTGTTTGTTTATCCATCAATTCTAAAAGGAAAAAAAGCCCTTTTTTCTGACTACACATAATGAACCCTTTAACATCACAGCTATGCCCCTGTAGTTCTCAAGTGTACAAATGGAAGTGGTTTTTGCTTTCATCCTTCATTCATTTTCTAAGTTATTTTGCCAAAAAGTTTAGGTGCTTCCATGCTGAAGGGTGCACTCCTTCAGACACCTAAGCCTCAAGGTGGTTCAGAGAGGTTTCTTTTCAGCACAGCTTACTTGTAGAAGTGCCTAAATTCAACTGGTCAGTAATTATGCTTCCTAAACGTTTAACTACTTCTTATGATAACTTCGGCAGGTCAAATGCATGACATGTTCCACATGTTCCACAATCTCCTGTTTTTCCCATGAGTACATCTTCCATGTAGTCCGCTCTTTAAGCAAGAAGGTAGATAGATATTTCTGATCTAAGCACCATGAAAATTCAGTGCTAAACCTGCAAGGTCTCTGCTGAGTTAGACCTGCTTTTTTGCCCTTTTCTGCTGATGGATTTCAAACGGAAACATTTTACCTCACAGGAGGGTGTCCTGCTTAACAGGCTACTTGGTAGGTTGGGTGATGTCATGCTCCAGTCTCACACAGCATTTTAAGCTTAGGCACAATGATGCACTAATATGGCCACGGGGCTTTTGAACCAACGTTGTCTATCACCTGTCCCATTTGGTCTCTTCCTTAAGCAACTAAGTAAACCAGAAGCTTAAGATAAATATTTCACCAGCCCACCTCTCTCTATAGCTTTTGACACCTTAGTTTGGTGTCCAGGTAGGTGGTTTGAAGTCAGAAGAAATATGGAGGATTTTTTTTTTTTAAAAAGAGTTTTCTCTTGAAAAAGAAGATTACTCAGGGAAACCAAGCTGATACAGACAACTTTGGTAGGTGACAGAATACATTTAATCTGCCTCTGTTGTGTTAAATAAAAACTAAGCATTTACATGGGATAAACGTAAAGATAAGACTGTATCTTGTTTTAAAAAGAATCCAGTCAAGTCACTTGGTGCCAATGATCACAGAATCTTAAGAGAGGAACAGCTGTCCAGAAATAACCCTAACCCATTATTTTAATACAGTTTTTACAGAGGTTCTGTAGCCCAACATCGAGCTTAAAAGCAGGACAGTTATGAACCTAGCCCCAGAACAGGAGATGATCAAAGAAGATGCTCAGGCAAGCCAGAAAGAAACAAGCAGGTAGCTGCCCTGATAACCATGACATAGGGCAATTTTCTTAATGAATCTGCCTATTCACTATATCATCCCTATCATTCTGGGATATTGTTCCGCAGGGGCACTGATAAGTAACAGCAGCCTCTTATCCAGTGGTCTGCACAAGAAGAATTGTCTAGTCACTTGCCGTGGTCAGGTTACAGCTGTATTTGTTTGGCTCATAAAGAAACATAGCAAAGGAGTGACTGCTGACTTGCTTACCTTTTCCACAAGAAGGTAAATTTTGGCTAGGGATGCTTAACTCTTTTAAGAAACCTTTTTTTGGTTTTGTTATTTTTGTTGAGATGACAGAAAACGAAGGGAATAGGCAGACTTAACGAGGCTTAAATTAAATATGTTCATGTTCTTTGGATCCAGATTGTTTTACAATAGCCTTTTAAAGATCATCATGTTGGTAAATACATACTGCACTGCAAATTGTTTCAAGTCCTCCCTAGTAAACTGTGGCCCAATGTTAAACACTGTGTCAGATATTCTATGTCTAGCAAATATACATTTGCATAATCACCTGCTTAGCTGCAGTACAATCGAGTAATGGTATCTCAGAAAAATGTAAATAATAGTCTAGGATTAATATATACATCTTCCTAGTCAGTTTAAGTAAATCGTGGACTACTTTACTCCAGGGGACAATTTTTTCTGTCCCACCACATAGATAAATTCTCCAATGGCACTGTTCAGGACCAATAACAAACATCTGTAGCCTGTCTCTTAGATTTTTTTAGTCCTTTAGTTTATCTTTCAGTTATCCTTTTTAAGATACTTCTGCAGTAACATTGTGAACTCACCATTCTGATAATTTAAAAAAAAAGAGTAAAGGAAATGAAACAAGAATGCTTGAATCTTTTACTCTTGGAGTAGACATTTTGCTATTTCATATATTTAAATTTAAGGAATAAGCATTTTCCTTTGTTTTTCTGAAGATTACTTGCAACCTGTTCTTTTAGCTGATCTGGTTCCTTCTGCCTAAGTGGAACTTTTTTTAGGAACCTGACCTGTTGGGTTTTCAGCTGCTATCTGTTCTTTAGAGCTACTCAATACCCAGGAAGTCTTCAAACTTTCCTCTGTTTGTTTTGACTCCTTAACCCTTCAGTAATATCACTTTCTTGATGAAGACAAGGCTTTGCATCTGCAAATTGCTGTTGCAAATATTTTCTTCAGCAGTTTACTCTCTACCTTCATCTTTATTTTGCATGCATTTTTAATTGCATTTTGCTACCTCTTTCTTTTCTTTTAATGCCAGTAACACTGTGTTTGACATCCCACTGACTCAGTGCTCTAATGCTCAACTTAAAGTTAATAAATGTCCCATTTACTTTCAGGTTGACAGTCTATTTATCTTCTGGTGCAATGATGGGCAATACTGCCACGAGAAATTTGTCGAAGGAAGTCATGCTGCAGTTAGCTTCTCTGCTTGTGCTGTGCATACTTGACTGGTGCCTGCAAACTTTCATGCCCTGATAGGAACCACTGCATGTCTTTAATCTTTTTTTCATCTGACAGATATTGTGCTATTTTTCATAGTCTGTGCAAGTTTGTTGTTTCTTCCGAAGTGGCTTTGATTTTGTACTGTTATGCCTTAGGTATCTTTTCTGTAGTCTGGACTTTCAGTCTTATCTATACTTTAAGATATTGTCCATTTCTGAAAGCATTATTGAGGGAGTGATTCCTGCTGCTTGGTACATTCTGCTTGTGATACTGGGTTAATTCTTGTTTCCCAGTTGTATCTGTTGGCACATCTATCCTAGTAAACTGTACAGGGTTGGGGCATGAACCTGAAAGCTGCCCTCTGCTCATTCCTACTGCTAAATGGTGAGCATGTCTCAGTCCCACTGTAGAAGAGTGAGTAGCATGAGTTGAGGTCTCTTCTCAATAGCCAGTCTGCAGGTGGCCAGTCTGGTTTTGGAGATAAGGTAGAGAAGCTGTATGGACGCAAGTCACGCTCTGCCAGTCTACAATAGGGCCAGAAAAAGGTCCCTGGTCCACTATAATTCCTGGCCTAAAACTAGCCTTGGAAGTCTTTTCTTTGTCTCTTCTTTTCCTTGCCAGATTTTAATAACAATCTGGTCTTTATCAGGAACCGGGTTAAAGATTGACAACAATTGGATAAAAGGCACATTCTGTACACTTTCTTTAGACATCTTCAGATTTAATCCATACCCCTCAGAAGACAGGACAGTATCCACATTTTTGCAATGTAGTTTCATAGTTGACATCTTTTGTCTGAGCTAGCTGAAAATTATTGAGCACATGAAATGCATTAAAAACCGCTGTTATCAGTGATCGAGTTATTTTCTGATGGTCGTCTTTAGCATGGGCAGTTGACATTAATTGCAAATGCAGAGTGAGACAATTTGGTTCTCTTTGACAATTGTTTTGATTCAGTGACCTGTCAAAAACTGGACCTTTTTGACACACTTTTAACTCAGTAATAAGTATTCTCTTCTCTAGAAATATTTCAAATTGTGTATCAGAGATCCTCAATTCTCCAATTGTGTGTTCTTCCACTAGTATTTACTCTCGTTTTGTAATTTCTGTTTACAATATGATGCTCAGCAAGGATCTCCAAGCACTGAGCGTTATAGTTGTCTGTTATTAGTAACAAATAATCTGCACAACAAATCTGTTCCCAAAGCTGAACCATTTAAAAGTACAGTTCCCAAATCATGCTACCTGTCTGGAATGTTTCCCGAAGGGCAATTATTCTAAAATATTTCCAGAAGGGAAATATTATAAGTACTGTAGTTAACCATACCATTTTACTTTACTATCCCAAACCAAGGTGGGTATTATTCAACCCAAGTAGAGCTTGCTACCTGTAGGAGGAAAGATGTCATCAAATCCAGCCTTCCCAAGCATATCTGATGACAAGTGGTAAGGGGAAGGCAAGTGAGAAGATTCTACAGACTCATCTATTTCCTTGGTGTTTCCTTTGGGACTAGGCTTAGTTTTAGATAGATGTCAAGATCTCCCAGTCATTGATATGCTGGATAAACATTGTTTAGAAGAGTTCTACGTAGGCATTTCACTGTATATTGATTTAATTTTGTAGAATGTGAAATTTTATTCCTTACAGCTCCATCTCTTCAATAACAAAATCTAAATAACTAACCTGCATGCTAATCTTTGTGGCACACCATATTAAAGACGGAGTGAGGCTAATGTTCTTGTTTATTCTGTCTGTGAGTTTGTCAGAGCTCCTCCTGGAAATTTATGTTGTATCGGTCATTTAATGACTTACACTGTTTGTTTTCTGGATGTTTTGATTCACCTATGTGAGGGAGCTCTTGTTAAAAAAGAAGACAAACAAAAAACCCCAAGCATCCTCCCACCCATTATTATAGTGGAAGTCTCAAGAAACACATTAGAATATAATTGTTATTGATGCATGAACTAAAGATATGTGACCATAATTTCACTTCCCTGGAGAGGGTTGGTCAGTTCACTGAAGTATGGAGGATATGAGCGATTCATCACTCCTTGCCATCACGCATGTGTTGTTATCAAACCAAATAAAGTGGTATTGCTATCTGGGGAGCAAAAGTTAGGACATGTAGTTGCTGAGAGTTTGATGTATGGTTATAGCTATGTGATTTATCTGTAATTGTAAATATTTTATTGCTTTTTAACTATAAATGATGTATTGTGAAGTAACAAAACTAGTTTAGTCAATTACTTGGTTCAATAACAAATTTCCTTTTCTGGGTTTTCTTTCATGGAAAGTTGATTTTTCCAGTAGCATAAATGGATGTTTGAACTTGTTATTGATAGCTAAATTGTCATACACGTTGAGATCCTGTTATTTTTGCCAATGCTGCAGCAAGATCTGGTGGTATGGTGAAAGCTGATGAAGTGAAGGTTTCCTGTCTTCTGAATTTTGATAAGTTTTTGAAACACTATCCTGCATTTCAGGAATGAGTTCTGCAGGGAGTTATGCAAAAGTTTTTCATTTTGCTCCTGCTGCTCTGCCATAGTCTCAAGTCATGTCATAGTAAATACATTTGTGCTATGTTTCTTGACTTGAAACAGTTCTTGTGTTTAGAGGTGTTTACAGAGACAGTTTGATAAACTATGGATAGCCCTGAGCCCTTTTCTCCCCCAACAAACAAGTCATGTAATCTTTATGCAGTTTGACCTAGCATTATGAAGAAACTCTTAAGGAAAAACAATTACACTGACATATTTGAGTTCTCCTCCTTGACATTTTACATGATCATACTGGTCTTTCTAAGAGCTGTGTGTGACTTCAGAGACCACCGTGGCTCATCCTTTATGGTTAGTTAGGTTGAAAATGATTATACATGATTGTATCCCAAGGTTGCCTAATGTTTGAGAGCTCTTCTACACTGTTTAAACATTTTTTTTTTTCTTTTTAGCTTCCTCCCTACTAGAAAAGCTAGATTTCTTTTTTTTTTAAAATGACAGTTAAAGGTTTTAAAATGAAGTATCTAGACCAGTGCTGATTCTGGAGCTATTTATTTCTCTAGTTCAAAGCTCATTTGATTAAAATATTTGTATATATGAGTAATATAGTAAATGGAACATTGTGAGTACACCAGACAGTATAAAATCCTAACATGAAATGTTTTCTTGATGAGTGCTTATTATAAATTCAGGTTTACTTATCGTAGAAGATCCACACATAAAATATATTTTGAAGTCATTACATAACTGCCTTCCTTTTTTACACCAAAAAAATTCACTGATTTTAATGGAATTATTCCTGCTTTATGCTGGCGTAATTGAAAGTGGAATAAGTCTCATAGACTTCTAGTAGTAAAAAAACGATGAGGCACTAAATTTCATGTAGTAATTAGAAGAATAAATGAAAATGTTTTTAGCATGTTGTAAGCAACACTAAGCATACTCAAGGTCTATAACTTTTCAAGGGAGTAATCCAATAGAGCCACTAAAAGTTAATGTGTACCTCTTAACTCTGCTTGATTACTGAGGATTTAGATATAAAAGAACTTTAATGAAATCTGAAGGAAGTCAGCCAACAATGTGAGGCGCACAGGAGATGTATGCATCACCCACCTTGGGCTGCAGTTCTGCAAGGAGCTGAGAGAGGCAGCAGGATCTTGCTTCCTTCCCTTCCACTGCCCTTACTAGTGGCAAGGTGGCCCATGACTCCTTTCGGTGGTGAAAGTGATGCTGCTTGCTGAATCTTGAATTGAGGCAATTCAATATACTAACTCTAAAGAAAACTATCAGGTTTGTTTTGTTTCTGGTTTAGTTGCATTTATGTTAATGAGTCGTATCAGTTCCCTGAAAGGTCCAGTGGTCAGATGATCAGTGGTATCTCGCTTCTATGCAAAAATGCTTTCCCATTTCTGCAGGAGCTGGCGGTGGAATATGTTGCCTTATACAGATCAACTTTGCTGTCTGTCTGTCTGTGAAGTGACATCACTTGCTGAGTTTTGGCTGGTTGTAACTTGCTGCACTCTAGCGATGAGAGGATAACAGCAAAAGTGAGGAGATTCTGTCTTTCTTAGAAGAAAGATAATACTGACTGACTTGCCTCTCTGTATGGATTAGCACCTTACTCTTTGGCCATAAGTACAAAGCCTTTTACAGTTTTAAAGATAGTTTTCCTCATTTATTTTCTCCTTTTAAATAAATATTAATAATAAGTAGGTAAATAAAGTGATAGTAGACATGTAATAGCACAGTGGTTCCAACCTTTTGGCAGCCAGAAAACAGGCACTAATCTGTGCCCAGTGAGCACACTTCACACTTTGGCCAGAAACACTTGCCATGCATCTCTACCATCATCTTCTTGTCTTGGTAGAGCTGCAGGTCTGCCACTAATTTCTCACTTTTGCTCTCACACTCTTCAGAAATTAAAGGACCAAGCTAATGAGCACCTGGCTGCATTGCACGTCCGGGCATTGCTACTTCTAAAAGTGTGGTGCCAGGGCCTGGGCTGGCTCTTACCAGGCTGGCAGAATTTCTTTGCCTGGGCTCCATGCTGTGTCTCATTTGTGTGGTCCTTCACTTCAGAGCATGGTGCACGAGGAGAACCATGAGATATTGTACAGCTTCAGTGTGTTCAGTGGTTGCTTCAGGTTCAAGAGGCAAGTAGCACCAACATTTTTACACCTGGCTGAGGGAATTATGAGAATCAGAGAAGTTAGCAGAAAGGTTTTTAACATTGCACAGCGACATAGTTTATTATATATTCATGCACTGCTATTTTGTTGTGATTTATTTCTTGTATGTTTTAGCTCTTCATGACATGTACAAGTATTCTTGATACCTTCTATGACATAAAATGTATTATGAGGAGGATACTGGTTACTGAGGTACAGGGATTCAAGAACTTGAAATTCCAATCCTGTCTGTGCTGCAGACTCATTGTATGACCTTGAACAAGTTATTCACTACATATCTCGTTTTTCATTTCTGAAAACAGCATACCAGTTGTAGCAGAAATACAACATTTTTTAGTATTATGAAGTGTGGTTTTTTTCCCCCTGTGGATGTTAAGAATCCTTATAATAATAGCAACAATTAATTATCAAACTAGGAAATGGATAGCACCTTCAGACTTCCGAGGAAGTTCATATGGACTAAAGATACACAGAAATGTCTTACACAACTGCATTCATTGTCCCTAATTTATTTTAGACAAAGGACTGTAATCCCATTTCTTGGAGTCATCAAACCCTGGGATACTTGAAGGTGGTGCCAATAATAGACTACTGTAATGAGAATAATCAAAGCTTTCCTTTCTCTAGATCATTCTTCAAATAGTAGTTGGGTTGGGAAACACAATATTGAGGGAAAGGGATTCTAGGATCAAAAAATAATTGGAACACTGGATTATAATTAATATGTTATCAATAAAATTTTGTGATACAGAGTAAGTTGTCATTTTTTTTTAAATAAACTTTGGACTTTAAATATTAATTTTTTGAAGTATTTGCCACTGCACTTTCAGTTCTACAGTAGACATTTTCTTTTTGCTAATTTTGTCTTAATAGTTCTAATACACCCACCACTAGTTGGTGCAACTTACCTTGTCATGGTGTGGTGGCTTGTCGGGCCAGACTAAAATGTTGCACCCTGGCCCTCGAGGTTGGGGGTTTTGTTTTTTTTTGTTTTGGGCTAACAACCCAATCATGTAAAAAACAAAATCTGTTACAGAAATTGCAACAACACTATCCCACCGGGTTTGGTGGCATAGTGAGTATTTGGTGGGGAAAGGAGATTGTTTCAAAACTGTTGAATTAAATGTTTCTGTGGTGCTGGAGATTTACTATGCCATAATCAATGAATAATTATTCCTCTCTGATATTGATAGGGTCTGACGAGAATAGGGTGGGTGTGATTCTTTGTCTCTTTTGAGGTTGCAAAAAACTATAGAAATATTAAGCATAAATTAATTGCTTAACATTTGAGACATGTGTCTAAGAGCATATTCAGGGCCTTTTGCAGACTGAGAGGAATAACAAACCAAGCATGTGGTCCAACTAACACTGGAAAGACTAGTTCTACTGTTCCTTAAAAGAGCATTGTAAATATATTTATCTAGCTTTTGAAGGTAAACACATCTCAAAATAACTTCAGAGATCTCTGAGTTGGGAGGAAAATGCTTTTACTTTGAATCTTGTTTATCTTTGTATGGTATTTTTTTTCGAGTGCTGCAGATACCTGTATTGCACATGAATTGGAAGATGATGATTTTCACAGAGTAAGGGAAAACTGGCTCACTTTATCCAAGGAAAACAATTAAAGTAACATTCTTTCTTAATAGACAGTGGCAACACAGGGCAGTGGTCTGTCTTCTCTCCATCTATTTTTTGGACCTGTTTGTAGTATTCTGCAGGCTGTGCTTTGTGTGCCAGAATATGTGTAGTTTTATCTGAGTTGGAAAAAGTTAAATGGCTTTCATTCATTCATAAAAATAGAAGCTAATCGGAAAGGAACACACCTGTATGATAAAAATTTTGATCTGGAAAAATTAGATTTGGGCTACAGTGTGGGCTTATCTAGGAAGACAGAAAACTTTCAGTAAGTCCAGGGGCAGATCCAAAAAAAGACAGAAGGAATTCAGATACCCAGCTCTAAAGTGAATTTAGTTACCCAAGTCTAAAACTGAAAATCCATAGGTTGCAGCCATCTAACCATGGGGTTAAGTAGGAAGATGTAGACGTCTTATTTGTTAAGTTAAAATTCCTTGGGTGCATAGAATTGCACTTGTGAGCTTTTTCAGGACCATACTGATCCTGACTATGCTAAACAGGTGGGAATCTACACCAGGTGCAAGCCAGTCAATGTCCAGAAACAGCTATATTTCATGTATAATTCTAAGAAACTCAGTCAGTTGGCTGTGTCAGCATATGCCTCACACATGGTAACTGCAGTAGACCCCTATCAAAATGTGGCTATTGACTCAATATCGGACTCCTAAAATAAGTCAATAGAAGAACAATTCACCCTTTTATAGAATGACTACATGTTTAAAAAAAATTCTTTAATATCTTAAAACTTGTGCTCAGTTTCTTCCTCTAGCTGAGCAGGTTCAAATCTACACTGTTCAAAATCTGTTCTATGCTGTTCGATGCAAGACTACTCTGGGTGGAAATCACGGTCTCCAGTCTTGCTGTTGAAACTCTGCCAAGACTGAGATTCACTGTGTCAAAGAGAGACAGCAGAAGTCTGAGGAGGGAGAACACAGCAAGAAAGTTCAAGGTTCTGATCCCCTGCAGACAGAGGTACTACTTCAGTTCCTGAGTTAGGAGGGTTGGGAATATAGGTAAAGAGCTGGTCTTTAGCAGTTCCCAAAAGGGATTGTAGGCAGTCACTTGTTGAATGTAATCATTTTAGATAACTCACAGCTCAGGACATCACTGGCTTCTTCTAAAATACCTCATTTTCCCCATGTATTTATTAAGGAACTGGGAACTGAACAAGAGATTTTTTTATTTCACTCCAAGAATCAGAAACCTAAAAATTATCTCATTTTGGCAGCTAACTTTTAAACACTGAAATTTCTTCCTGGTCATGGTCTTGTTGCTGATGCATGGCAGCAAACTTAGAAATACCAGAATGCCAGATCTTTTTTGAGGATTATATTTTTTTTCTTGGATAGTCACAGCATCTGTTGAAAGAGTACAGCAAAGACCCCAGGATTTAAACCCTGGCCTGAATTTGTTTGAAGGCCAATCTTTAAATTCGCATGTTCATTGAAGAAAACAGTAGTGGTTTGTTTGTACAAAACCTTACATAACATCGTAACTTGGTGCTGCTTGTAGGTCACACAAACATCCAGAAAGTACTGTAGTACAATGTACCCGTACTATTTATCCATGAATTATGTAACTTGCAGCTCTTTAGTACAGTTCTTTCTTGGCTTGTTTTATCTGTGGCCTTTCCTGAGCAGAGATTATTAATAATATTGAATGTAGCCCAACAGTATGCTAGCGTTGAAAAACTGGTGATTCCTTTCTGAGATTGTCTACTATGGATACAGTGAGTTTATTTTATTTAATAATTATTATTTTATGGTATTTTAATACACTATGTCAATTCTCAGAGTGTATTTTATTAACTTTTATTAACTTGTTTAGGTTTTTTGGAGCACTATATATGCATTGTATAGAATCATAGAATGGTTTGGGTTGGAAGGGACCTCAAAGATCATCTAGTTCCAACCCCCCTGCCAGGGGCAGGGGCACCCTCCACTAGACCAGGTTTTTGCATAGTGGCTACTTTTCTTTTTCCTTTTGTTGGCTCTAAAAATTGTGTATGCCAGTTCTGATCCTGCACTAGGTTTGTTACCTGTCTGCAAGGGAAGGAGTGAGGGAGTGTTGGCGCTTGCTTGTGGACATGACTTGAGTAAATGCAGTAAGATCTTACAGAAAGATTTATAAAGCCTAAATATTGTATTATCTACTATTTTTACACACAATCAATCAGCTATCATAGTTATAATACCCTCTTCTGTTTCCATCTGTAAAAGGGAATGAGAAGCAGTCATTAGTAAAGAAAGATTTAATAACAGGGGAACAACAAGATCAGAAGCAGCTTCCACATATAGGAGGTAGTTTTCCTCCCTGCTTCACTTTTAAAGAATTTTCCAAGGAGATTACTTTTATTAGGCAGGAATCACCCTGCATCAAGATATAATGGCTGTGAAATGAAGATACGGAGAAAATTAAACCTGTAGCCTGCAAGTCACTAAAATCCTTAAAAGCAGCCTGTGAAACCCCCCCGCCGCACACGC
The DNA here is from genome assembly GCA_013400195.1 of Aramus guarauna. Lineage (NCBI taxonomy): Eukaryota > Metazoa > Chordata > Aves > Gruiformes > Aramidae > Aramus > Aramus guarauna. The sequence goes on from VXBL01010063.1 coordinate 942,081, forward strand.
ACACGCACGCACTCCTACAAACCACTCTCACCAACTCCGTTTTACTTGGGAAGCTGTGGCTTGTGAGAAATGGCCACTAATGGAAGACAGGAATTCAACACTACAAACCCCATGTTTTCCCTGGCTTTATTGGAGAGGGTAAATCCATTTGAATGTATTCAGGTTGCTAAAACTCTCTTCTGTGAAACTTCTGTGAAGACTACTACATTGCTACCAAAATATTGTAGCATTTTAAAAGATAAAACTTTCTTCTAGGGTCCACGTGAAAGGAGATCTGCTTGGATTGGGAGTAAGAGTTCAAGACAAGCAGTTGCTGAGCATCAGACCATTAATATCAGGATTTTGCTTTCAAAGGTTTAAATGACTGCTTCAAATCAGGTCACAAGAAAAACTGTAGTTCCACACAGGGGCCTTCAGCCACTAAATTATGCTGAGCCGTTTGAAAAATTATTGTTCAATAAATGCAGCAAACTTGCATGAGCTACGAGGAGAGTTTATATAGTTTTAAGTCGTAATGCAAGGATACAGTACTTCCCTCTGCTGTTTCAGACTCGCCAATATGGCTATCGTTGCTGACAGCTTGACATGATGTTAGTTATTTTAAGTGTCAGATGAGAGTGGCTGATGCCATGGTACTGCAGTGCTCACATTTGTTGGAAAATTAGATGGTGATTTTTTTAAAAAAGGCCTAGAAACCCCCAACAACCCAGCTGCTTAAGCCTCTGACTGCCTAGGTTTTTTTCTGTGCTGGGTGTATAATTTGAGTGAGCAGTAGTGAACATGCCTGAGGTGTTAAGAGAATGATGCATTTTCTGTAGGCATGAATACTCTTAAATAAAACAGGAACACCTTCCTGTCATTTGTTGTCTTCCAGAAAGATTTTTTAAAAGGAAACGGAAGCCAATTAGCCCGGAAGTTTAACCTCTTTTAGCTTAGCTTCTTTTATGGGAGCTTTTTAACCTTTTAAATAAATCATTTTCTTTCTTTTCTTCCCTCCCCTTTGAATCGGTTACTAGCATTTCTCATGCTAGGCCCAAGGAGCAGGCTGCTTAAATTCAAGAATGATTTTGAGGGGATAAAGTGTACAAGATTTTGAATTCTTGCCATAAGTCCCTGGCAGACAGCCAGGAAACCTCAGAGGAATAGGGCTAATGAAGGGAGGGTAAAGGAGATCTGGAGAGTGTGGCTGGTAATGCAGTATTCATTTAATTGGGAGCAGGTATCGGTGCAAACTTCTCCATTTTAATTGGAAAGAGAAGGGGGGTGTTAAGGAAGATGGAGAAAAATAAGAATGCATAAAGTTTTCAAGCTGAGGAGCCAAAGGCAGGCCTGTATATGGCAGAGAAAGAACTCAATTTAGGGCAATTTGCTCTGCAAGCTGGGCTGCAATCTCCCCTGGGGATAGGGATGAGGAAGAAAATGAAACCAAAAGAGAACTTGATAAAATCACCTAGCACAGACAATCTCAGTAGAATAGGTTTTACTGAGTTAAATCTGCCCCAATCAATGTGATTCTTTTCATATAAGTTACAAATAAAAAGCCACAAGATTACAATAAAAATCGAGGATGTACTGCTGCTGATGTAGCACATGGGAGTCTTAAGGACTTGTTGTGGAATACAGGTTTTTTGCAACCATCATGTTTGGTTTTTTCTTTTTACCTAGCTAGGAGAAAAAAAAACCACCCTCATCTCTGCCTCCTCCCTAACCTTTTATTATCTTTAAACTAAGGTTAGTGTAATGTGTGAACCTTACAGAGCTTAATTTTCAGCACACTGCAAAGCTGAACATGCTTTAGTCCTGAAAGTTGCTAAACCTGAGCTCAACCTTGATTTCTTGTTAAAAGAACTGAGGCTTTTTCAGATATTCTTTTTGCCTTTATACATGACAGAAGGTAAAAAAAGAAAGGTACTTCCCGCAACTTTCCACCCATTCCTACAGCTGGGCATATATGAAGGTGAGAGTAAATGCCTGGATTTTCATGATGCATAGGAAAGGCAATTGTTTGTTGTTTTCTATAGTATATGCACGCAGTGTCTTTCTCAGTACAGATGCTAAAAGAGTTGGTGTACCAAGTGCCGAACAGCTGTTTGTTCTACATCTGAGAGCAAGCCTGAGTGTATTTTCCTTTTGTCCTCAGTAGTGGGTTAACTTAAATATTTTGTGTTTAAGGACCTCCTTGGAAATGGTACTGGTATGAGCTGGGAGTGTCCGAGGTGGACAGCTGCTCTTTTGTCTGCACTGTCACAAAGCTGAGAAAGATGAAGTGGTTCCTACAGGGTCATTAGTTGCGGGGGGAGGTTTGCACCAGAAGAGAGAGAGCGTGAGATCACAGCTCTGGGCGTTGGGAAGAAAGAGCAAGAATTGGGGTAGGAAAAATGCAGGACTAGGCAATAACAAGGTGACAACTTGCAGTTGCAAGGGATCAGCTGAGATCTGTAGCTGAAATGTTTTTTCCTTGTCGTGCTGCTGCAGCACTAATTTTCTCTGATAAACTCTCTTCTTGATGATTGTCTACACTGGTAAAGGGAAAGGCATGAACAAAGAGTATAAACAGGAACAGCATTGCTGCCTAAAACATGCACAGTCCCTGGAATTTTTGGGCACTGCTGGTTTTAGCTTTTTTTCCTAAGGATGCTTACCGTCAGCTCGCTGCTAAGTAGTCTGTCCAGCTGTTGGACATTTTGGTGAAGGACTGGAAACCTTAAAAGCTGGAGGTTTCTACAAGTTTTGTGAAAACAGACAGCCAAGTAGAGAAGAGAGACTCAACCTGAATGTCCCTGTGAGACGGTTACAGCTCACTCTCACTCCTTGAGGCAATGGCCACCATGAGCCAGTCAGCAGAAACCAACCCCTACACGGGCTGTGGCTCGATGGGCAGCGGGGCAGGGCAAAGGAGAGGAACTGATGGCAAGGAGATGGCACCAGGCAGGAAAAGGCTGGGCTGGGAACTGCCCTCTGCCTTGAGGACAGGGATATTAAGGAGGCACTGGACACTCCCATATAGCTCATGAAGCTTCGTTAGTGCTGTCACTGTGAAACATCATAGACAACGTGCTTAGCTGGGCTTGCCTAGAGCTGCCTTACACACTGATTTCCAAAGCCGTCTCACGCCAAGCTCTGTTTCTGAATCTGTATGAACAGGTGCATGCATTTTTGAGCTGTGGCCGAATGGGATAAGGAGATTTTGGCACAACAATGAAGAATGACAGTGGAATTAAGGGGATTTTCAAAAGAAGAAATAAAGCATTATTGTATCTAATATATGTATATGGTTATGAAAGCTTGAAAGATCAAATGGAAACACAGCATTTGTGTCCCTTATGTATGAATTTCATATAGGTCCATCCAAATGTACATAGAGAACTTAGGTGTAGAAATTTATATGATTGTGCATATAAAACAGTATATTTCAGTACTAAAAAGGCTACATTCTAACCAAGTGTAAAGTTCTTTTGAAATGTGTGTACACAAGTATGTACATGTGTCAATAGCCTTTGTATATATACATATATTAATTTTATATAAATAAATTTTATATTGCATTGAGTATTCAAACACTATTTCCTTTCCATTAAAAAAAAACGTAAATCTAAACTCTCAGGCAATATGAACACTCTAACTTTTGTACAGGACTTTCAGCACTTGCATTACACTGTGACATTTGCAGGGATATTTAAGGGAACTAATACATCATATGTAGCCAAAAAGACTATTTAAAGTTACAGTAGAAAGATGGGAAGGAAATCCTGTATTCTGGTCATGATGATAGAAGTAACAGTGGAAGAAATTTTATTCCCTTCTGATTGTATTGCTTAAAAATTCACAATTAATCTGTGATAGCAGTCTAGATTCTGATTTTGTGTAAATGACTACAGCTCTGTCAGAGGTAGCTACGTTGATAGGATCTGAAATGCTTTTTTTTTTAAAACACAGCACTTAATGAAAAGACTGGGAGTAAAATTCTTGTCTTGGAGACAGCAAAGAAACTTTACTCAAGTCTTATTTCACTGGTGTAAGTGAAAGGAGAATTTGACCCAAGGCTTACTGAGGAGTAATTATGGAAAATAATTTTGACATAAGTTGAAAGATAGTCATATAGCTGCATTTCCCAACATGTGTGGAAGCTTTTAAAACTAACTGGAATTTATTGAGAGACAAATTCTGAAATTCCATCCATATCTTTCTTTTACATTAACAGACTGAAAACTTCCACCACAGATATTAAAAAGAGTAAAATATTTTGTATCTGCAAAGTACCTGTGTAACACCTTTCAGTTCTGTGAACCCAAGAGTGACTCTGAAGATGAATTTGGTGTCTGTTCTGTTATGAAAAGAGAGATTGGTATTGGAAATGATAACATTTTTTTAATTCAGATCTCGGTCTTCTTGCCTTGTTTTGTTTTACTTTGCACATACGCAGTTTAGTTTAATAGTACAAAATATTATCCATAATTACAGGAAGACCTTTCTCTGCTCTTTTTCTATTATATTGACATCTCTCTCAGCTTTAGAACCTCCCTCTAATTTGTTGCACTATTTATTGACTGTTCCCTCCTTCAAAAATGAAGGAATTTAAGGGCTTCCATTTTTGTTTGGACAGTATGCATTCTTTCTGATCTCTGAAGTCCGTTTCTGAATTAGTAGAAATTGTCTCACACTGAGTGTAAGGTGCTTTATCAACTCACATATCATTCCTGTTGTTGATAGGAATGATACCACTTTTGTCTTGACACTACTACCATCCAGAATAGGATTTGCTAGCTGTATTTACAAGCCTATATAAATTTGCTTTTTATATAACCGTGCATATGATTGAACCGACATTCAAACGATTGCTTTTCCTGTGGGTGATTTTCCGTATGGATCTTCCTGTTGTGGGTGTGAATGAGCCTCTTTGCTTTAGCATTACCCATCTGGTGCATCTATGCCCATGCCTCTTCAATGGTCAGAACACATGGTAAAAGGGGGAACACATGGTAAATGCAGCTTGGGTTTAAACCATGTCCCACTCTTTCTTGGCCTTGCATTTATCCTGTAAAGCATTTCTGAATTGTTTTAAATCTTCTTTTGCCTGTGTCTCTCTCTTTTTTTCTTTTTTTTTCTTTTTTTAAAATTTTTATTCCTTTCGTGGTTTTCTTGATGGATTTCTCAAACTGCCTCAGAAATGGTGGGAAGTTCTACCTTTATCAGATGGTAATATTAGAAGTCTTTATTATGTCAGAGGGATGCTTCTCTTTGGGAAATGCTTAGAGATCTAAATCCCATTAAGAGAGGCAGAAGAGGTAAATCTGTTAGATCTGTCTCAGATCTGAGTAGCTTTGAGCATTTGGGTGGTGCCCAACCCAGCCTTTTTTTTCCAGCCAGAAAAAGTGTGTATTAGAGCTCGGTGACTAGGGTGAGAGATCAAGCCCCCATGCACAGCCTCATGAAGGCAGTTTCTCTAATGTCATCTTATTCTTTGCATTCTTTGAACTTCCATCCTCAAGGGGATGAGGAGTACAGAGAGTCTCATGAAACCTACTTTTGAATTTTCTTCTGGCTGTGATACAGTTTGATGAGAAGGCAGAGGACAAGAAAAGCTTGGGCCTGTTACTTCACCAAATAATTCAATTCCTTTGAATTTTCAAAATACAGGGGTTTGTGGGGGGTTTTTTGTTTGGTTTTTGGGGTTTTTTTTTGTTTGTGGGGTTTTTTTTTGTTTGGTTTTTTTTTTGATGGTGTTCCATTTCTAGAATATCCTCTGTTTCCTGGGAGGAACTGCTCATGTTGCATGGAGCCCAGACATTTCTTCAGATTTGCCACCAATTTTATCTGTGCCTTCAGTCACAGTTAGCTGGCTGTTGGAAGTTACTCTGACAGCTTTGCCCACACCTTTATTATTTCTATTAAGATGGGTAAGTCTACATTTCACCTGGAGTCCTATTAAGTAGTTTTCCTTTTTTTTTTTTTTTTCTTGAAATTTATACCTTCAGCTACTTAGGCAACTTACTAGCTGCTGGCAAACAAGGTATCAGAGCTCATACAAATTGCAGTTTTCCTTTGATTGGTAACAAGATGAGTAGCACAGACTGTTTTTCCTCCTTCATATTTTGATCTGGCAATTCAGGCAGGATGCTTACCCGTATTATGTCAAGGTCACAAAGCATCCAGTCTACTAAAGACACTTATCCTTTGACATCTTCAATTGCTCTTTCTTTGCAGAATAAAACACAGCAGGTCCCTCCAAATCTTGATCCAAGACTTCAGGGTTCTTTTTGTCTTTTCAGATTCTATTCATGCTCCTACTCTTAAAAGCCTAGACAGAAATTAAGTAGAGTCATTGACAACTTCAGTGCAAATGAAATCCTACAACTCTAGCTTCATTTGTTTGGTGCCTTCTAATCAGTACCTTTGAAGGTGTGCCAGAAGCTGTGACTCCGTCTTTACTGACTCGGTCCTCTCTGTCCAAGTTTGGGAGTTTTTTAGCAAAGCAAATGAGACATTGTCAGGATGTTGGATACTGTGTGCCCTGAAGTTTTGTAATTGCTGACTTCTCACCACCTTAATCAAGGAAATGTTATACTCTGTCATAAATATCTGCTTCAGCAGGTGGTGGCTTCTCTTTTGATTTTGAGGGGCAGAGAGACCTCTCCATGTTTTGAGAGGAAAAAGGTTTTTATGACAGCTATAAAAACAACAACAACAAAAGAATAGAAGCTCCTCTGGGCCTTATGAAAGCTGAAAGTCTTAATCTGCTTATTTGTCTGTCTTGCATCAGGAGACAGTAAGTCTGAAGAAATGGTTTAAGTGGCACCACATTAGCTTATCAATGTTTTATCTGCTAGAAGATCCACTCAGATGGATGGCTTAAACCATTTCAGCCAATTTGATCAAGAGTGGGAAATTCAGGAACATATTCTTGAAGTGATTTTCTGCAATATTGGGCAGTGTTGTTCCTGCAATCCAGGGCGGGGGCGGGGGGTGAAAGGTGTAAAAGACCTTGAGAAATGTTACCTTCCAAAGCCAACCTATTTCTGGGTCTCCACTCCGAAACAGTCTAATTAGATAACTTTCTGTACTAGGGTGTTGGGTCTATCAGAGCTGCTGTGGTTTGATCAGGCTCTCAAAGATTATTTGAACAGTATCATTGAGGAAGTTCTGTAGAGTTGCTGTATGGACTTCTGTCTGTGACCGTTGGTTTGGACAGTTGCCCATTCCTCTCTTTCCTTTTGTCTCTGAGTCTTCCTCTGATGATCTGTGGGAATTACAAGATGCTGCAATACAACAGTAGGAATGTCCAGGCTAACAATACTTTGCAGAAAAAAGGCAATTGTGCTTAACAATAACTGGATATTCTTTGAGACACACTGTCTCAAGATGCATCAAAACCTACTCCCCTTGCCCACTTCACTGGAGTCCTGCTATTATTTTAACTGAAAGAAACAGATATATCCTACTCCTTTATTTCTCATGCACTGTACATAGGAGTAGAGAGCAGGTGTGCAACTTAAAAATTAGGTATATGTGCTTTCAGCCACATGTGCATACAGAAAACATATGTTGCAAAATACCCCTTACTGTTATGTAAGTTGTCTAAATAATATTTGCATAAATGGTAAGCTGTTACTCTGCTTTCAGAAGGCTTCTCCTAACCAAAGGGACTTCTGGAGTCATAATCCATTCTTCTACTCTTAGAAAAAACTGGAATATTTAATCCTTTCTATGACTTTAAAAGGACTAGTCTTATTGGGAAACTGCTGTTAGAACTTTATTCCACGTGAACTTTTTTTTCCCCCCAGTTTCCAACTTGACCTTATTTGTGGCTGGTGTATTTTCCTTTGCTCTTGTACCTTCATCTTAGGTGCTGTTTTGTCTTTTCGGGTATATGCCTTCCTAGTGAGACCAGTTATTGCCCTTCAGACTCCATTGTGCTACTTAAAAAAATTCAGGTTGTAGTTTTCTCTCTTCAGATCCGTACTATTCTGATCAAGCTAGGAGTTGTTCTCAGCAACTCTGTTATTACAGAGTCTTCATCTTGCTTAAATGTAACATGACTAGAACCAAATGCTCTATTCAAGAACATGGTCCAGTTAACTCACTAGTGCCTTTTGGATATCAGGGTAGTGTTTGATTTGTTGTTTTTTGGTGGGTTGATTTTTTTTTCTTTCATGGCCATGTTGTACTGCTCCTCATTGTTAAATTAATTGTTCAAAAGATGACAATGTATTTTTCTTCCTGTGTTGTTACCATCTGATGAGCTCCAAATCTAATGCAAAATTTCTTATTAATCTGTTAGTGATTGACCTTGTACTCGGAACAGTTAAATGTCACCCCATTTCCATTATTCCAATCCTAGCTATCTTCTATTTTTTCTTGCATTATATTATAATTCTTTGTATTGAAAAATACCTCACAACATTGTCATCTGCATATTTCATTAAGCAGTTCTGATTTTTTTTTGATTAAACAAGATGGGTCTCAAGAATGAGCTGTGAAAAATTTTAGCAGTAGCCTCCCAGACAAGAGATAAATCTGTAACTATAGCCTGTTTCTGTCTTGTATAACTAGTTCCTTTCCTCCTGTACAGCTTTCCTTCTAATTCCCACCTTCTCCAACTTCATCAGTAATTTTCTGTGTCACTCTGCCAGTTCCTTCACTAGTCCAGACGAGAGAACTACTTTCTTTTTTTCTCCAGAAAAATCAGATATCTTAAGATAGCTGTCAATTTAAGACTGCATTAGTTACCCTTGGTAGCTGGCTATATTTTATTCTATATTCCATTTCCAAAATTTCTTGTGATCCTCGTGTACTGTAGACATTTCTTTCTTAAACATGGAGGGAAGAGGTAGGGAAATAATCTCAGCTATGATGTAGGCACTTTCATGCCTCTTAATAGATATTTTACAGTGTAAGTATATTGAGATCTTAGGAACTGAAGATCCCAACTACATAAACGTCACTGTAATGTCTAAGTTAGAAGCCTAGTTAACCAAGATGCCTTTGAGGCAATGGAGAAAAAGCAATGTCTCTAAATCTTTAAGCAGTAATGATTAAAGCTCCATCAAGACAAGAGCCTGCTGTATTAAGTTTTGTATAAACTTGCTCTTATGAGATATTTCAGTGGTCTTCTCAAGAGTGATTTTCCAGCACAAACTCAGTTCCAGGTTTGTCAGTTCCAGATAGTTACTGGAATCTCAAGAGTAACCTATGGCATTTTACTTTCCTAGCACACCCATAAGCCATCTGCCAATGATCAGTCATCAGGCATTTGGAGAGTTTTGACGTCTAATGTTAGCATCAGACAATGCAAGGTCCTTTCCTGTACATGGTTGGAAGGGACTCATATTCTATCATCTTAGGCCTTAAAATTTTTGAAATTCAGGGTAAAATAGTTATTGAGAGAGGACAGTTCAACCCATTAGCTTAAGACCGGATAACATTGCTTTGGGAAAGTGCTATGGACTGTATGGGGACTCTAGTCTTACATTTAATACCATTCACAAGCTTGTTTATTGGGATAAATCTTGGCATTTGAGTTCAGAACTTTAATTCTGATAATCCATTCTCATTTAATTGTTCATATTGTACAGTCACTGAAAAGATTCTGGATACTTGGTTTTCCAAGTACTTGTGGCTGTACTTGGTTCAGTTGAGTCATAACTGACATGTCCCAAACATTTCATTGTAACACCAAATAATTTCTGATTTATTTTTTCTTTTGTAAAAGAAACTTCCAATTTATAAAATTTGTGTGTTTCACTTTTTTTTTTTTTGAAAGTGATATTGCCAAGAAAGATGTCAATAGAATTGCCGTATTGCTTTTTTCCGCCATATCTAATACTATTCCCCATCAAAATACTGTTTTTAGGAAAGTGTGTATTTCTTTGTGTTGTCCACAAAATTATAATATATTGAATTACAGTTAAATGTTGTTACAATCCCATTTAATAGTGATATAGTAAACAATAATAATTTAACATATGTTTCCCTATGTTTTTTAAACAATTTTAGATCTTTCAGATAACTTTAAGACTGAGAAAACTCTGTTTCCTACTTTAAAGGAGAAAATAATCTCTGATTAAATCTCTGATTAATCTCTGCTTTTAAATGAAGTTTCATATTAATTATTCCAAATATGGGACATAAAATCACCCTATTTTATCAATGTTAACACATTTTACTCTAGAGAAAAAATCATTTAAGCTTTTTTAGGGCCTCTTTAGCACTTAAGCTTTCCAGCAACCCAGTTTATTACAACCACAAAGCAGATTCCAAATTGGGAAGCAAATATTCCCCCAAACTGGGAAAAAATATTTTACCGTATACCCAGGGATTTAGGTAGAAGTCATAAAAATTATGTTTATAATAATTTTAATTTAGTAAGATGTACCAGACTTTTCCATGCCCAGATGTTGGCTGATATTAAGCCTAGATCTTTAGCAGGCTCTTCACAAGGTTACACTTGAACAGAATTCTTAAAAAATATATTAGCAGCAGTAACTGCTGACTTGAGGAAGTAAAATAGATTATGCAGGAATTGTTCAGAATCTTGTAACTTTTCCAAGGTGTGTGTGGGGGGAAGGATATTTGCACCTTACTAGTAGGGCTATGCAAGAATCCAGGCAGAAACTCAACCTTTATTTCTCAGAAAATTTATCTCATCCATTCTTGTGACAGTTTCTGGTTAGTGAAGGGTATATATGGCAGTTGTGTGTGCAGTGTGTTTTTTCTGAATCTTTTTAAATATGGGAATGTATGAATGAAATTAACTACCTTAGCAAACACACACTCTGAAGCGCGCGACCATTCGAAACCCAGTATCACTTGTAGTTATCCAGACCGTGAGAGGGATAGGCAATACTGCCCAGTTCAAAGTGTTACCAGAGTACTGTGGTAGGATCAACAGGCAGAAAAGGAATTGAAGCGTAGTGAAGGAATTGAAGTGAGGGAGGAATGCTGAAGAGGAATCCAAGCACTCAGTGCATTTGTTTGACAAAAGTTATACTGAATTCCGTGTCAGTCTTTCTCTGGCTTAAAAAATAGCAGGATGTAATCAGATTTTTTGTGGCATATCTATGTGTAGCATATCCTACCCTCCTAACTGTTCATTCCTGCCTTTTACCTCCTTCTTTCCCTGTTCATCCCCTTACCTCCACTTCTCTCCCTTCCTCCCTTCAAAGTAGCACTGCATTAATGAATTGCTCCATGGTTCCCATCTGCTTCGGTGTAAAACCTGCTGGCTTGTGTTAAACTGCTTCTCGAGATGACTGGGTAACTGTGTCTGTACTTGTACAAATGCAGCAGTCCAAGAGACGTGGTGAAACACTGGCTCATCTCTAGCCCAGTTTTCAGGTGATTTGCTTGGGATACGGGCATCCCAGTTTCGACAGCTGATTCTGCCGCTGTCCCACTTCCATGTAAATTCTTGGCCTGCTCCCAGCTTGACTGTCCTGGGTGAAAGAATCCTGCCTTTTCCAAAAAAACCCCACCACCCATAAAGGTCGTTTTATAGCTTGAGACTGAGGTATCTGCTGATGTACAGAGCAGCAGAAGAAAGCAGTGTTAATCCACAGCCATTTCCAACTTCCAGTCCTGTGCTTTTATCATTAGACATTTTTTGCCTGACAATTATGGCTTAGTTTTGACCTTGGGTCACTGACATCGGTAGAAGATATATGTCAGCATCTTAAGGCAAAATCAAGCCTTGATGGTTGTTCACCGTTTTTCATCATTCTGTGGTTAGTTAGATGAATCATGCCAAGAAAAAACGTTTTCCATCTTCACTGAGAAAAGCATGGGATACATGAAAAGATGGATTTTAAGACTGGTTGAAGCATTATAAGGACCTAAAATTTCAAAGTCAAGGGGACCACTTCTGTTTGGTTTTTTTTTTCTTTTAACAAATGGATTCAGTTAAAATCTGCTAATATACTCTGCCATAATCACTTAAATATTTCTCCAGTAAAAAGATCTTAATTTTTGTCTTGTTCAGATTGTATTGAAACTAGTCTTCTGTCACTTAAAGGTATTGCTAAATTTCTACAACTCTGAAGTCCTCTTAAACTTTCCCTTGGAAGAAATATGGCATGACAGCTATAATTTATCTCTATGGTGTAGATTTAGCATGTTTAAGATACAGAATACAGGACAATATTAATAAATTACACAGAAGAAGAAAACCAGATATTGTCAGGTCAGTAAAATGTAAACATTAAGAAGCAAAAGAGGACTGAAAAAAAAAACCTAAACAAATCAGTCCCCACCCCAGCCTCCCTAGTAATCCTCTATAATATTTTAATGGAAAAGAGCTAAGTTCAAAGTACGCTTCGGATAGTGTTAGAGACGGTGTGGAAGCTAAGGCTGCACAGCAAGATAATACGTACCTGGGAGACTGTGAATTCTTTTAAAAGTAGTGTTTTATACTCTGGTACTGTGAAACCCCAGAAAAGAGATGCATAGCCCACACTTCCTCGTACAGCTCCATAAATAGGCACTGTATCTTTTGTTGCAAATCCTCAGCTCTATACACTTGGGACAAGCAAGCGCCTAGTGGCAAACAGTTCAGAGAAACAGCACGGAGGAACTGAATGTGGTAATTGCTCCAAACTCATTGTTACCCACTTGATTTCATACAGTCATGGCCAAATCTTCCATCTGTCTCTGCCCTCCAACAATGATTTCAGGACACTTGGAGCTGAAACCAAACTGTGGGGTTTCTTCTTTTATTCTCTTTTTTTTTTTCTTTTTTTTTTTTTTTTTTTGGTGTCTGGGCTCTCACCATCACAGCCCTTGATTAAATGACAGGTTTTTGTTTTCATTGTCTTACCTTCTTTTCCCATTCAGTTCTTGACAGCCTTCCCTCTCAGCTGAATACTGTTATCACTTCTTTATTCTAATCCTCTCCCTAGCTGCCTATATTATCACCCCTCTGTTTCAGAACTTGGATACTTACCCTTTAATCCATTAATTGGCTTTTTACCCTCAGATCTCTTTGCCTCCTCTGAGTGCAACCTGACTCTCCCAGCCACCACACACCCTGGCTGTTCTCTGCCCATCCCTCCCTTGTACCTCCCAGCTCTCCCTACATTTTGGTGCTGGTTTCTCTTCTTTCCAGATAATCTTGTGCTTTATTTCTTTTCACAAAGGAGGGCTCTCTAGTTTAATATCACTTTCAGTGTTGCTTCTGTTTCCTCCCCATGTTTACATATCACCTTTCTTCGTTGCTTCTTAACAAGGGTAGATGTATATAGCAGGAATAATCTCTGCAGCAGATATCTGTGTTGCCCCCAGAATAGGTCCATTTCCTTATCAGGGTTCAAAAGTGTTGGGCAACTTAATAAAATATGGGTTGTTACACAGCAAATGTATTCACTTAAACGAGATTATCTTTTGATTGAGTTAGGTTTCTATTGCTGTTTGCATGCAGTGGAAGTGTACGTTTCTTAACTTTTTTTTTTTTTTTTTTTAAATTGTGTACTCTTTGTGTGTAAAACCTGTTTGCATTAAAAGGAAATACTTTATCTGGTGCCACTGTTTAGTCCAGGAATAATATTGCCGTATTTTAAGAAATCCTGCCTACTTAGTATTTTTTTTCTTAGTCAACATTTGAAAATATGCTGCAAAGAGGCATGCTAGCCTTTTTGTTTTGTTATCTCTGGTATTTTCTTTATATAGTATGTATGAATACACACATTTGATATTTAGCAAAATAGGGAAAATTATCCTGGTGCTAATGTACACAGAGCTATTACACCCAGTCATGGTTAATAGCACTAAATGGATTTAGAGTGAGGAGTCTAGACTGCAATCCTGTCAGCATCTGCCCCTTCCCCAGTAATTTATTTGGGTTTTGCACCTGCAGATGCTGAACCGGGACTGAATTCATACAGAATTTTTTATTTGGATAGCAGGCACTGAAATAGTAACATTTAAGAAGAGCACTAAATAAAAGTGACTGTGTTACCATTAACTTTCCCTCCTTTGTTGTCAATATTGAAAACAATAGAATCCTGATTATCCAGGCACTTACCATGAGGATCTCCTTCTCTAATTAACTCCCTAATCTATTGGCACCCTGATTATTAGACATATCTTGTGCTGCCTGGTGTGTTTCAATGGTTGGAAAGCTTTCACAAAATATTTCAGTTTCAACTCATTCATTGGCACAGTGTATCTTTAATATTCCATGCAAACACAGTGACAGTCCTTGCCTTTGTGTGATATCATCTCCATGCTCTGGAGCATTACAAGCCTTTCTGAAAAGGTAGTAGAAATGCAAAGGCCATGAGAAGAGCAGAACTGCAAAGGCAATTGTGCAGAGGTGAGTAAAAGCCCCCTCTTTGCCTGCCTCTCTGTTCCTACGCCCCATGCATGTGGTAAGTCACAGCTGAAAATCACTTTTTCCTCCAGTTTTTATGATACGCATGTGTACCTACAGGCATCTCCAAAGGTGAGAGGTTCTAACCCATTGTACCACGCAGCCGTGGCAATGGGAGTTTGGTTACAACTTGTAGAACAAAAAGGTTTTCCTTCAGAGCCAGGTATATTCAGGCTTGTTTGTATCAGAGACGTGCGTGTCTCAAATTCTTCGATCTCTAATATAGGAAAAATTAATTAAATTCCCCTCCCCTCATAATAATCCCCTCAAAACCAGAGGACACCTAATTCAGGGAATCAAACCAGCATACCCAGGCAGATCTTTTCCTTCTTTTCACTTGGAAGAGCTGCAATCCTGTGGGAAACAAGAGAATGAAAACCAGTTGAAAAGCCTTCTCATCAAAAATCCTGCACCTAACTCTTGGCTGTATACATTTTAAGTTTCGAACACACCCCATTGCTTATCTGAGTAATGTTTTAATTTTGTTAAATGATAGACTCCTTGTTGTTTTTTCTCCCAAATATTCTTGGTATTGGACTATTCCCTTCTTTGTTTCATTCTATGGAGTATCAGCATTTGCAGTTCTTTTATAAGAGGATGCTTAGTTGTACAGGTTGAAGTCTGTCATCAGTACACAATCTTGTAAAGACCTATGATGTGCCTCTTGTCCTACACCTAGAAATGTGCATTGGTGTGGTAGCTTTCAAGCAGTTGCAAATCAGTGTGTAGATTCTGTTCAAGGTGTTCAGCCTGGATCTGTCATTCGTTTGTGTGTGTGTGCAGTTCACCAACGGATGTGGTGGCCTTTTTGTGATCTGTGAAGTCTGTATTTTGTATGCATGGAGCCTTGCGCTAGTCCTGCTCATGTGTGAAGATAAAGGCATGGAATCTGTTTTCATACATCTCTCTCCCGAATCTCCCTCCAATATCGACAGGAGTATATATATTTTTAACATCAGAAGGCAGAGCACCCTAAAAACTATGTACCAATCATGTAGTGCAAAAGAACCATCAAACCACAAAAGGGTAAGAGACCAGTAGAAATAAATGTGTACAGTAGGAAACCTTTCTCCACTGCATGCAATATTTTAATTCAACTCATAGTAACCTTAAGTTACCATTGGGGAAGCTAAAAAGCATTGTAAAGGCACAAGTGTTTTTCATGAAACGAATTGATAATCTTTGAAATATGTAACCTTTCCTCCCCCCCCCCAGCTGCTACCTATAACAGCTTGTATAATTCAAGACTAATTTTTTACTTAGTTCTCCATAATGCTATTTATTTCTCGTCCATTCTTTCCTTCTTTTGTAACTATCTCTGAATTTCAGGAGCTTCTCATAAAACACTGTAATGCTAATGCTAAGGGTAATTTTTTAAAGCTGCTTCGAAAATGTAGATGTTTAATATGCAGCCGCTCTTTAAAGGGGCAAAAGGTTTCTTTCTGCCAATTTTTTCAGATTCTATATTAAAAATCTTTTTTTTTTCTCTCAACTGTCAATATTTAAAGAAGTACCCTTTCATGTTTTCTAGAATCCTGTTAAAAATAGTAGGTATATTCTATATCTATGGCTAGACATAAAGCATGGTGCAAAATAGTCTAAGCACTCAAGGTTTGTTTGCAGGTTTGCTCTAATGAAAAAGGCTCAAGTTATATAATGAGACAGCCCCTCTGATACAGTTAATCAGTATCCACACAAGTTGATCCCTTGAATGCATTATGTGATTCATAAGAAATTGCTTAGTACATAAGAAATTAAGATGGAATAATATTTGCTGATGTCTTATTTTTTAGCTAAGAAATCTAACACTTTTAAGGATAAAGAGGGGTAAGAGGTCCTCACTTATGTTCCTCTGCTCTCTGCAAAGTAGGATAGTTTCAGAGACAGCTATATTGGGAAAAAAAAAATCCAAATGCTGATTAGAAAGGGTTCTTTCATTCAGTTGAACATCATAGGAGTATGGTACCATGCCTAAATTGTAAAAATATTTTGATTCCAAAATACATTTAATAGGTCACACTTTTACAATCACAGCTTAGAGTTAATTACTATGTCTAGTCTCAAAACAGGTCCAAAGTAATAAGTGTCTCACTAAATCATTGTCTTCACTGTGTCTAAACTGTCAGGGTGGCGATTTTTAAAGGTGCCTAATCAATGTATAAACACAAATCCTGTAAAACTCTCCATGGCACTGGTGAACAGGTATGTGCTTTAGAATTCAGCTGTTCTTTGATCCAGGTCCTGTTTCATTTTGCATAGGATTAGTTGGTGAAGGAAAGGAAAGGAAAGAAAGGACAAAACGTCCTCAAGCTTATTTGGACGACAGTAGGTCAGGACAGCTAGCTAATGGGGATGAAAGATGCTCAGACCTGCAGTGAACGGCATAGGCAAATCCTTTTTCACGGGTAGGGGGTGTTTATTGCAGAAGATGTGCTGTCTTTAGTGCCCACCCTAGCAGAGTGGCTGCAGTAAGCGTGTTCAGCCAGAAATTATTGCTTTGCTCCATCATTGTAGCAAATCTCTAATGCAGAAATTATGATGACAAAATTGAGTGGGTGTAGGGGGGTAGGTGGGTGTTGGTTTTCTGAAGGAATGAAATTTGGAAAAGGAAGAGTTAAAGAAGTTACTGCTGCTGTAATATACATACCAGGCACTTTCGGTCTTTTAAGTCTTCACAGCTCTCTTACAACAGGTTCTCTTCATGTCTAGAAAATGCAAATATCTGGGCTCCTAAGAGCAACTGAATAGGGATATGTATTTCATCTTAAAACAAAGAGCAAAGAAAAAGAAAAAAAAAAAGAAAAAGTTATTCAAAGGATTTTGGAAACAGGTGTTCTAAATCAACATTAATTGGATTTCAGTTAATTATTCCTTATACTTTGGGGATTATAGGAAAAGAATATAGGGGAAAAAACCAAGAACAACTTCTCTGACACAGTAATTGCTCTAATATTATTTAAGCTAAGCAGCCTCTCATTGCTTTCACCCCCACCCCAGATAAATTGGCCTCCAGATGACTGTTACAGAGACTAGGGAGTAAGAATGAAGTAAAAAAGCAAGATGCAATCCTTGAAAGCCACCTTTACTTGGGAGGGTGGTTACATATTTAGTCTACTATGTGTGCTATCCTCTGCCTGTAACTACTAAGATAAAGACAACTGCTAAAAAGCTGTTTGGACACCACATTTCTAGTATGAAGCTTACCTACGTGATTTTGCTGATATTTTATCCCTTGTAGTGTATGCTCTATGCACATAGTTTTGACTTGGTCAAGAATGTTTCTCCAGGGCTGGCAGAGGAAGGCTGAGTGGAAGACAGGACATTATTAAGGATTGTATTTTGGCTTTTGGCTTCCTGTTCTAACTCCCATTGAAATGAGTCCACTTTTTGCCCAATATTGGAGCTAGTATAGCATTTGACATGAAAAATCATATACGGAAAGTTTTAGTTTGCCTCTGAGAACCGACTGATTCCAAATTTTAAAAGAAGTGGGAGAGGGGGTGAGCAAGACAAGATCTAATGAGATTTTACATATGATTATAAATTGAAGTGGTCTAAAGAAACAAGTTTTTAAAATTGAACTGAAAGTAGGGTGGATGTTTGTTTGTTTGTTTTTTCATTTGAGTTTGATCTTTAATTTTATGCAAACTTTTGTGCTGATCCCTCTTAGTATTAACTTGATGAGAGTGAGAGCAGGCCGCGACACTCGCTAGTCTCTTCTCACTGTCCAGCCTAAGATAAGTGAGTGATACATGTGATAAAAGTAACAGATTTTCAAAGTTATTTTTAAACTTTAATATGATACAATAATCAGAGCTTCTAGTAACAACCAAGATAATGTTTTACATATTTTTTACCTTAACAATGTCTCTTTGAAGAACTCCCCCCCCATATGTTTGAAGTATACATGAAACATGTCGCTTTTGAACAGGAGGTATTGTCAAGTTATATGTGAAATTATTTACACAGCAAATTTTAAAAGATTTTGGAAAGCCTAATGAAACTTGCCTGAGGGCAGCTAGAATTTGCATTCCAGCCTCCTGCATGTGTGACAATTTGTTCAGCATCTCAGTTAAAAAAAAAATGGAAGGGGACTTCCCACATTCAGTAGTTCTCATCTATAACTGAGGCACATTACTAAGGAGATACACCTATGCCAACTATATGCGTCAGCATATTTACCATCCTTACAAACAGATGTGAACATAATTACATCAAATCTACACAGTCACTTATTTACCTGACTTCTGTACATATTTGGATAAGGTCCTAACAGGGACTTTAAAGATCTAAGATTTTTACCGACCTTACAAAAATATTAATCTTAAATTAAACTGATCTATTATAACCCAAATTTCCATCACACCTGGATGAAATTCTTAAGAACACACACTTTAGTTGCTGCTGTGAAAGCACAGCAGGAAGCAGTAGTGAAAAGAGCAAGACTTCATGTACTGGTACCTTTCAGAGAATAGGCCCGATAGGTATCTGTATTGTTGCAGCTGCTCTTGTGTATCTCCTTACCTCATAGCATTTAGATGGTGTCATTGCTCATATTGTGCAGATGCTGGTACTGCATTCTGTAGGAAGAAAGTATTTCTCTGTCAAATGTCACTATTTCTAACTGACAGTGAAGTAGAAAAAAATATCTTTAAAGTTTTGTTCGATACCTGTAAAAAAAACCCCAGTATAAATATATGAAGAAAAGCATATAAACATATGAAGATAAATTATGAAAATACATGTAAGCTATATATGCATGCATATTTAACTGTTGATTTCCCACATGTGGCAGTTCATAGCTTTTCTCTCGGTCATCAGGGCTTTTTTTTAAGCCACTTCAAAATTCTGTGTCAGTCATTTTTTTCCCAAATCAATTCCATCAGTATCAGCTTGCAGGAAAATATATTTCAAATTAAATTTGTAATTCATATCCTAGATGTGTTTTATGCTCTTTTACACTATATACAGCGTGTCAGCACTAGCAGTGTTTTAATGCTCAGGAGTTCTGTAGGTATTTTATCTCTGCCTCACTTTTTTTCCTTTGCTCCCCCTTCTGACCTTTGCTAAAATCTTCACCATGGTGTATAGGTGATAATTGACTGCCTTTGAAAAGATACTTTTTGTATCAGCCGAGTGCTTTCTTGTTTGAGATGTGAACATATTTTATGGACGGACTCAAAGCCTGGTTGTGCTCTGTCATACGTGCAAAAAAAAATACATTGTTAGTCGTTTGTAATCCCCAGCCCATGGTGGTTCTCTCCAGTTTCTGTGTGGGAAGAGATGTGCTTATTTAATCACAGACCAGATGCGGGGCCTAAGGGCCTGACCCAAAGCCCATTGAAATCAGTTGGAATCCTACTGTAGATTTTAATGGCCCTACATGTTTAGGTAAGTATGTCTGACTCTCACTCACTATGCTCTCCTCACTCCTTTCCTGTTTTCCTTAGGAGGAAAATCCCCTCCCGTACTCTAAATGCAATGAAAACAATTAAAAAAAAAAAGTCAACTATTCTGTTAAGAAAGTGTTATAATAGGAAGCTGGAACATGGCTTTATAGTACTGGGGTGGCTACGGCACCTTTTTGCACTACAAACATTTCTGATAATGCTTTTCACAGAAAGGTTGACGTGCTTGCGCAGAAAAGCAGTTTATATACAGGATGGACTTGGGGCTACATGGTAAAAATCTCTGTGTAGTCAATGTAGTCTATTTGTGAAATATAGCAGGGGAAAATATTTATGAGCACCACAGGACATGAAGCTCAAAGTGCAGTCATTTCTAAATGAAAATTATGTGACAGTTCATCAGTATTTAATGCTAACATTGCTTGATCTAGACATAAAGAATTTAGCAGCCATTTATCATAACATACAGTACTATTCATTTCCTGATTTGCTTAGAATACATTGGTGTTTTAATCTCAACACGAGCCACAGGTCTAATTTTAGATATTTAATGAAAGGCAAACCCGGCGAGAGACAGATTTTTCACATGGCTATTAGAAGCCTACTCCCACAACTTGAATTGGTTGGTCTTTTTAATGCGTGCTCCCAGAAGCCACCGCTTGGTCCCTGCACCAGATGCAGGTGTTCCCTTGTGCTGTCAGCCAGGAATGATTAATGAGGATTTGCCCCTACTGAAAGCAGTCTTTGGAGCATTGTTCAGGGCATCTGTGGAACTGTCGGGGGAGACAAGGACACAAGTGAACAACCAATTATTTGGCCATCACTGAGGCAGCATGAAAAAGACATCAAATTGGACAGAGGAGCAAAGCTTTTGTTTCATGATCATATTTTTAGGTGTTAATAGTAACAGAGGAATTCTACCTGTTTTGTTTTGCTTTTTTTTTTCTTCTTCTTCTTTTCTTTTTCTTTTCAGGGGAGAGGGGAATGGCTCAGATACTGCTTTAAAGCTAGGAAAGGATGTGTAAAAGAAACAGAGGCAGAAAACTGATCACGGTCCTTTAAAAGTGTAAAAGGGAGGAAAACACACAGAATTGATTTCTTGGCGGTTGCAGTGTGTGTATAAAGATATACCGTTTTGCTCGGCTAACATTAGGGAACGAGGGCTAAGAATTCTGTGAGGAGGAGGATTTCTCATGCAGGGAGCTGCTTAATTGCTGGCCAAATACAGCAGTTCGGGAGCCGGGGCTTTAACAAGTGATAGCACAGGGAAGTGTTACATTAGGATTCTGAAAAAGAAAATGTGAGGGAGCAAAACCAGAAAACATTTGCAAGATTGTATTCAGCATTCAGCCTGCATCCCTCTTTCTGTCTCAAAGAAAATACTCTTAGGTGCAGGAGAGTGAGAGGAAAAAGAGGAACAGAACTAAAACCACTCTGCTCAGGCTTAGGCTTCTGCGTTTTTATATTTACCAAGATTTGTGATTATAAATACTAATTTTAAACCAGAGGGAAAGGATTATATTTTCAGAACAATCCAATTACAGAATGGATTGTTTGTAAAATACATTTTATGCTCCATCCTGTCAAGCCTCTTTTTACCACAGTATTAAGAATAAAAAAGTTAATTATACAGCTTAATTCTAATGAGGAATATAATGTTATATTGCCTAATAACATATAGTATAATTTCTATTGAAGTAATGTAATTAATATTTGCAGTGGCTAATTCCCTAACCTCAGAAGTTCCTCTGTCCCCACACATACATGCAAGAAAAGGAGTTCAGATCCTGAAACAATTGCAAATCATAATTCCAAACTATTGCTTAACCAAGGAGAAATCTGTATTTCAAAATTAACAGTTTAATTATATCTGACAATCTGGATTTAGTTTGTTTTTCAAATTATTTATCCATTAATGACTGCATTTCATCAAGGAGGACTCATGGCTTGTGATTTCTCATCTGCAAAATTATGTGAATGCCCCTATAGAACGGCCTATTTCCTTACCCCAACTGGTTTGTGTGAAGTTTCTGTAAGCAAAAAGGGTTTGCATGCTTCATGTTTAGAATGAGTTGCTGCAGATAACACTTTGGCTTACGATATCTAGATTTTCAGAATTTGTCATCTCAGTGTCAAATGTCTCGGACTGAAACCTGAACAGTCAACTACTGTCTCTATTTACTACAGGATGATTGTTTTGTTAGAAAATAAAATTGAAAAATAAAAAATCCTTGGAATTTAATAACCATTTAATCATAAAGAAGGAAAAAACCAAAACAGTACACATGTAAATCAAGTCTTTATATTCTAAGAATATCACATAATATTTCTTTATACCATCCAAATGAAAGTCTTGATCAGAAGGAAATCACTAAACAATCTAAGAATCTTGAGAATATTCCAGCATTTCTGGTAACTTTACATTGGGAATAGCCTCAACACCAGCTCTCAAACTGTAGCACTGATGTGTTTGGTTCTGCAGGTCTGTCCTTTTCCAGCAGTGCAGCCCTTGGTTACTCTCTGCAAAGAACTTTGACATTTGAAACTGAGCTTTGTCCCCTCTTGCATTTGGTATATGTGCTGGAACTTTAAATGACTTTGTTAGAAGTTATACAATCCGTGTGCAGACACACTCAACTCTGTTTCCTTCTTGTCAGGAAGAGACAATGGCATCAGCAACATGCCCCTGTGTCTGGAAGATGGAAGAACAGTCTGTTAGACTCCTCCTGGGCGTGATGGAAGTGATGGCGGTGAGGAAGATAAATATTTCCAGGAACTAAAGTAATGATTATAGCATCTCTAAAGAGGACATTTGCCTGTGATTATCAAAAAGTGCTGAATTGAGTTTCCTAATCCTGGATAAATAAGTAGAAAGAAAGCTTTCTGCTACTGTAAGCTGTGCTGAAGACTGCACCTTTTCTCGCCAAGTATGGACCTAGCTACAGTAATTCAAGGCTTGTTTATCACTCTGCTGGATTACGTCAGACTCTTCTACTTGGAGTTGTCAGCTGAAGAGCACAGAAACATCAGATGCTGAAGCTTGATGAAATTTCTAAGTAACATAAAGAAGAGTGCAGCCTGATATTTAGATATGTCAACAGCATACAGCATCGAAATACCTTCAAGGCCATGGTTATTCTCTCCAAATCTCCTGGTGGGTGAGCACCTTTGGGGTGGAGCCCCTGTGAGCTCCCATGGAGGGTCCCATGGGACAAAGATCAGGACTTTAAAGCAAGGACTGAATCCTTTTAGTGGAGGTTCTTTGGCCTGAAAATAGAGGTGGGATTTGCCGGCTAGTGCATGAAATGGGAACGCCCCTTTTGACATACCATTTCTTCCAGGACAGTGGTATCTCTTCCATCCATTACATTCCTCTGCAATCCACATGCTTTTCAAAAAGAATTATGTTTCTACCAGTAGTGGTGCCTGGTTTTCAGTATGGTATTTGATACATGTTGTATTATGATGCTTTCCCTGTAAATTCTTATGTGTGTATGTATTTTCATGATACTTCAATAAAAACATCAAAATTGAAATTCAAAGCAAAACAAAAACAAAATGGGCAAGAACATATGGAAAGGGATAAACCCATTAACTTCTTTATTATGAGTGTTGTTTGCTAAAAACATCAGCTTTGATTTAGCTTTATGAGGTAAATCCACTGGAGATTTATTTTACAAAACTATAAAAAAATTCTGAAACTGTCGCTTATGTTTTTACAAGGATCTCTAATACTCTACAGACTGCATAAGACTATGAAGTAGTGGATTAGTATGAGGGGAAGGTGGTTCCTACCTGTGAGATGACAGCCTTCCACTACCTAAAGGGGCCTACAGGAAAGATGGAGGGGGACTGTTTTATCAGGGAGTGTAGGGCTAGGACAAGGGGTAATGGGTTTAAACTGAAAGAGAGTAGATTTAGATTAGATATTAGGGAGATATTCTTTACTGTGAGGGTGGTGAGACACTGGCACAGGTTGCCCAGAGAAGCTGTGGATGCCCCTCGCTGGAAGTGTTCAAGGCCAGGTTGGATGGGGCTTTGGGCAGCCTGGTCTGGTGGAGGGTGTCCCTGCCCATGGCAGGGGGGTTGGAACTAGATGATCTTTGAAGTTCCTTCCAACCCAAACCATTCTATGATTCAATGATTTATGGTGCGATGTAGCTAAACAACAGATGTGTTCTAAGTCACAACATATTCTTATGGATCTTCGCAATTCTTTTTGATGAAAAAATGTTTCTTTGTCTGTAAATAGCATGCCTACTGTAATAAATTGTTAGGGAAAAAAAGAGAAAAATAGTGAATGCTCAAATAAATATTTTTGTTGTTTTTAATATGTAATATTTAACTTTTATTTCATGCTGGAAGAATGAGGGTTATTAGAATCACGTTATGATTCAGGGTGAGCATTTATTTCTCTTATTTATGGTAAGTAAAATCTAGCAACAACAAGCTCAAGAATTCAGGAGCTGTCTTTTATAAAACTTTTGACTATCAGGATTTCTCTCTTTGTCCCTCCTCCTACCAGTATAACACAGCCTGATGGTTTTGGTCACCACAGCCAGTGTACGTCTGCTGATGGTGACCGTGATGAAACTCCTAAGACTTCTGTGCCTCCGTTATTGCCTCCAGGCCTGAAATGAGATGAGGCTGCAGGAAACTCGGGGTAACATCATTAGGATCTCATCAAAACTGGTTGTTAATGAACCAGTTGATAAAGCAGAAGGAATTCTCTCTGCTGCTTGCACTGACAAAAAAAAAAAAAAAAAAAGGCAAGGGAAAAGGTTTGGATGTAAAAATACTCCCCCTTGCAGGAACAGCATGAATCAGCTGCAGTTTGTTTTGTTATCACACACACGTTCTGGTATAGGGGGAGGAAGGGTAGGCAGGGACTTTGCAGATGACATTTCTATATCAATTTTTTTATAATAATGCTGTACATGCTCGGTTTAAGCTGCAAAACTTGCAGTTTGAACTACTTAAGTTCTGGCTCTTTAGCAGCTGAGAACTGTGAGGCTAAAATAAACTTCAGTTCCTTTACCCTTGATAGCTGATTTTTGCACCTGAAATCCCAGAGCTAGGAGTTCAGTAAGTTTGTGCTTACACATAGGTATGTATTTACTTATGAAATCTATTTTTTCTCCAAAACCCCAGCCTACATCTATAGAAAACTGTCTACAGATTTTATAAACGTCATTGGCTTACTCAGCTTTTATTTTTCTTCTGTGCTTAAGAGTAGGTCACACTTAGAGCTGATGTGTGATGCCAAAAGGCTTTTCTTTTTCTATAGCCCCCAGCCTGTTTTTCACCAGCGTAATTTCCCACCGTTTCTGGATTTCATTTTCTTCTTTCTAGTCCCTCTCATCTTCATGTGGGGTTTTTCTGACTGTTAATACCATCTTGTACCCATATTCTTTTCCCTTTTCTTCCCCACCCTTCATTCACACATTTCCTTTGCTTCCTATTTCAGTTCATAGACATTTCCCTGTCTCTTTTCCACACCTTTGTTCTTCCTCCATTTATGCTACAACTGGGAAAATTATGTTCTCCACGCCTCAGGAAGCAGAAGTTTACCATGTATATTCACGTGCTGGAAATAACAACATGGTTAAGTGTTGCTGACTGTTTTTCTAGGGAGAGGATCTTTAAATTAAGAGGCTTTCATTAATGTTCTTTGTAATGTAAAATGATTTAGCTTCAAATTACTCAGTATCTAAATATGAGTTAGGCAAAATACTTGTCAGTATTTGGATGGATTATGAAGTCTCACTTTATATATCTTAATTTTTAGAATTTTCTTTGGAATTGTATGAACTACCAAGCTTTATAATTTGTGGGTATCTACTTCAGTATTACCTTCTTGGCTGCCTCAACTTATTTTATTGCCCTTCATCGTGCTATGTTAATGGTAAGCATAACAACACCAGTTGCAATTATTTGTTCAAGTGAATACTATCCATCAACTCATCCTTATTTAAAGCTCATTTTAGCGTATTTTTGGAAGCTTTAAAAATGCAGATGGTGTTCCAAATTCTGATTAGAAGTAAACAACAGATTACGAGAGTATTTTGGTCAGATAAGAAAATGGAATCCTTTAGTGGAAAGAAAGAGACATAACATCCACACTGGGGTGTAGATGGTTAGAAGAAATGGTGGTCTGTAAGCACTAATAGAAAATAAATAGTACAGAAATACTATTTCTTATGAACTACCAGAGCCTAGCGTATGGTATAAACCATAATATTGACTGCAAGTCTTGAATAGTAATGAAATAATTATTGTACGAATACCAAGGCAAAAAATATTTGAAGTAATAATTTGTGGGGTTTGTGTTGCCCTGTTCCACCTAGCAGCCAATAGTAAGTCAAAGGACATTTTAAGAAAAGTTTATTAAAATCCATTGCATTTGAAAAGACTTAGATCTACATTTCTGGTATCAGAGGCTGCTTCAGGTTCTTCCCCTGTGGATACAGATTATGTTTGTTTTCAGAATTGCTGAAGCCAGAAATACAGTCTGTGAGTTTGAGTGAACTTTCTTCACCTAATTTCAAATCTGCTTGAACTTAGTGACTTTGTATATTTGATTTCAGCTTCTTTGAGTTTGCACTCAATAAAGGAGAGAGTATAGGTGAAGGGAGAAGACAGACAATCCAATGCAGACATATCAAGAAAATAGAAAGTTTTATATACATGCCGAATGGGAATCACTTGTTTCTCTTTTAGTATCTTTTGTGTTTTGCAGCATAGAAGCTTTCCTTGGCAAAAAGAAAAAAAGAAAAAAAACCAAACAAAACCAAAGTTACCATTTTTATTTTTAATATAATCATGCACAAAGTGTTTTTACTTCATCGCCTGCAGCCCTAGCAGACAAATAGATATTACGGTTTAGTTGTGTCCAACTTTACAATGTATTATTCCAAAAGCAAATCACGGTATGCCAGAAGACATGCGAAATGGAGTGATCTGTGTTGCTCTCCTCTTCTTGTCTGCTAGAAAGTCTGCCCATCCCTGATCTTAATTACGTCCACTTAGTGGTCAAGCTAATTCACCCTGCTGGCCAGATAATCTAGTTCAGTGTCCACTGCTGTTATTCCAGACTGGAGGTCAAATCTTTTATCTGTTTTCTCCAAACTCAGTTGGACACTGTTTCTTGCTGGGAGTCTTTGGAAGAAGGCAATAAATTTTATTGCTAATATCCTAGGAGGTAGTAAAATGTCTTCCTACAGGCATATCTTCAGGATATTTCCAGGCTCTGTGAACTTAAATAAAAACTTTTGAAAATCTTGTGGGTTTATTTTGTTTGTTTTATTTTTATATCTGTGATACAAGTTTCTCCGCTTACTCAAAATTGAATTGTGAATTGTCAGCAGAGTCTTCTGAGACTTTGTCTTCATTTTTATGTGCCTAAACAGAAATATGATTGAACCCCACTATCAACATTATGACTACCTGTGTGTACAGGTAGTCTTTTGCAGCATAACCAGTTTATATTGCTTATTATAGTGTGGATATGTGCCAGAACTCCCCTGAAGTACAGAGCACATGGATTTCGGGAATGCCTACTATGGTGAACTCCTTTTGCCTAACAGTAATTCCTGGCTGGTGAAGAGCAGCGGTTTTCTACCTAAGGTCTACGGAGATCAGCACATGACTTCAGAGTTGTCTGCAAAATTCCGATTGAAAGAAGTTTATATGTTACACTGTGGTTTATGTTAAATTTGGCATTTATGGGTCAAAAACAATAAAGATGGTTGTGTACAACTGTAAAAAGGCTTACGCTTTGCTTTGTCTCCAAGTGGAGACACAAGGTTGGCATTGCCTAGAGCCTTTGTGGATACCATGAAAACCTGCTTCATTCTTTTGCTGTTATGGAGCTGGCAGCCAGGTTAAATGTTGGTTGTAAACTTCTTTCCCTCTCCCTGCCACTGCACTAAGTGCATCCTGGTCAAGTGAAATTATGTGGTTTTATAATAGAGGTAAATTTATAACATAACTTATTATAATATATTTATATTGTATACAAAACATGCATAAAAGTTATAATGTAAATTTATGATAATAAAAAGGCATTGCAAAGGTCAAGGTATTTTAGAGGAAAGGTTTCATTGTGCCATTGTCATAGCATTAGAAACCTGGTGATCCCCACACAGGTCACAGTTGGGCTAGCCTACCCATATAATGCTTATTGTACTGCATAGACTAACCAGCTCTGGTCTATCTAATTCATTGCATTTAATCACAGTGAGTTTAGCAATCCTTGGCATTTTTCTGACTCTGGTTACCATGCAGGCAGCACTGAAGGTCATCCCAGTTCTCTCAGTTTTTTCTTGCCACAAGTGTCGCATCTCCTTCTATGTCTATAAATGTCTGTAGGTGTCACCTTCCCATTCTCCATACAGATGCTCCGCTTGCAGTGGTTGCATTTTCCATTCCTAGCATCTTCTCTGCTTCCACCAACACTACAAGACCAAGAATTACATTCCACCACTCTGTCCACATTTGGCAATTGATGATGACTCTTTTTCACATCCACCACAATATCCTTGGAATATCTTTTGAAGAAAGAAGAGACAAGCGACGAGCTAGGGTAGCTATCATAATTCTTTTTGGTCAAAATCAGGAATAGGCATTGTGTTTGGTGTTAATCCCTGAAATGAAGGAATTTTTTCATGCTTTTTCTTTTGGCAAAGGATTAGTTGGTGTAAGGCGACACGTACTTTCCAAAAATAAAAAAGGTAACCGAGGTTCCATTTCTCGTCTGATGGGGAAGGAGCCTGCATGGTGGACAACAAGCAATGTGGCTAAGCTGTCACTGCTCTAGTTGCCACATTTTTTTGGTTGACTCCAGAAAGATTTTTTTTTTTCCTTGACTCTGTTCCATAATTGAAAAGTGAAAAACAATATGTTTCTCTGTCCTTTTTTTCTATAACTCTTCAAAGGAGTCCAGAGTGCAGTGTGGAGAACGGTCGCTGCACTGTATCCCAAGCAGCAGTTATCTTTAAAAAAGAACTGTGACCATGAAGTACACATTTTAGAGCATCAAAGCATACAGTGTTTTTTCTAAATTATTTTTTATTCTGATACAATTGCTTGCATCATTTTGAATTTGCATTAGCATAAGCTGAGAAACTTGGAAGAGACCGCTGTACTTTGCATTGATTTTACTCTATGAATTCATGTTGAGACAAATATCAAAACATATTTAATACAAATACACAATTACTTTATGCATGTGCTCATACAAATACTGAAAACCAAGTGTTCTCAAACTTTTGATATTATAGACTGAAAATGACTTGAAAGGATGCTTTGTGGAATATGTGCTCTTTTTTTCTTCACCAATCAAATGGGTTTGCATTATTTGAATTTGCTGTTTGGTCTGGCTGTTTTAATGAAGTAGGTAGTGGTATGTTATGACTTTTAAAGGTGTCTTTTTGACAATGGAAGTACAGGATCAAGTGTATTGCAAACCTTGGGTATATTTTACCTGAGTTACTTTATGGCTTTAACTGCAATGGCAGTGAGAGAGATGTCCCAGCTCTGCTGCAGACAGATTTTGTGACCTTGGTGAAACTGCTTAAGCTCTCTGAGTGAAATCCTACCCCCGCTAAAGTCAAGAGGATATTTGCCATTTATTTGAATGGGGCAAAGATATCACATTTGAATTCTGAATTGTTAATAAGAACAGGATAACATGTATCTAACTCTCACCGCTCTCGTGAAGCTAATTAATCAGCAGAGTACTTTGGGATCCTCAGAAGTATAATAGAAGCTGCAAGTACTATTATTTATTTGTCATGTAATTGGAAACCAGCAAGGTAAAAAGTCATTGATAAAAATCCATATCACAAGGTCATTTCTTTCAATGTTGCAAATCTCTTCTTCAATCAAGAGCTTTGTAACTGATGAAAAGTACAGCCTAATCATAACATTATCAAGTCAATTTAATTGGTGCTCTGGCAGCACATGAGATCATAATGAAGTCATTTGTGCTAGTTACAGGCTTAAAAATATTTTTATAGCACCCTTCATTCTAGTGGAAACTTTAAAGGCCTCACAGACAGGATTAAGATTTTCTGCCTCTGTTGTACAACTGCCTTTGTGTGGCAGATACCAGCTGTTTTAATCATGTCTAAAAAATTTACTGGGAAGCGTGATATTACTGTGTTTATTCTTATCCTTTATACCTATTACATAGTTTGCACCTCTAAAATTAATGCTCAGATACATCAAGGTAGAGAGGTAGCACTTTTGGGTGAGAGGGATTCTGATGTTTTCAAGGTTAAACACTGATAGTTGTCACTGTTGCTGAACCACAGTTTTTAAATATGCTCTGTGTCTGTGAAAATGCCTTTCTTGCCAACAGAAATGCCTGCATGGTTTTGCACAAAAGTTTGGCGGAAACTTAAGGCCCAGAAACCAAGATGGGATTTACACCATCCCAGGTGATGGCTTGGAGTGAGAGCGGTTAGGTTTCTATCAACATGCCCTGTTACATTGAGTGGATCGCTTAATTTACTGTGATGTAAGCTTCTGTATTGCAGCAGGTGGAAATGATGTCATTGATCTTTTCTTTGCCATGGCTTTCATCGCTGGAGTGCCTGAGAGCTGGTGTGCCAGAGTCAGGACCCTCCTGCTTCTCTCACCTGCCATTGCTCCCCCCATCAAGGACCGGGGTGCCGTGGCCACAAGTCCCCATGGTGAGCTCCTGCCACCAACCACACGTCGCCTGCCACGGCTCATGGCCAGCGAAGAGCAGATTGGGGTGAAGAGCAGGTTGGGACTCTCACTTCTCTCTTGTCATTTGCTCCTTCAGCAAGCACTCAATTAAAAGCCCAATTTAAAATGTAGCCTTCAGAAAAAGCAGCAAATGCAAAGTGATCCAAGGACTACACGTTATGGCTCAAGAAGTGATGATGTTCGTAAGGAAGAGAGTTTAAAATTAGCACCTTTCCCTCCTAGTTTTCCATTTCCATCTTCCTCCCTCCCTTCTCTGTGGACTCCTCTTTGTTTTTGTCATTGCCCAGTCTCCACAGCAGCCTTTTCATCAGATGTGCCTGAACGTGTCTCAGGTACTGGCAAGCTGAAGTTTCTTTTCCACTTTGATGGAAAGCAGGGAGCTGCAGCCTCCTCCGTCAGCCAGGCTGTGGCACTCGGCAGTGTCGAAGCAAGGCTGCTTTCCAGGGCAGTTCAATCTGAGGAAGGTGAGAAAGAGTGACTGGCGAAGGACACAAGGTCCTGTGGGAGTTTTACAGGTGCTTACAGGTGATCTGTCTTTATAGGCAAAACCTGATCTGTAAAGAGGGAAAAATGCTGCAAGAGCCCTGACGGACAAGGCTAAGGACTGACATGGGAAATAAAATAATGAGAGACAGACAACATTTTCTTCCTTTTCCATTGTTTAGCACTACAGCCACATTCTTACTCATACCGAAGTCCATCACACCGCACTGGCAGTGTAAAGGGACACTAAAGCGAGTGCTTTCCAGGCACAACGCTTTAAAGGATCCTTTCCCGTAACAGCTGCAAAGCAGTGGGCATGGTGCTCGCTTTCCCCGGTGTGTTCCCTAAGCACCAGCGACGTGGCAGTCTTCCCGCAGAAGTGCCCCACACCCGTCAGACCCTGGTTTATCACAGCCGATGCCTCGAGTTGTCCACCAATACAACCAGGATTTCCAGTTCCTCTCTCCCAAAAAGCTGCTGGGGAGGCAGAGAACATACCACCTCTCAAGCTGGGACAGATCTTTGCTTTAGATGTTCCTGGATAATACCTGAGAAAGGGCACTTTAAGAATTAATGCCTGCAGTGTATATAGTACATATGTTTATTTCCAGCTGCAATATATACCTTTAAAAGTCAGTAATGCTTCTAACTTGGACATTTTGACATTTAATCTTATTGAATATTATGAAGAAAATATGACAACCAGTGCACGTGAATTTCATCTGAAGGCACTATAAACACCTCGCATGTGTTTGTAGGGGACTGCATCTCCAGTGCTCCCAAAGGCCCCCAGCTGCTGCGCTGGATGCCCGCAAGTGCTGCGTACACTTCTGACAAGTCTTTCACTGCCCCTCACTCTTTGCAACGATAAATTTTACCTATTTTTAGTCCTAAGCTTATGTAAGGTAGAGCTCATTGTGCTGTAAGACATACAACCTGGGATATGATCATTTGTCGTCTAAAGTTTAGGATTGACATTAACAAATTCCTATCTTTGAATTTCAGTTTAGGCCTCTTAAAAGCTTCATTTTGATGACACGCTACCCCAGTGAATTTTGCAATGAGTTTAGGTTTCCTTTTTACCTCAATCCACCTCACAGGCAATCAGTTTAGCTTGTCAGTAATCTTTCTGGTTAACCTGCAGAGGAAGTACCAAGTTCATTATAGATACACCTTGAGAAACTGTGGTCCTCGCTGGGTGATCTGGGGCAAGTGAGATGCGGTGCTGTGCTTGCAAGCGTATTTAGGAATGAACTGAAAGTCTGGTCATTTATGCACAGGGGAAAAAAAAAAAGACAAATTTGGATCATCTTAGTTGTGGATTAAACAACTAAGTTTACTGTGATTTCCCCACATTTTCAGTTCCTCAGTTGTATGTCTTTTCCAATTTTGTTGCAGGATTTAATCCTTTCTGCTCAAAACTTGAGCGTTCAGTTTCCAGTGGTCTGATAGGCACCTGGTATTTTCCGTGCACTCTGAAAAGATGGATACGTAAGAACTGTTGGTACAAATATTGGCACTTAATTTGCTGTTTTAATATTTGCACCAGTAAACAGTTCCTCAAGTTTCTGCAGGTTTCTAACCGTAAAGGAGCGGGAGGATGATTTAAGTGGCCTGCCTTACAAATTTGAGGAAATGGCATGAAAATATTTTAACAGTCCTCACTTTATCCTGCTTAGTAGCCACTTACAGAACTTTATAGAGGATGACAATATTAGCCAACAGTCAAGACAATGGTCCGAGAAAAACCCTTTTTACTTCAGACAAAGAGAGGGAAAGAGCATTGTGTAGAGGAGTGAAATTTCAGGGCAGCAGCTCCACTGAGGGCTTGTTAAATCTTTCATTTGGGCCATTCACCTGCTGCTTCTAAGCAATGAAAATGGTAGACAGCAGATGTGAAGGCTAGGAGGGGCTATAATGACATGAAAAACAAGTTGGGTGACTATACAGAATCGAGAGAAGACGGATTGAGACTTACTCTTTTGTATTTGAAAAAACCCCCCACACATGTTATTATGATCCCAAACACTTTAAAAACTTTTGTTCAAAATGAATCAGGTAAAAATATGAAAAATAT
>VXBL01010063.1:976355-1073855 GCA_013400195.1 Aramus guarauna
GTGGGGGGGTGTCTGGCCTTCTCCCGCCCGCCGGCTGTCCCGGCTGGGGAGGCTGACAGACCTCCTCCGCCATAAATTATTTCGTGCCGCCGGAACGGTGGCCAGGTCTGTTCAGCCAGGGGCTTCTGCTCTGACCTCTTCATTAAAGAAGGGCAGTGAAACGTGGTCGTAGAGATAGCGGGACCCTCGGAAAAGATGCCTCCCAAAATTCTCTGCTCCCGGCAGCTTTTGTACATCTACCTGCGTATGTCTTGCAGCGACATGGGTAATAAAAAAAGAAAAAAAGTCTAGCCCACCCTCTGATGTGGACCTCCAAGTTTTATTGCTCGTTTTATTGGGGAGAAAATTAAATATTTTTGCAAACGTGTGTTGTTGGCTTGATGAAACTTGCTTGAAATGTTTCTGCCAGCTCAGTCACGAGAACAACTGGAAGAACTTCAGAAGCCCCCGCGGCTGGAGCGGCCCCCTCGAGCATTCCTCACTCCTCGTCTCCACCCCCCTCCTCTGCGGGGGTCTGGTGGGTGCAGCAGCAAAGTCAAAACCACTGGGTGATTCTTGGGTTTGTTCGTGGGTCTATGGCGACATTCAAAACCAAACAAAATGGAGTGCCGCTTGCCTTCAATTAGCTCACACCGCTTGAATGTGCCAGTTCAATCACCGAAGCTGCTGGTGTAGTAGAGAGGCCCACTGGCTTCCCAGCCATGCCACCACCATGCAAAGCAACGAGCTGCTGGTTTGGTTGGCGTTGACCCCGTATCGCCCATTAGACCACAGAGCAGGATCAGGCATTGCAGGACCCAGGGTCTTCTGTACTTCTTCACATCCTTCGGATGTTTCTTCCTACGTTTGTACAAGGTGGAGGGGTTAGTGGAGTAGGAAATTAAGTCAAATCTGGCATCTTTATAACCTCTGAGATTTTCTGTATTCACAAATGTGAACTAGCTTGCTCAAAATCTCTGAGTACCTTAATACCATTTTTCTTGAAATATAAGGCGTGGCCTTACACTGACCATCACTCAGTTTAGTATCCTGTTCATTGTCTAGTTTAGTAACTTTGTTGAGTGTATCGTCTACTAGCAAGGAGAAATAAGCACTTTTTTCTGGTTGAAGATCCTTCAACTTGAACTAAGTTGCGCAAGCATATACTGAGACTGGATTCAACAAAATGTGATGTCTTTTAAATCCAGAGTAATTTCTCCAAGTCTGTCATGAATGGAGAATTATTCTAGATTCAAGAGGAATTTAGTCCTTAAAGAAGCAAAAAGATTCAGCACACTAAGCCTTGGTTTATGCCGATGCCTTTATACAGTGGGGGATACTCCCACGGGCATCAGTTTTCCCATGTAGCTCTGGTAGGTGAGAAGGGAGGAAGCGTTCAACAGCCTCCGCAGTGAGTGGAAGGGGATGTGTGGAAAACCACCCTCAGTTCATCTCCCATCCTGAACCCCTCTTCCCCTGACGGTTCAACCAGACCACAACCCATTTCTTTTTTAAATTTCTGTTGTTATCTGATGGGCGGATCTGGTAAAGAGAGGAATACATTGTCCACTTACAATATGAAGCAATTTTCATTGCTCATGTCTTAAGGGGTATTTATTTACTGAGGGAGACCTCATCTGATTACTTAGATGTGAAAATCTGCAGCCTTATTTTGGAAATTTTTTTCAATCTTTTAAGAAAATCTTCCTTTTTTTTTTTTTCTCTGCCTCAAGCATCACTCTGTTCTTCCTACCTCTAAAACCACTGAAAAATGAAGAGTAGTAGATGAAAGAATGAGAACTGAGAAGATGAAGAAAAAGCATTAATCTTGAAAAAAAGAGTAAAGCAAGTAAAATAGAAGATCAACAATTTTTTCAAGAAATCTTCTGGTTTTGAATAAGGGCTATATTTCAGTTTAGAACTATGTTGTCTCCTATAAAACAATTCTGGATATTAACTTGTATATTAAAGTGGACAAAGCCTTTAATTTGCACATATTTATAAACTGAAACAAAGTCAGTTGTGCTGAAATTCAGCATGCAAGCTCATATTGGAGTAATTTTCTTAATCAGTTGCTTTGAATTATTATTTAGGGTTTTTATCTTAGAATTACATGGATCCTTTGTTGTTTGTAATTTTAAAATATAATTTAAGTATGCTTTTATATTTCTGAAATAACCAGATTACTTGACTGGATTTGTAGGAGTAACTAATGAGGGATATTTTACCACATAGAAAAATTAAGCTTTGCTGTGAACAGACAAGAAAAATGTTATTCTTTTATCAAAAGAGTTAATGGAAAATTTATATAAACTATCCATGTGGTTAAAGAACAACAGAGTGAAAGAAGGATTCAGGTTAAATGCTGTCCTGTTTTGGTAACATCAGACTTCAAAGGTGTTAGAATAACTACTGTATGATGAAGGAGAGCTGTATATCAGTTTCTGGAGTGTGTCACTGCTATCCAGGTGCACTAAATGTAACTGAAATGTTTAAAAATATGTAACTGATCATTATAAGATTCTACCTCGAAATTTCATTTGCAACATTTGGAGCTGGTATGCATAACGTCAGACAGTTTGCACTCTGTTGGTTTATGGCAGTTATCTCAGCCCAGGTTTAAGCCATTGGGTAGGAAGGGGAATGCTTCCAAGTGGCGAATCTTCCCACCTACCTTAGACTTAATTTTTCAGATAGACTGAATTTCCCTTTGGGTAGGTTTAATGCTTTCCATGACGGAAAAAGGAACCTAGAGAACTATAGCAAGATTCGGCTCCCATTCACAGACATTTACAATGAAGGTTCCTAAATCCTGCCACACTTAGATTTCTGATCGTGCTGTTGACATATGTGCTAGGTGTTAGGTCACCATTAAGTCGGTGGATGCATAGTCACTAGGGCCTAGGGAGCCATTCGGCTCACCATAATGCAGATATCATGCTTGGTCAGCTGAATTATTTTCTGAACGCAACCGACTGTTGAGATGAGGGGTTCAGCTGATTCAGCTGCCCTCTCACGGGATCTAGCAGTATCTGAGATGCTGTGGAATGGCACACTCTGGAAGTGGGTCTCCTCCATGTCCTGTGTCATCTTTGTGGACCAGTGAGATATATCTTGGATACCCCAGGACCTTTCAAATGGCATTAGATACCCACGCGTGGTCAACTGAACCAAGGCCCATAGTTCAGGGGCTGTTCAGTGTGTCTGTAGGCACCTGTATGTAAATATGTCATTGTAGGCGTCTTGAGCTCTCACTGAGTTCTTTGTGAAACCTTTAGATAACTAAAACCAGAGGAGAGAAATCCCACTGCAAGTGCAAAGAGAATGGAAACAGTCATAATATACTATAATATAAAATATACTGTTCTGCAACTCAGATGCTACCAGCCAGCTAGCTGTGAAAAGGGACATGGTCTCAGGAACACTGAAACGCCGTTCCCACCCTGCCCTGGACTATTTTGAGGGCAATCACTGATAAATAATGCAACATATTCATTCTCAGCCTGTGCCAGAAGTTGCAGACTCTATTGTATGTGGGTAGATGCCCAAGGATCCAGGAGGAGCAAAAGTGCAGTGAGAGGGAGACCAACTGGAAAACAAGAACGTGGGCAATAGGATCTCACCTTGTAGTTGCTGTGCAGTGAATCTCAAGATCAGGAAAACTCTCTCAAGAATTACAGTTTGAAGAGGCATCTCGTTGTGGTAGTAAAAGTGCCCCATTTGAATCTCCTCTAGCAATTTATTTTTAATCTTTCATTTCCCATGCTCAGTGAGAAACATTTCCAATTAGATAAATTTTCATCCCCTGCCGCCCCTTCAAGGAGTAAATGCCCTGTTCCAGTGCCTGGTATGCTGGCTAACAGAGCCTCTATTAAATATCTTCTCTCCTTTTGAAATGTCCTTTACAAATTCCTTTAATGTCCATTTATATTAATTGTGCAACTTGTCAAAAATACCTGCTTCTTGCATTCTCTGGCCCACCCTCGTTATTTTTTTCCCTTTCCTTTCTCACAGTAATAACAAGGATGTTCTGAGGTTGTGTTTGTTTTGCTTATAATTAAAAAGAAAAGAAATGGCAAAATAGTACCTACAGTACAGGATTTATCTCCATGATAGAGGAGGAATTCTTAAATTAGGAGTAGCACCCACTAGAGTATGCTGCTTCGTATATGGCTTCAATAATCGAACTGCTAAATTCTTATATATGTATTTATATCTTCAACCAGGTTCTGTAAATTCTTGCTGACTATAGTGAAGGTTTTCAGGGCTAAACCACGCACAAATTTCAGTACTTCTTCGTCGTTATGGTCACAAGGTTATCTACTTTAATAGTGGAATTATAATATTTACAAAGTATCACAATTTAAGTGTGTATCTTGAGGTATGGAAGAGTTTGTCTCATAGAAATATAATCTAGTTTACTTCTAGTATTAAGGTCTTGGAAGAATGCCTGAAAAATGGGCAGACTGTATTCAGTTTGTTGGTAGAATGCAAGTAATTTTGCAAAACCAACTCAACTTTGTGATGGTCTGAAGGATGATCACTGTGTAGATAAGTATGCAAATACTTTCCATTGTAAGTGCTTCAATATCCTTGTTAATATTCACCTTCGGGGTAATGTCCTCCTTGGTTCTCAGCATTCGTAGTTTGGCATCTGTGATTTTTTTCCAACTTTATCTGTCTGGAAGAGTGAAAAAGATACGTTGGTTTCAGTTTAATATTTTTTAACAGAACAAAGTGGAAAGAAATACTCAGTGAAAAAGGCGGGAGGATGTGATTTTATTTTAGAGGAAGTGCCCTACAAGCAGAGCTATACTTCTCTTACAACAAATCCAATATCCCACTTGTACTGTTAGGGACCGGGAGAATGCACTCTACTGGTGACACCTGCTGAAGTCCTCCATGGCTGGATTACCAGAAGCGTTTGTGTCATAAACTCATCTTGCCGTACATTCATCACTGTGAGAAACTCTCAGTCTTTTGGCTGAGATTGTAACTCTTCAGGGATCCTCTTTGCAACCAAAGAACGTACTTGGAAAGCTTCAGTGAAATCCTGTCAGAATTTTTTAATTATGGGAGTATGCATAACGTACTCTGTTTCCATTGTGTTTTAATAGGCAGGTAAAACAAACCAAAACCAACTGAAAACATGTTTTTTTGGAGAAAGCTACAGCAAGAGCAACTGATAGCTGCTCATTTTGACTTGGATGAGTACTTTCCTTGTTCAGGGCTGTTCCTTCTGTTCTCAGTATACAGAAACATTTTAAAACCACAGCAGTAAGTGGTCATAAAACACCATTCTTTTTAGATCAAGGTCTGCTCAAATTAGTACTGAAAAATGGTATTTAAAAAAATGTGTTGCCATGTTTTAAAACTTTAGGACATTAGGCAGGTTAGTTTTTTAAAAATATTAAGAGATCGAGATGAATCTTAAAGGGAAATCTATTAAGTTAATAGTAGAGCTTATTGAACTTAGACACTTTTTCTGACATTATTTACCTTTTTCTTTTCCTGACCTGAGGCTTCTGGAGAGGCTGAAGGCAGCTGATTTCAGGTAGCTGTTGCGCGCATAAAGGGAAATTTTAAGTACCTGATTAAAGTACTCAAAGCAGAACAATAATCTTCAACACTGAGGAAACTGAAATGTGATCTATAGATTAAGACTTCTAGATTTTTATCATGTCATGAACATTTCAGGTTTTGACTCAAAAATAATAGGAGGCATCTGGCTACTACACAAAATAGTTGTAACGGCATGAACTGTTTTTCTCTTTTGTCTGGACAACCTTGCCTTACAGAACGCTACCAAAAACCAGCTTCAGGAAAGATGGGAACATGTTTCTCTCCCATCTAGTTTATCTCAATAGGTGAACTTCAAAGTGAAATGCTATACTAAGCTAAATTGTTTTTTCCTGAAATAAATTATAAACATTATATGTATTTAAATGTCATTTAAGACTGCAGTTAAAATTATAAAGAGTTCAGGAATTGGAAAATATTTGCTTGTTGGTAATGTCTCTTCTTTTTCTGACTGCATCTATGTTTAGTTTTGAACATACTGATAGTTTTCCTTCTGAAGCCATGACAACTGTTACTCTTCTGACATTTCCAAAGCAAGTTTGCTTTCAAACGTCACACAAAGCAAATATGGGAAAGGAAGGTCAAATCTGGTAGAAAATAATTAAGATGGATATGAAATATGCAATTTTGTGACCAACGTTTGGGGATAGGTCCTCAAGTTTTGCTACGAATTTGTTCAGTTACAGGTACTTCAGGTTTCATTATTTAAAAGATTCTGGAGAGATTTAATGTCCTTTTCTACTTTCAAGAAAAGAGAATGCATACTTTAAAATGCATCCACTGCTAGCTGGTGTCAGTCTCCACCACAAGGGGCTAAATTAATTTTATAAGCCCAAGACCATTATGATGGATACTTGTAAGCACTTTTGCTGTTTGACAGTGAGCCTGGCATAGTTCGAGGTAGAAATCTACTAATACTGTTTTTTTGTGTGACATTTTGTAAGGGTTTATAGACATCATCGTCTCCACTAAATTTACACTAAATCACACATCCACTAAGTCTTGAGGCTAAGCTGTAGTCCACAGGGAACAGAACAGAATTATCATAGATCACATAAACTCCAATAGTACTAAAAAATATTCAAGGGCACCTGCATTGGTTTACACCACATTAATATTTCATAGATATGTTCTATCCTGAGAAACAGGCCCGGCTATCAACATTTTAGATAGAAAATCTAAAATTTCCTGATTTTAGAATACTGTAATTTAAAAGATAAAGAACATAAGGAAGCATTAGTGATTTATAAAACTACATCCTTGGAGATATTCAGATCTTGACTGTACAAAATCCCGAGCAACCTGAAATATGTTGGTTATCTGTTGTGTTGGGGGTTGCACCAGGTGACTTCCAGAAGCTCCTTCCAACTTAAAAGTGTTCTAGCATGCTACAGGTTGGAGAAGCTACTTACAGTCGTTAAAATCTGAAATAATGGCAGCAAATCTTATCCATTTGTGACAGAAGTGGATTATGCTGTCTCAGTTTTTTCCATGCACCAGTAGATTACCTGCATCTCCTGTATGAAACAAGACAACTTCTGTGTGGTTTTAAAGCCTGAGGGAGACATTTATGGTCACGTAGTCTGATCGATCCCTTCTGCTTGTTTCCAGTGCACCGGTTATCCCCAGCATTATCAAAGTGTATCCAAACTTGTGTGAATATTTTTATAGCACCTAGTTAGAAGTTAATATGATGCTTTCAGAACTGAACTTCAAGACAGCATCTAACCTGAAACATCACTGTCTGCCTTATATATGTCTTGCATCTATGTCAATAAGGAAAAGAAAACTTCATCACCTAGAGACAATAGCTCTCCCGTGACCACTCACAGGCCTTATGGGCTAGAGAAAGGATTTGTGGTATGGCCAGTATGGCTGGAAAGGTGGTTGCCTGCTACACAAAACTGAGAGACTTCACAAGTTGTCTGGTGACAGGAATCTGTTTTACACAGAAGGACAATTGGCAGGGAGGCAGCAGAGGACCTGCTGGGTCAACACAAGACCTCTCTTGCTCAGAGGACTTCAACACAACATTTTTGTGTATACTTGAGATGTAATTTTTAAACTTTAGATTTCTTTTTATTATCCCACTCTACCAATATTGTTTTAGAATTCAATGTACTCTTGTTTCCCTTACTAGATATACTTATTTGCAAATCTAAATTCAGCTAAATTAAAAATAGATATACTTATTTACAAAGTTACTCTCAGCTGACTTAAGTTTTTGGTTGAGAAAGTATTGCATCTTTGATGTGGCATAAACATTGTCTTCAGTTTTTAATCTGCAGAATTTAAAAGTATTTAGAAGTACCATTTATACCTTGCAAAAGAAATACCATTTACACCTCGCAAATCAGCTTGCAGTCTGAGGCTGTCCAGAAGTTCACTGGGTTTTGCAAAAAAATCATAGATAATCCGAAAGCAAGCCT
Organism: Aramus guarauna; assembly: GCA_013400195.1. Taxonomy (NCBI): domain Eukaryota; kingdom Metazoa; phylum Chordata; class Aves; order Gruiformes; family Aramidae; genus Aramus; species Aramus guarauna. The sequence goes on from VXBL01010063.1 coordinate 984,344, forward strand.
GAAGGATAGAGTTAAAAGAAACAAATACTCATCTCTAATGGTTTCAGCAATTCCCCATGCCAGAAAAACCTAGCACGGGAGAAATAACAGCTAGGCTGAATTGACATGTGAATTGGAATGGCTAGATTGCTGTTATGTTGTGGGTGGGCCCTTCATACTTCTGAAGTTATAATGTTTTTATTTAAAGACTAAATTGGATTTCTAGGCATGTATGGTATACATCAATTTAAAATTATTGGAGTTCTTCATATTGTTAAGAGTGCTTCAGTTTGAAAGAGTGAGGCTTTCCTGCAAATGCCAAGTAAATTGCTCTGCAAGTCCAGAATCTTTGATCACCTCTGAATTGAAATGCTTATGAAAGATGCTGTAGTGTTCTAATAATTTTACAGCACTCGCTGATTCGTATGCCTAGAACCCCAATCATTTCTAAATTGAAGAGCTCTCATTATTTTCAAGTTTTATGTGCAGTATAAAATGATTTAAGATTATTCTGCAGCTTTTCATTTTTTATTTTGCAAAAAATAAAACTTTTATTTTTTGCTTTTTTAAAGACCAGATTTTTCCTCTGCAAGCTGAGAGACATTATCAGCTAATTCAAACATTTCACGTTTCAAATGGAAATTGAACCAAATTCTCTCCAAATAGCAATGATGATGGCTGGGGGAAAAAGAAGGAAAAAAAAAATCACTGCCTCAAAAGCTGAGAAAATACAAAGTAAGAGGCTGTCAGTGATCCTTGCTGGGAAAAGTGTGAAGAACAAGAAACATATTGTCACTGTTCAGATGCGGTCAAGGTGAAGTGGGGAGACTGAATGAAAGTTACAACAATGTGACAAAAGAGAGACACAGATCCATTTAGTCTTGGAAGGAAGAGAGCAGGAGGCACAGAAGGCTAGTTCACGTGTTGCTTCTAAGCTGATTTTTGCTGTCATTTTAGTATACAATTTCAGAGGGAAATGATGTATGCCCTTTTGTATCTCCTGACTTTGTCTGTTAAGAATAACAGTTAGTTTCTTTCTCACTAGTGACCTTGTTCTTTTCTAACACATGGCAGTATTATATTGTTTATAATTCACATAGCTTACTAAAGAAAACTCTCATCACTATTGCTTGTTAGCTGTAGAGCCTTCTCCTGTGTTTCCTTCCAAACATATGCACTGGATGGTCTTTGTTCCCAGTGGCTCACCATTTAAGAATACACAAGGGCAAAAAAGAAGTGCTCTGGAGGAGGAAGCAGACCAACCTGCTGGGGATCCGTACGGCTGCACCTCCCCATTGCCACAAATTGCGCAGAAAAATCGCCTGTTTAGACGTCCCGCCTGGAAACCCACCCCTGCTCCTTCTGGTCCTGCTTGGGGAGCTGGAATGGGGTTGACATAGGGCCTCACCAAAAGAAGGGGGAGAAAATAAGTCTAAAAAGTATTACCATCTAAATGGAGTAGAGTGACGCTGTCATACAAAAAGAGAAAGGCATTGGGGAAGCCACCTGCCGTTGTGCAGAAACTTCAGCACTAAGGCAGAAATTGGTGTGGAGGCAGGATGAAGAAATAGCAGACCAGAGCAGAGAGGTTTTAAGTGTTTCACAAGTGTGTTACCGAGGAGGTAGTCTGGAAACATCTGGAAAAGTCTAGAAAGTTCCCAAATAGATTTTGAAACAGAAAACAGGACATGGTCCATCATAGCTTCATCACTTTCAGTCATCTGAGAGATGCAAAATGTAGCATTTGTGTGTAATACCTTCCATTGAAAAAGTAGGTCTGCATTTTTTGTTATTTTACTTGTTAAAAGCTGTCAGGCACCTCAGGGGATTCTCTGATGAATACAGCTGCTGTGGTTTTGGACACTGGTTTATAACTCTCTGCTCCTGGTGCTATTGTAATGGGGCTTGTGAGCCTTTGCTGCTACACCCATTATCCATATAGTGTATGTTTATGTCTATATAGTGACGAGTTTATACTATCTCAGAAGGTGAGTTCACTCTAGCGCAGTGAGTTTACAGCTGGAGGGACGAAGGATGGATTCCCTTCAGACAACTCTGTGTTTGGAGATGTAGCTTCTAGCAGAGGAGTAGGGTATTTCATAGCATTGTGAAGCCAATATCATCAGTTCAAACATCTTACCAAAGTAGAAGCTGAGTGTAGAAAGGCTGCTGTTATTTAGGACGTTGTTCTCCAGTATTTCCATCATTCATCTTAAATATATTTATAAACAATACTTACAAAGCTTAAAATGTAATCTGGAAAGCTGTTAAGAATAATCAGGCTCAAAAACTCCTCCTGGACTTCTTGTGGCAGGTACCTGAACCTACGGGGAGAATGATTTGCTTCTTTGCTGCCTTACCAGGAAACATTTAGTGAGACTGGTATTTCCCTTGTTCCTCTCTACTTAAGGTTCCCCATTTTTTATTTTCTTGCAGTTTTATTTCTTTATCCCTACTCCTCATATATCTAGCAGGGTTTTTTTAAACCCCTTTTTCTTTGCTTTCTCTGGAACTTCCTTTTCACTTTCACTTTTCCCAACCTTTCCGTTTTTCTTCTGTTTCTTTTGAACCCGTTCCATCTTTCCTGCAGAAACTCCATAGTGCAAGTCCCTCAGAAATCCTTGTTGCCCCTTTTTTGGTGGCTCACTTCTGGCTGAAATCTGTGGAACTTCTACAGAAGTTCCTGCAGGCACTTCTGAGAAGAAAAGTTGCAAGAGTGTATCTGCCTCGGGTTCAAACGTAGGGTAATTGCTTTCTGATTACTTGCGATTTTGAGAGACTTTGGTGGACGATCTCTCTGTTTGATTGTCTACTAAGCAATGCTCAAACTACAGGGTACCTAAATAATATTCATGTAATTTTCAAATTTGCATAATCAGTGGTCTCAGTCAGCAATTAGTATTTCACTAATATCCAAACAAACATAATTTTCCAAATGATACAAAACTCAATCAGAAATTATATTTTCTTGTGTGTAGTGTTCTGTTGGAGGATATCAAATACCTAAGAGAATAAAGATTTTTTTTTTGTTAATTTGAGGATTAGTACTCCTAGCAAGTTTCAATTTATATAGATTAAAAAAAAAGTAAGTTAAAAATAATTAAATATTTATTTTCTAAGGGTATCTCTTCCTGTTACACAGCTTGGTGCTACATAACACCAAAAATTTGATTAACATTTTGGATTGATTTTTTTAAGGTAATCTTTATTTATATCATTCCAGCATCTCCTGAGTTTTGAGCTATAGCGTTCCACAAGGGGGGTTAACAAGTAACTTGGTCCATTAGGTGCATTGGTGCATTAGGACCAATGCAAACTGGTGCATCAGGTCCTTCAGGTTTTGCTCCTCAGAATTTGTGAAAGACAACTGAACGAGACTATGCAGTTTTAGACTGGTTCCTCCAGTCTGCAATCCTTCAGCTTCAAAAGCAACAGAGACATAATTTACTAGTAATCATCACTGTTGTGTTTCGTACTCAGCAGATTGAATTTTGCTGTTTTCAGATATTACACACTAGTTACGTGTGTTACATTTCACTGTGAGAGGAACACTTAATCCTGCTTTGCTGTCTATAGTGGTTTCAGAGACATTTATAAAGAGAAGTCTTCCTATGGGATCTATAAATCACACATTACCTTTTAGCTATGGCATCTTTTAAAGCAATGTTAACACATTAAAAGAAAGGTCTGTGTATTGTTCATAACGCGCATGACTTTTCTTGCTGTGTTATGTACAGAATGATCCATATACCACCCATACTGAAAGTGGTTATTAAATATGCTGGCTCAGTTTACTAGTAGCTCTAATACACTTCTGTAACGAGGGACTACTTGTAACATCAAAGCGTGGGGAGACATTAGCTCTTTTCCCCTATAGCCTCTGACCTGAAAGCTTTGCTTTTTATCTCTATATAAAAGGAAAATATTCTTTTCAAAGAAGTCTAGCTACAGTGTGGATATTTCCTCCATTGTAGAGTAAGAGCCTGTGAAAGTAATCTACAATTTTTCATCTTTGTTCAGAGTATTGTTTCTTTTTGGACATTATGCCTCTTTGAGAGTGAAAACTCTTGCTTTCAAGTAATAGTGACTGGGAAGGGCTTTCTAAATCTTGAGGTACTTCTGTTTTCTGTAACCCTGTCGGTCTGAAGAAAGGTGACCGAGCATTTCTATTTTTAAAAGAAATAAAGAGAGATATATTGTGTAAGAGAAAGAAAATAAAAGTTGAGAAATAATTCATACTCAAAAGAATGAGTAAGACCCAAAGACAATTCATTGTACACAGGGTTTGTAAGAGAGTTAATTTAAGAGTAAGAGACAAATGTAAGAGACAAATTTAAACTATATTTTATTNGGAGAGTTAACATCTGACAAATTTAAACTATATTTTATTTTGCAGATGGTTCCACTTTTTTAAAAAAAATAGCATATAGCAAATGATCTTTCTCAAGTATATTTGGACTTTTAAATCTTTGCTTCTGCCTTTATATGCATCAGATTTTTTGTGTAATCTACCTTGTTTTGTTTCAGTTCAAAGTTATAGGATTCTCAGTCTTTTGACTTTTAGACTCTTAGTCTGAGCAATCTCAAGGAGGACTTGGTGTTCAGAAACAGCTAAGTATACACTGTCAGAAAATTTGGCTGATACATGACCTGTGCAATTACCGATGTCTTGTTCCCAGGCAATCACAGGGAACAGAGCGCTGACTTAACCAAACATAGGTGCGGTAAACAGAAAAGGGAAGGTGGAGCACAAATGGGCATATCATATCACATCATATTGTATCATATCATATCACATCATATTGTATCATATCATATCACATCATATTGTATCATATCATATCAATCATATCATATCATATCATATCATATCATATCATATCATATAATGTATTGTCGGTATTCTGTCAGTTATAAAGACATTTCAAGCCTAAATTTTCAATTAACTTCCAAGTAATTTCTTAAACTCACAGACACTCATAGTATTACAGGTACTGTATATTCCCATACTTGTATGATTTGGACTCCATGGTTTCTAATAACATCTGAAACTCCTTTTTTACCTGTAAGTGTTTGTTGCAAGGACTCTTTCCTTAGAATCCTACAGAGGAACAGAAGAGTCTCAGTTCTTTACTTATTTATACCTAATTTATTTTAAAGGTGGTTTTATTTATACCTAATTTATTTTAAAGGTGGTTCGGTTTTGGTTTAGGGGTTTTTTTGTTGGGTTTTTTTTTGGTTTTTTTTTTTTTTAACCTCTTGCTATGGCTAACATGGGGTATTATTTTTCTGTATTCCACAAGTCATGGCTTCTGAGATGGCGTTAAGCAGGATTCAGTCCAGGACACTTAACTCACAGCAGTTTTAAGTCAATGATTGTGTCAATGAAAAGTAATTGCTTTCTTGCATGCTTTAGGTGGGTCTTCTTATAGGTGTGAATAGCTTCTGTGAGGTGGGTGTTTTAGCCTGGGCTTAACTGCTTTTCCACACACCTTCTAAAAACTGCTTAGCCAGAGGAAGGGTGGCAGAATCCAATTGTGATGTAATGGCATAATTAAAAAGAAAATGAAGCTATTCAATTTTCTCTCTAAGATTTCATATGAATAAATAAGTTTCAATCTTTCTTCTGCTGGAAACAAGCTGGATCACTTGTTTTGTTTTTTAAGAAAGGTACATAATTTCATTATACTTGCAGAAGTGCAGACTAGCATATATTTTCAAGCATAAATACATTTATTAAAAAAAAATACAGAATTGCATTAGTATAAGCTTTATAAAATGTCTTATTGCATTTTTTTATGCATTGTTTTTCTTCTTTGGTTTTTGAACTAAGCAGAGAAACCTTTTTCTTGCAGAGTTAATTTTCTTAATAGGACGCACATATGTGTCCTTAAGTTATACATATTTTATCCCTGTGTCAGATGTAGTAGCAAGTATGTCTGTAATATACTTTCCTAGAATCTTGTAGCAGAAAGTAAGATGGAGAAGAAGAGAACAGGGTTTGTGGGTTGTGTTTTGTTGTTTTTTTTTTTGTTGTTTTGTTTTTTTTTTTCCCCAGATTGTAATAATTAAAAATTTAGAAAATTCAAAATGTTTCTCAAAATGTAAATGTAAGTAAATTATGTATTACACTTGTCTAGATAGTTAAAAGAATCTGAAACCTTCTGCCAAAAATGAATATTTTAGCTTGCATTCAACTAATATGCCAACTTATGGTTACTTACGTTTTACTCCTGTTTGCTACAGGTGAAATGGGTGAATATCAGACAGCTCATTATAGAGACAAGCATGCTGCATTCCCAAAGTAGGATGACAGAACAAGTCATGGTACGTATTGTAATTTCAGTGCTACAATACATCTTCAAGCTGTCTGAGGTAAAATGCTTACTAAGCACTGCATTGGGGCTGTCAGATTGCTTCATGGGGTGGTAATTAAATTGAGGCAGTTCTACCGTTCATTTTGTGGAACTAAGCCAGAATTATCTGTATCCTAAAAATATTCTACTGTAGATTGCTGGTTGTAGCAGGAGTACATTTCTTTGCATATAAATTCTCTTTCATGGAAAACATCCTATTTCTTACTGTTTTTTTCTCACCTCCATAGGTTGTGGGGAAGGACAACTGTTTTGTCACTGGACTAGTTTAAATCTGATGGAAACTGGTCATCAAAATGGTATCTCGTTTAAGACTGCAGACACTTGGGCTGGATTCCAGATGTGACTAATGGGGAGATGGCCATAGTGGCCAAAGGTGGCATTAAAGTTTCCTGCCTGATTTACAGTGTTCTCAGCCTTGAGATAATTTAGAATAGCCAGGGGCCCACTCAGCTGTAGTTGGCCATTGCCTCAAAAATAAATGTGAGGAGGCAATGTGATAAATGAAGAGGAAGCTTCTTCTGGTCGTTTCTGGTGACTAGCTGCATTATTAAAACGTGCAGAAGCTGCCATGCTGGGTCAGACCAAGGATCCCAGCAGCTCAGCAGTCTGTCTCTGGCAGTGCTCTGATATTCTGCCCTCAAAACCAGTGCTAGACTAGAGTGACCCTGGCTCTGAAAGAGGGCTCTGGTGGAGAGTCCTAGCACTTCCAGTGTCTCCTCATCTAGAAATACTGTCACTCATGTTCTTCTGGAGACAGGGTGATGAGAACTGTAAATAGCACTAGTGATGTAGGCACACAGTGGACTTACAGAGCAACATGATTATGTTCTTGCTTTCTTCTCTGCTTATTTCCTAGCAAATATGACCTTTCTTAAATTTGTAAGTTACCTAAAAACTTGTAGTGAGATAGGCAACTCAATTTTTGCTAGTTCAATGTCAAAAGTATATGTGACTAGTCTAACTGCAAATTTGATTCCAAAGCTATTTTTGAAGATTGGTTAGAAAGGGTGAGGCTGATGTGCAAAGGAGGCTTGTCTTGTAGGATAAGTTTCCTATAAGGCACAAATGAGTTTATTTTGTAATTCAACATCCTTTAGAAAATTGTTTTGAGTTCAGTTGAGCTGGTCAGCTAATGAGAACCGAAACGGGAGAAATAGCATACACATGCAAAACAGGTTTTGGGTGTACAATGTGGAGGACCTGTTAATGGATTGTCTGGAAACAGGTGAAATCTCCTGCAAAAGCTGTAGTTAAAATTGTCCTTTTTTGAGGAAATGATGGTGAATATGAATGCATGATGAGAAATGCTGAAAACCACTGTTATAAGATTCAGAACATCATAAGAAAAGGTTCTAAGGAAGAAATAGTTTCTTGAAATAATGTATTAAAATGCTTGTCCCTTTCCAAACTAAAAAATAAAAATAAAAAATATATGGAAGCACTTAGACTGGTGTCCAATGAAGAGATACATTACCCAGAAAACTGTTACGTAGGAAAGAAGTTGGAAAGGGTGACTTTACTCCAAGGGCTCTCAACTCATCAGGGTCTACCTATAGTCAGGAGAGAGAGAGAGATGGATTCCTATGGGGTAATTCAGAATAAGAATCTCAACTGACTTGGCTCTCACCTTGAAGCATAATTTGTCATCAAAGGATATTGTGACAGGAGACACTGCAACTGTTTCATTAACAAGATTTCTTATACTGTTCTCTGATTATGAAAAGGCTTTTTATTGTTGAAATCTGCGGTTTGCCATTTTTTAAAATATATGTACGAATCTGGCTCAAATACCTTGTACATCACAAATATGAGTTTTGGAAGATATAATTTTCCTTATTAATTCATAATTTTCCTCTGATTATTGAATTTTAAAGCACATTATCTCCTTGCTTATTTGTAATTTTTTTCATCTGTGGTAAACCATACTATATACATGTTCACATCCTTTGATTTTACTGCTATTTTTCCTGGTTCCCTTGTTATATTTGCTTCCTTCTGTTTGATCTATTACACTCAATGAACAACAGTTTTCACTTAGACTAATCTTTAGGCTTGTTTGATTTTTAAATAGTATATTGTAATGGTGTTAGTGATGTTACACTGAAGTCTCTAGTCCTGCAAAGGCTGATTCATGTTACCCACTTTGCACAATGTGAACAGTCCCACTGGAGTTCAAGAGTTACACACATGGGCATAAAGCTTTGTGCGCTAATTGCCTTTAGTGGGCTCGTTTTCGGTAGCACAAAGCCCCATTTTAAGGACTGTTGCTCAGATCTGAAAATGCACTTTTCACTGGAAACAGTTGTAAAAATATGTCCTCAGCTGGGAACCTGGAGAACAGAATTTTAATTTGGAGTAAATTAGGCATATATCTTGAGGGATACATCTTGACCAGCAGTATTTTATGGCTATCTGACAATCTTTTATACTCTTGAAACATAGAAATAGCTCTATTTTTGTACTAACATTTTCACAGTTGCAGTTCATAGCACAAAGCATGAAGCAGTAAAAGCAATGCATTTGATTTTTTTCCCCATATTCTTCTACTCGGAGGAAAGCAGCTAGAATAACAGGCAGTAATTAGCTTTCATCCAAATTGTGTATGAAATTTTAGTCTGTAGGCTCATTGCGCCTATGTCAGCCTGCAGATTAAAGGCTTCTTAACTACATAGTGACAGAGCAGGCTGAGCAAGCTGTGAAGGAGCTGGTGGGGTTTGTTGTATAATAACTGATCTGTGGATCACTGGAAGAGTCTGGATTTCTGTGTCCAATCCAGACAAACAGAACTCTACCTCATTGTATCTGTCTGTTTTAGTAGATTGCTATATACCACTGGGGTCTACAATGTAGCTGACACAATTTCTGTGGTGCTGGAAACGTGTTATTCATTGAGAGGTTAGATGCATACACCCCAATAAAGTTAATGTTTAACCATCTCTGCTTTTGGCAGCATGCTACAGCTTACTAATTAATTTGGTTGCTGTTCGCACATTTTTTTTCTACCACTGTGGATACAATCAATGAATTTCAGGTGTTCTCTAGTCAAGAAGACAGCTATGCATAATGTTCTCTGAAGTTGGAGATTATCCGTCTAGCTTTGTTATTAGCACAAAGAGGAAAATACTCTGATGCATTTATAAATAGAGAGCTTACAAGCAATGAACTGTATTCTCTTCCACTGGAGGAATCCTAAACATAGCCAAGCGAAAATTAATTGACCTCAGATAACAATTTCACCTTCTCAAATTGGGACAGTCAAAATTTCTTCAGATGTAACAGACTGCCATTTTGGCTTTCCTTCACCTACTACCCAGGATGACAGTGCTCATTTATCCTTTATCACTGTTACCTTCTGTTACTTATTCCTTCTGGCAAACCTACCATTTGCATCTGATTTCAAATAATTAATTTCAATTTCTAACCAGTCTGTGAGTTCCACTAGTTGGTTTTTCTTTACTTGGAAATAAATGTAGGTCAATTCCATTTTAGTTCAGCTACCGTCTAAATGAGTTAGATGGTGCACAGATTACTGATATAACCTAGAAGATGTTTGGCCATCGGGAGACTTCAACATGCTCCCAGACTAGACAAAAGAAGGTTCACGGCAGGCACACTTTCTCAATTAGTATGAAAGAGTACTAAATGGGAAGTTTAGTTAACAATATTTGATATTTAGGTTTGATACTTATTTTCTCTGTTTCTTAAAGATGTCTTCTGAAGGATCCTGAGTTGAGGGAGGGGGAGGAGAAGAAACAAAATTATAGTTTATATGTCCTTTATTTGTGCCTAGATTGTTGGAAAGAAGAAAGGATGGGCAGATACACTGGGTACCATTTATATCTTCAGAGAAAGTAATGGGGATAGGAGCTCAGTGGTTATAAAGGATTAGAAAAATGTTTTGAGGAGCAATATGGGATATACTATCATGGCTGTCGTGGTAGCAGATCCTTTATTTTTATCACAAACTCGACTGGACTTCATAAGAACACAAGTCTATGATTTTGCATCTTTTAAACAGAAGAGGTAGCAAGACATACTGGTGATAGTACTCTTAAGTTTTAATACCCTCTCAGAAGCATTGCCAGTGTTTGGATGTGTAATTCATTTAGCTTCCTTGTCCGCGTTATGTCATTTGCCCAATAAGGATGAACGAGAAAGATGATTAAAAATACTGTAAGCACCCTTGCACTTTAAAATTTCTTTAAATGAAATCAGAGGTTGTTTTGTCCTAATAGATACTTTACAGACAGAAATCAATTAGTCTGATAGCGTTACTCTTCTCCAAAATGGAATCATATTGGACTGGTTTGATGTCTTCTTATAATTGCACACTGTATGGTTCTTTGACTCTTATCTCTCCCTCAGTCTGTGAATTTGAAACCATCAGGAAGATGTCACATTGGTATGAGTATTCTTCAGTGATAAGAACAGTAATTGTTGTAGGGAGACTTCTTAATCTTGGGTCACTCAAATCCCTTTTAAAGACAGCAGGTGCTCTCCAGAACAAGCATTAACAAGAAGAGATTATGAGGTAACCTGTTGTTCTTTATATCTCAGCATCTTATGACAAAGCTTACCATCAGCCAGTGTGCTCAGAAGCCTGTCACTACAGGAAAAAAATCAAACGTGACTCAGGAAGGAGCTAACATTTTCAGTACTGAAGAGTGGATTCATTTTAAAGTCTGAATACTGAAAACTGTTACAGAGAAATTTGTATTTATATAAGATAATTATATGAGTTAATTATAAAAGCAAGAAAAAAATTAGCAGAGGATAAAAAAATGGAGCTGCAGATATTCATGGTATAATGCAATCAGAAAGAAATTCTACTTCCTCAGAAATCATAACCCGAAACTGCATCTTGCCAGATTTGTGTCGTATTGCAACTTTCTTTTTCATTCTACCCCTCATCTTCTTCCCAACTGTGGCAAATATGGTGAAAGCGAGTTAGTCATTCATATTATCAGACTCTAGCACTGCTAACAGTATGACTTCATACATATGTGCTTGTGCTGTGGGCTGCTTAGCATTTACAGGGTGAACTCTTGAAGCTGAACGTGCTCAGGGTCTAACAGAGCTCTCCCAAATACAGTCACAGTAGAGCAAAACTGTCAGCTATTTTCAGCTCTCGATGTTTTATGAATTTCTGGATCTAAATACCAACTAAACTTTGTTAAAATAAGATTTTGTTATCTAATCCTGTCCATTTCCATCAAGATCATGACGCAAAATTATTTGAGTAAAGCATGTCTATGGCAATCTTTGTGAGGTTGAGAATTAAGAATGGGATAAATCACTGCATTCAGATGATAAACCTCACTTTCAAAAGCAATTCAAGAAAAGATTTTTTAAAGGAATTTAGATGCAGAGGTGTACCTAGCACTTTCTAAGAGCACAGTAATCTCAGTGAGTGTTAGGGACTTAACCCTTCTTCACTCTCCTTTGGAAAAGAAATAAAAATTAGCTAGACACCTATCTCTGCCTCTAAGATCCTAAATACTTTTAAAAAAAATCTGGTCTTTGATAACCCAAATCCCCTTGATTTTCAGTAAGTCTTTTCATCCTGAATTCTAGATCCTCATAGGTTTTGGGGGTCTAACTCTCTTATATTAAAATATGAGTTAAAGACCCAGGTACTTTTGAAAAGATGAACCTTGGTGCTCAAGTCACTTCTGAAAATGAGTGTTAGACTACTAATCCCCTCAGGTACTTGTGAAATATTTTCCTGTCACCTGTGAGAAACTGTTCTAGAGGAATTTACTTTGTTAACCATCTGCTTTGTCCTGAAGTTCATATAACAAACTTGTGTAATATTTATTATAGAGAATAGTTAGTATTTTTTTTTCCAAAAAGAATGACAAAATTCTTTTTTAAAATGAAAAACTATAAATACAACAAAAGTATATATGCTTTCCCAGGCAAATGTGTTTTTTTAATGGAATTTGAATAAATGGAATTTTTATGATGAAAAAAGCAACAGTAAAATCAGTGATTATGTTTTTCATAGTTCATTTGCCTCCCTTGCCCTGCAGATCTTGTGCAGAAGGAAAATGAGATCCCTGGTGAAGCCTACAATGTCATTGACTCTGAAGAAGGACTCAGAGACCCATTGGTGTTTAATGACCCTTACTGGCCTGCACAAAAGAAACTGGTATGATCTACTGAAAGAGACATATGGTTCTTCAGAAATATTAAGAAACACTGTTTTCTTCATGGGTAAACATTGTAGTCATGCATTTCTAAACACTACCTGGTTTTAGATGACTGCTCTTAAAATGACAGTCCAAATTTGGTGAGGAATTGCATTCATTTTTCATCAGTACTTGACTAACAGCAGTGGTATTTTACCAATACTGCAATTATGCAATGTTAATGCTCCTATTATTCTGCAGTGTCATATTGAACTAAACAAAACACAACAGATAAGAGAGCTAAACAATAGCTAGACTATTTTACAGGGCATAGGCACATTATATAATGCAGTTATATGATGATATCCCAAACATATAAGAAATGTTGGAATATTATAATATTTCTGGTTTAATTCATTAAGTAAATATACACTGTGAGAATCTTTATTGCAGTTGGAGATGAGATGGTAGTGACTGAAGGAGATTAGAGTAGTAAAGTGAAAAAAAAGAGAAGGGAAAGGAAGGGAGGGGAAGAGTAAGACAAGGCAAGGTAAGGGAAGAGTGAGGCAAGGCAAGGTAAAGGCAAGGTCAGGTCAAGGTTGGGAAGGGAAGGGAAGGGAAGGGAAGGGAAGGGGAGAAGGGAAAAAACAACATTTATATATAAAAAAAATCCTTTCACAATGAAAAAAGGGTAGTGGAGATTCAGTTAGGAGAATAAAGGAAACAAACAGGAAAAGTATATGTCAGTCATATCACGGAATAAAATATATAGGGCCAAAACCTATTGTATGAGTAGACTTTGGTTGCAGGCAGTGTTAAAGAGCTGAGTATATCTAAAATGCTTAATTGATAGTCCCAATGTAGACAAGTTCTGATGGGCAATGTTGTATTTTTTGCTTCTCTCTCTAATGTATGTCCCCAGAAAAGATCATCTATATGCTCCACTGACATCTTCCACTGTTTCTAGGATGCTGTACCTGCGATAAAACAGAGGTGCAGAGCCTTAGTTTCAGTTTCTCTAAGGGATGTGCTCGTTTTCTAAACCTGAACCATCCAGAGGATGAAATGTGTTGAGCTGTTGAATTTTTCGTAATCAGATTTTTAATGACTAATTAATCTTTTCACAAGCATTTGGAAAAACAATATGATTGGTTCTACTCCCTTCTATTTTTTTCCTACTTCAGTCTACTTCTCAACACTCCTTACAAGGGATGGAATTGAATCTGGCTGTTTTTTGAAAAGTTTTGTGAGAAGTAACAATTTATGTGAACCAAGATTCCTCTTGAAAATCAATTCAGCAGCTTGAAGTAATGTACTTGTCATATGGGAATATTAATATGAAAGAAAAATGACATGGATATATAAGAAATTAAACTAACTGCCTGTGTAGAGATATCAAAAGCACAGTGATAAATACTCTGAAATGTTTGTTGCAAGATCCTGCTCTACAATCATCAGAGATACAAATGTTGAAACATTTTTTGTCTAATACGGTCCCAATGATTTAGAAAAACTGTAATATATGTAGACCGGTACATTCCACATACCACACGTCATAGCCGTTCTGTTGCTGGGGAGAATCCTCTAACACAATTGCGTCGTCCAGCTCAGACTTTGCAATACTGTAGTGGGAGGAAGGGAAAAGGTGCATCTGCCCCTCTCACTGTGACTGCAGGGGGGAGAAAAAAGTACAGTGGGGAATGTCAGAAATACTGACTTCCCTATGATGGGGCTGATGAAATGCAAGGCAGGGACAGTGTCCTGCAAAGGAGCCAAGTCATTTATTCTTCCTGGCAAGGCAAGAGAAAAGCAAGAGGAATTGTGATTCTGAGTCCCAATAAGACTTTTTTACCCTATTCTGCTAATGTAAAGGGCTTTAGGATGGATTTGCATTCACTTTTGAGCCCCTTTACGCTACTAGGAAGTTTAAACTTGACATTCACAGTCAGAATTCATTCTCTGGTCTGCTCCCCTGGTAATACAATTGCCTTCTCTTGAACCGTCAAAGAGCTGTGCTTCAACGGCCCATCAGGTTCAGGAACCAAACTTGAGAGTTGCTTGTCCAAAGTATTCAGGAGGAATCAATTGACCACCTTTGCCTCTTTTCTGAATTGATATCCTTTAAATGTTAGTGTTGGCAACCATAGCAAAACACTATTTTGAGAGGATCATGCCAGCTTCAAGTATGCTGCCTGGTGAAGGCCAGGGGGAAGAGTAGAAGCATTTATGAGACACTACTGCAATTTCCTTTTAAAAAATCTAGTATTGGTTTATTTTACTCTTTCTGTTGCATTAGTTATGAGGTGACTAAACAAATATGAAAAAGCAGTATGTAAAACAAAATCAATTAAGGGTTATCCAAAGAATGTAAATATATTTGATACTGCAATCTAGTTTGGAAGAATCTCGAATTTGAATTAGAGATCTATTTTTCATTGTATATGCCCTGCACAGACATAAAAAAATGCCAGTAAAATGGATGGCATAATGATTTTGGTAGCTTGGCAGAGTTACCCCACTGGTTCATTTCTCTCTGTGTTGACTTTGTCCCTTACATTCCAAAGATGGATAAATATATTAATGTGTAGTTTACCACACAGGTCAGGGGATCTTTCTCATTTGACCTTGAAAACAAATGTTCTGTCTGCTCTGCATGGATAATTCATAAGATTTAGTGGCTCATCTCTGTATATTTGGCATTCAAAATTTGTTGCTTCCCCAAATGTGTCACTGTCTTCTGCTCCAGTTAGGTAGTGCACTGCTGCTGAAAGCTGGTTACACATTTGTGGGGCTAGACTTGTCACACAGTGATTTTTGGTTCTTTAGCATGAAGGCACAGTATGCTGCTAACATGATGAAAATCTCCCATTTTCATGAGGAGCAGAGTGTACTGCTTGTATGTTCTCTGGACACAACTGAAGAAAATTATTTGATGTAATTTAGGAAAAAAAAAGGCAACAGAGAAGCAACACTCATCCTTAAAGAATTTGCTACTAGTCAGTGAAATAATGTATATGCATACATGTGTTTGAGTACAAACATGTAAGTGAGGAAAGAACCGTAGTTGAGAGAAAGGGCAAAGATAATAACATAGCCTTCAATTGCTCACTGTTAGAAGTTTGTGTTAGCTGAATTGCTGCTCAATGATACCTAGAATGCAGCAGTACTGCAGTGTATATAGGATAGAAAGCAGACAAAATGAGAGACTAGAAAAGACAAGAATAAGGTCAGTTTTCTAGGTGAGGTAACTAGAAGATGTGGCACCTCTGGTGAATATTGTACAATTTTTATTGGGTAAACTTTGCAGACATTTCTTTTTAACTTCAGACCATGAGCTGCAGAACTTATGCTACCTACAGGGCTAACAGAACAAAAACTCACCCTGCTTCAGAGAGCTTGCAGTGAAGAGTAAGATAATCGAAAAGTTGAATACTATCAGGATACATCCCTCCACATCAGGAGGCAGTGAGACAGTATTGATCTGCTGGGTAAGCAGCAATCACATCTCATCAGTAGCTTTGTCATTATTGAGTCTTTAGTCATCACAGTAAAATAAAGATTTGATATGGGACTATGTCTGGGCATATACTCACAAAAACTAAACAAGTTGTTCGGCTCCACTTTGCAGAACTATCTTTTCTGTTTGGACAGAGAATATTTGTGAAGGTGTGCATATGGGAACCCTGATAGCACTTTTTCTCAGATTGAAAGAAATATAAAGGCATTTTAAGGACATTTCATCTTCTTGAAACCATAGCTACACAAACAACTCCAGTTGGCACAAGACATCATTGCCATAGAGATAGGCAGTTACCATATCCTACTGTTATTATTTCTTTTTCTCCTATCCCTTCTGCAAGTGCAAGCATGGGTGCCCCTACATTGTGAGTCTCAACAACTGATCCAAGTTAAAAATAATATGGTAAGAAAAAAAAAGAGGGTTTTTTCTGTATATATTCTCCAATCAGTTCATCGTGTGGCTACAAAGGGAAAGAGGTAGGTGACTCAGAAATGAGAACTATCACCTCTTAGGAGCAGCACTAACTTTTTCTAGCTGAAGGTGTGCCTAGAATTGCGGTAGTAGAAAAGCTGTCTCCAAAAGTAAGACAAATAGTGATAACAGTGTATTGTACCCTGTGAAGGATGGTGTCAATCTCGAGCTTATTGAGTATTTGTCATTTCCATGAAGTTTTTGGCATAGCAGCACCAGTAGCTGATTAGATATTTTTAAGAGATCCTGAAAAATTTAATGCTTTTTGTTATATTGTTATATTGTGTCTGTGCCTATTAAAATATATACTGAATGCTGTGCATAATTATGTTCATAAGAGAACAGTATTTGGACAGCTGCTGGGATTCAATTAATTTTATGGGGAGATAACATTTTTTTAGTTGACAGCAAAGTTAAGAAAAATGGGCTTGACTGGAAAAATCTGAGTCCTGGCATGTAGCTTGTGTCCTTGTGCTGGTGGTTAAAAGTGGCATATTATTCTGCAGGGATTTGGGAAGCATCCTGCCTCCCCTAGGCCCAGGGGCTACTAAAGAGCATCATTGCCAGCGTCCATGGGTAGCACGAACAAATTGGCTGTGCTCCTTGCAGTTGTTTCTACTGCTGAAGAGGAACCTCTACCTGAGCTTTTTCTTTCTCTTTCTGGTGCCTGTGCTGAAGTTGCTTCAAAGAGCGGTCTGTGTACATACTCCACAGTTTGGGCACTACTTTTAGAGTCCTATGTAGTTTGGAGTGAAATGTCCCTGTTGTGCTCAGCCCCCAAAGGCATGCCCGTTGAGAGCAAAAGAGATGTCACCTGTGGGCCCTCCTGCCTTTTGCTGCTGGATCAAGGTCAACCACCTCTTGTGTCTAAGTCCGCCAGGCAGGTACGCCGGCACCCCTGGTGCACTGTCAGTGTGCAGGTACCAGCATCCAACAAATGCACCCCAAACACAGCCAGACCACAGGGACTGCAGAGGTCTTCTCATCTGAATGTGAGAGTACCTTTTATTTCATCCATATGTACTTGGAGAATAACGCGTACAAATTCTTCTTGAACAGCGTGGCCAAGTTAGATTTGTCCACTGTTCCCCACCATGCCCTTTCCAAAATATGAATCAAAACCAAAAGCACGGTACTTTTGGCAAACGATTTCTCCCACTCTTCCCTTTCTCTTCCCCCTCCCCTCCCAGCTGACACACAGTGACTATAGGGGGCAATGCAGCCTCATCATACAGCCTGTGTACATTTGCTACATACCACATTAATAGGCAGAAACTTTCAAGTCTCATTTTTTACTACCTGCTATTGAATAATTTGTATAATGATAAAGATAAACTGTATTGTTACTTGGGCTCCATAAAATGGAAAGTTTTAACTTCAAATACGCTTTTACTAGTTAGGTTTTTTTTGTTTGTAAATTAAAGTTAATAAATAGTGATTTTATTTCATACTACTAATTCAAATTAAAATCTAAAATAAAACAAGACACAAGAAACAAACTAAAATAATTTTGAAATTCATTTGACATTGATCACTAAGCAGAACTGCTCCAAGTCTGTATGTATCTCATATTCATGTAATTCAATCTATATGCCTGTCAATACTTCTGATGCAGTTTAATTTCTTCAGATCAGTTTCTTTCTGACATAGTGCAGGCTTCCAGAAGTTACTCCAATTTAGAGTGTTTAAATGACAGTCTTATATTTTCAAGATTTTGTGAAAAAAAATCTATATATTAAAAATCCTGAATGAAAGGATAAGTATCATAACCATAAAAATATTCATATATTATATTGTTCGGTTGTATTTTTCTTACATTGATTGAAGTGCACTTCACAATAAGCAAGCAAAGATTGATAACATTGATAATTTCCAGCTCTTCTTGTTCATCTGTGTCTATTTGTGTACCTGAGTTTTCCTTCTTCAACCTTTCTGCTTTTTGTGAAGGAATAGTTAGAAGATGCAGAGCTGAACTTCTGGTAACATGATTAGAAAACCTGTTTTTACAGACCATTTTCTATTATTTTAATTTTGTTTCATTACAATTTTTGACAGTTACTGTTTACTAGAGTTTCCCTCAAGCAAAAAAATGTTAATGTTCAGCACACACATTAAAATATGTTTTATTTTAATATGTTAAAGCTGATAGAAATATAATTTAAGCAGAAATCTGTGGTTAACAAGGCAGCACATAGAACCTCCGAACACAGATGAAACCAGAACTTCTATTTGAATGGAAAAGAAAGCCAGCAGTAATCTACCTTCATACTTACAGTTCAAGCTGTGTGATATTTTTGTAATGAAACTAAAACCCAGGTGAAGGAAATGTAGAAGCTAATGGTAATGGAGCTAATGGCTTTTGTCATAGAAGCAAGGCGTAGTTTGAAACCTATGCTTCCATGCTCGGTGGCTTTATATGGCTTATAACCAAACCCAGACTTTTCACCTAAGTTCCTTTTCAATTTTCTCATCCATTCAAATTCAGACCTGACTGTTAAGGACTGTAAGTCTTGCATTCCAGAGGAAAGTCCACCAACTTCACTGAATGCTGAGAATTCTGAGTTTCTAATCCTCTAATGTGAGCACTTCAGGTTTACTCAATAGCTTACTGACCTTTACTTAGCCATGTACACATTTCACTGGGAATTTTCAATGCTTTTTCACTAAAAATCGTGTTCAACAATATTTCCTGATCATTAGGACCTGTGTGCCTAAAGCATAGACTGAGAACATCTACAAGCCCAGAATACAAATCTATACCTTTTCACATAAGCAGAACCTCTTTCTTTCTGTCATTTGTCAGATTCATATGAAAGGCACTTTAATAACTCCTCGTGTTAGACATTGCTGGTGAGTCTGACCAGTTATTTACTTATGGTGGTGTTAGGATTTGATCCTTCCTTTCCACTCTTTGTCCAAGAAAAGTGCTCAAAGTGAGGGCAAAAAATGATCCGTCAAGGTTGATGAGACATGTTTATCCCCAACAATAAAAACCAAAAAGCCCCAAAAGCTGCAGATAGATTTCATGGCTTTGAAGAAAGAAGTGAATGGTTGCTCATCTGAGGACGTATAGGGGCAAATATTTAAACAGAGCAAAAATATCAAATCAAAAGCATGGTTACCTGCTCACCGTGACAAAAGAGTTAATAGAGTTAAACAGACTTTCACCTTGTTCGTTCTTATAGATGGCAGCTGAAGTAGTTACTGTGCTAAAAATGTAAAAGGACAAGCAGCATTAGCAAAAATTGTAGTCTTTTACAAGGGAAGTGCCGAGTGATTTGATAAACTCATGTAAAAATGTAAAATAATTAAAAGTAGGTAGCATTTACTAGAATAAAGTATGAAATAGAGGAGACACTTGCAAGAAGATGTGATATAGACCAGTGGTGGTTGGAAAGTTTCTGATATGGTGTCTGTTTTTAAAACAGGACCAAAAAAGAGATCCTGGGAATTAAGACCAGTGAACCTCACCTTGCTTCTGAGGAAACTGATTGAGAGTCTAATTAAGGATAGAATAGTTCAGCACATGGATAAGTATAACCTAATAGGGTCAAACCTGCACAATGTCGGTAAGGGGAAAGCATGCTTCTCTAACCTGCTAAAGTGCTTTGAAAAAGTTAATAAAATAGTAGATAAAGGTGACCTGGTGAAATAATTTATTTGGATTTTCAAAAAATTCCCGATAAGGTCCTTCATAAAAGACTATTAAGGGAAAAATATAACTATGAGGTAAGGGGCAAAATCTCACAGTGGATTAAAAATTGAATAAATGATGGCAAAAATTTGCACTGAAGTCTTCTCCTAAGAGTGTAAAGAGGTTAATAGTAGGATGCTCTAAAGGTTCACATTAGAGACAGTGTTACTTAATATAATTTTTAATGATTTGGACATTGTATCTGCTAAAACTGACATGAAATGTTGGCTAGTCAAAGTGAGAGGACTGTGAAACTGAGAGAGACTGGTTAGACTGACAACACATGCATTTTAACTTGGATAAGTGTAAATTTTGATACTCATATAATGGGTTATTTTCAGCTCCCACACCATATTATATACCATTATGTTCTAGTGAGAATAATTTATCTGCTTTCTGAGCAAGGATCCAATAGATATCACTGCAGCATCCATGTGAACTGATTTGCCCTCTCTAGGTATAAGAGTAGACAGAGTTACATGAGAATGACGAATTCCCATCTGTCAGATCATGGGACCTTTTCCTCAGGGTAACCAGGCTGCATGGCCAGAACAAAAGCTGTGTTTATCATAAAAGAAAAAAATCCTTCTTCATAAGTACTTAAAGTGAAGTCTTATTCCTTTTGGATCTTGCTGGGTTGTCTGTGGTTTTGAGATGGTGTTAACTTAATTATGGCACTGAGGAAATCACCGGCACAATTGCCTACTGTCATCTGCAGCCCAGAAGGCTGTAACCAACCGATGGTTTTCTTTGGAGGCTCTTACCTGTTACTTCCCAGCACTCTCAATCCCATCTCCTCTTCATGAAGTGTCTGTAGGAACCATGTTCAGTTTTGCATCTCTTTCTGGTATGGACATCCCTGCTGGCTGTCACCTACTTTTAAAGTGGATCAGGAACTTTTGCCTGACCAGGTTCATTCAGAAATGACTAAGCTAAGAGGTTCTGAGGTTTGGGCTTTGAGTTTGGTGGGGGGGTTTTTTATTTGCTTTATTTTTTTCCCCACCGTCCTTTCTACACTGCATTGAATTTTAAATCTGTAAGATTATTTCAAACACTACCCACTGAAGGACTAAAGTAGCATGTGGCGAGACCATGACCCTATATTAAGCATATTATACGTAAGATACTCAGTTCATGCCGTGCTGCAGGTGTCACATTCACTCTGCCGAAACTGAAGTCCATTCAGGTTTTTTTAAATGGTTAAAAAGTGAGAGCTAACAGATGATGTCTCCTTCAAAACTGATATAGGTTCATCTGGTTTTAATATAAACACAATGAAGAGAATCTTTTGTGTTGCTTTCTATAATTCTTCCTAAAAAGAATCTATTTTACCATTTATATTGAGTCAAAAACGCAATCTTTGTGAGATACAACATTTTGAACTATGAGTAAATACAGTAAGAAAAAAAGACAATTTCTTGGCAAAAGGACTGTGTGCAAATAAAACAACTAAAAATAGTACTTATCTTGATCAATAACTCATGCTTTTAATTTTTTTGTGGAAAATATTAATAGAGTTCTTTAAATAAAAAGAACTAATGCATTTTTTTCTCTTTTGTTGTTGCAGCCGTGTTTGTATTTACATCCAGTCATTTATTGCCCATTAAAGAAGTAATGCTATGTTAATGTAAGGGAAAAAATCAATGCTACTCAGATCAGTAGCTGTGGGGAAACAGTGCAGCAGCTGGTTTGCAAACAGCAAGCCCACATAGATCAATGAAATTACAAGCTAAATCTGCTGATGCTCACAAACTGCTCCAGCATTGTGATGTCTAACCTTTCTCAAGTTCAAGATCTCTGGCAAGCCAGCAATAGCTAAATGGGAAAAAAAAAAAAAAAAAAAAAAAAAAAAAAAAAAAAAAAAAAAAAAAAAAAAAAAAAAAAAAAAAAAAAAAATAAAAAAAAAAAAGGCAAGAAAGAAAGAAACAAAGAAAGAACATAACAGAGTGGTGGAGAATTTTAGCATCATATGTAATATTCTACTTTTGAAGTTATCAGTATAACTGCACGTTTGTAACAGATATAAAAGCCACTGTAATCTCCCAGTGAGCAAAGCTGCGATCTACACACTCTGGAGATTTTCTTCCTTAAGAATGTTCAAATCTGTCACATATTACCTTGAACTGTAACACTGGAGGGCTAGAGAGTGCTTCAGTAATGTGGTTGTTAATGTGAATTCCAGAAAATAATTTATCAATGAGCAACAGTACAGCTTCTGCCACGTGCAATGTCTTTTCTTTCATGGTATGGTTGTATCCTTTAAAATGGTTTGAATTTTGTTAACTTGTAAATTAAACATGCAAAATATTTGACTTGTTGAATGCAAGATTCATTTGCATATTTTATGCTATCTGTATGGTAAGAGAAGGAGCCCCTTTTACCCCAAGGAAAAGAACACTGGGATTTATCGGTATCATGCAAATAACGTGCCTCTCAAATGATTATTTTCAGGGCAGTCCTCACCCTATTTGTGCCACTTTTTTAAACACAGCAGTATTTTTCAGGCATTAATCAGCAAGAAGATAGGGAGAACTGGTCTCTGCAGATTGCTATAAAATGGAACGCACTTTAAAAAGGGAAATAGGTTCATTCCAAAAGCAGAAAAAAAGGCATCCTGAGTTTCCTTCAAATATTGACACACGTATTTTGTGGGGGATAAAATGTGTACTTTGCAAATATACAATTCTTATTGTCTACTAATCTCTTATTGCTTTACATCTATTAATTAAATGTCACAGTTCAATTCTGTTCTATTATATCTGTTTTGCAGATTGTAAGTAAAAAAAAAACATTGAGAGGTTGGAAACATTTTTTTGGTCTTCCAGCCAAGGACTAGCAGAACAGAAAATGGAAGTCCAGTCCTCGTTAACTGTCTTCTGCTATTGTCGGCTTGCAATATTTTACAAACCAAGAACATTCAAGAGTAAAATCAACAGTGGGGTGAAATGTGATTATTTCTTGCACTGTCAATTGTTTCTCCTGAAACGACCATTTTGGAATTTGACTTAAAAGTTACTTTTCTATCTTTCTCAGATACCTAATAATGAAAAAAATGAAGGAAAGTTTTCATTCTGAAGTGTTAGATTTCTGTTTCTCTTTTGCTAATAGACCTTCCCAGATATAGCTAGTTTTCTTTCATTACTGATCTTTATGTCAATTTGTTACTTTACAGTGCTGCTCGACAGTGCTGATGGCAGGATATTTCATGCTTGGTGTGGAGGGAAGACTGATTGTGCAACAGCCATGATAGTTACTAACAAGGTGGGAGTTGACTGTATACACTAACCGCTGCTGGTGATGTGTGGACACTGATGGAAATCTCTCCTACTCCACTTATTGACTAAGAATGACAAAGAGATGCCCAGCAGAGGCTAGGAGTCGCTGCTCTCAAGCCTGATCCAAGATCCGCAGTGGTTGTGAGGAAACACCAGCATTTTCTCATTGGGTCGTAGGTCAACAACATGGGTGCTCACATTCAGGATAAGACTTCTGAGAGCTTTGTCTTCAGGTTTTACTAAGGTCCCCTTCTTTATTTAGACCTTTTTGAGAAAACTCTTGTGAAAATACTGAAACTGCTGAGACACATTGGAGCTAAAAAGAAGGGGTTTGTTGATAATTGCACAACCAGGATTTCACCAAAGGTTCACCAAATCAAAAGACGAATTTGTGATGAAGACTCTGTGTTCATCAAAAGTAAATTAGCAACCTTTTACAAGGAAAATTGTTCCCATGAAGAGATTGAGATGAAGCAAGTATGGGAAGAAAAGAAATGAACCCAGTCTGTGTGCCTAGCTCAGGTTTGCTTTGTCCACCTGACAAGCAACACTAGACATTATTTTGTTTGCCTTTTTCCATGCATAATAGTTTGGCAATCAAAGTATAAACCTTTTGCATCATAAAGAAGTGTATTATTGTGGTGGAGAAACAAAAGGGATTATTGTGGGGGTGCAATGGCATTGTTCAGACTTTTTTATTATAACAAAAACATCACCGTGCTCAGAGATCCCCAGCAATAATTCCTCTTGACTGCAATAAGTACCTACTTTTGAGGAAGAGAAAGCTGATGAGCTGCAGGCTTCCCTGCTGCTAAATTCATCTAACAACCCACTCCTGATGTTTTCTGCTTTAAAGACCAATAGGAACTTTATAGATTGGTTGGATGCTCTTCTTTTCAGTCTAGCTCAGATCCTGAAACTTTTCTGTTGATCTGAAAAGTATTGTTATGCAGTTTGGTTACTAAACAGAATCAGATCTGGGCATTATTCAGCTACACTATCACACCAACCATGGGAATACATGCAATTTTACAGAGATTTGTGACTGTAACTCTGCCTAATCACCCTGAATGTAAAGGACCTACGGATTTTGTAGTTTGGCCTTATACTTTCATCTGCACTATGTGGAGAGAGTTCATCTCTACATCTCTACAGGTATAAAAACCAATACCTTGAAATAAGCATCCTGAAGTATCTCAAAGCTTTAAATCTGGGCTGAGACCAAATCTGAACTTTGAGGCTTTGGTTTCTATCTTGGTCATCATTTCTGATGGTGATCAAAATGAGAATTGAGAAATTAAGATCTGTCTCAAAATTTTCTTTAAAAAAGAAAGATCAGCTCCTTTGATAAACAGGAATATGGTTGGGCAATCTTTTTCTCTGGTCTCTGTTATCGTCAGCAATGAGAATGTGCTGAATTGGATCTAGATGAATAAGTGCTATGCCAAAAGCTGTTCTTTTATTATATCAGAACGTTGCTGGAAAGTACAAGCAGATACCATGAAAATTGCTGTTTTGATGAGACAGCTAGGCCTCTAACCTCGAACAGCATATACACTGGGTGCTCATTTGGAAAGAACAAAATGTTTCACATCCACTCATTGACTGCATGAAAAAAATATGTCTTGAGAAATATAGGTGTAAAATTCATATAACTTCTATGGAATTATGTGTTCAGGTATTAAATGTGTTTGTATAGGCACTACAAGATTTTATTTTGATGAAATATCAGTTTTACTAGTAGACTTAAATGCACCCAGAATGCCATCATTCAAGATGTAAGCAAAACTGCACTGGCTTTTAGAGCCTAAGTATCATTTTTTTCCTGAATGCTACAGAACATGTTTCTGCTCTTGGTGTGTGTCAAATGTGTGACTAAATGCTTCTTGGCCCTTCTGCCAGCTTCTTCTCATACTAGGATGGCTTCCCATCGTGTTGTGACCAGCATGGTCAGGAACGCCTCACAAGCCTCTTCTGCGCAAGTGTCAGCAGGTTGGCGAGGGGCGAGGATGGTCTGGCGTTTGGTGTGCAACTGAGCTGCTGGGATCACTTCTCCAACTGCTCTCATTTAAAAGATCCTTCTGGAGTTTTGTATCGGCATTATATGCCATGATGGGTCCTATTTCCCCTAAAGTGTGCCTCTTTCCACTTCGCTTCACTGCTGGCAAAGAGCACTTAGAAGTATTTTTCTGTTATTTTCACCAGAGTAATTTTAGGGTCTGTAATGGCTGATCTTATAGACACCTTCCTTTCCAAAGAGTGATTTTCCACTTACATAGAGCTGGGTTTCCATTCTGCCTCTCTGTCAATATTCTGCATTTAAAGTCATTGGTTTCAGCATCGCCAGTGGCTCGGCAATCTGGATCCCATA
The DNA here is from genome assembly GCA_013400195.1 of Aramus guarauna. Taxonomy (NCBI): domain Eukaryota; kingdom Metazoa; phylum Chordata; class Aves; order Gruiformes; family Aramidae; genus Aramus; species Aramus guarauna. Next base: position 1,010,162 of record VXBL01010063.1, read on the forward strand.
GTGAATGGGAAAAACATTACAGAATCATTCCCATCATGAGCAAAGTTTTGTTCTGCAGCAGGGCTAATTTGCACTGAGGGAAATTCAGACATAAATAAACAGGGATATAAAAACATTGCCTATACAACTTTGACAACAACTGAAAAATAGCGTAAGAGATGTGATGAGTTAAATATGTGTTGCAGATTTAAAATACTAGGGCTCGTTTCTTTGTGTGTCTCTCTGTCTGTCTCGCTGTGCGCAGCCTGTCACCCTGAAACTGGAAATTAATGTGTTGGATGGACTGGCTTTGACATTCATTTTCACCATTCCTATGCTTAACGCCCTGAACCAACTTTCTGATAATGAAGTTCATGCTAGAAGGACGTAGTGGACTTTCATACATTAGAGAGTCTAATTTGTGTGCAAGACCAGTACTGCTTACCTTATGTTTATTGTAGCAGCGCTGCCAGATCTGCAGTGGTTAGTGGTCTTGTCAGCATTTCCATTACGAATCTTGGTATTTTAGGGCTTAAAACAGAACTGTTGCATTTCAGCAGCGGTGCTGCTCGATGTATGCTTAGTCAGCAAGAAAATTATTTTACAAATTTTACATTTAAATTTTTTCAGCAATTTGATTCTTTCATTGCAGATGCCTCAGAAATGCAAAGCAACATGAGGAAATGGGAAACAAGTAAGTTTAAAAGGCTTTTTTTGCAAAGCTTGAGTCTTGAAAGTGGTTTAATTGCTCGTTCAGTATTCCAGTTTGTGTGTGGTTGGCATGTGTTATTCTATTAACATAGGCAGTTGCTGTATGACAAGAATAGCTACTCTAGGAGGGTTTGAGTGGCTCTGTAATGACAATTGCACTGACAACCGTTCCCTCATTGCTAAGATTTCCGTATTCACCTGATGATGAGCAGACCCGGACCTGTTCAGATGCCAAATCTATCCAGCTTTCTTCATTTCATATGTATGAAACTTTGCCTTAATACTCAACTTAACAAAGGAGTACTAAAACTGGAGATCCCTGAGCATCTGCTACCTCTATCAAATCTTCAGTACTGTTTGGTTTTTTTTTTCCTAACTTTGCTTCAACCTTCAAAAACATTGTCAGGCCCCCATCCCTAACCTAATAGATGGAACAGGTTCACCTTTATATTACCCGCAGTACTACCTCCTCTTTCTCTCAGAGGGTTTCATGGAATTTTTTCACTGTTGCCATTATTTCCGCTCAAGGTACATTATGAGCTGCTACCTTGCTGCTGGCTTGTTATTTGGGCTGTAGGATGGTAAAGGTTTCCGCATGGGGCAGCTGGCCAAGTCAGCACTCCAGGCAAGAAGCCAAGGCTGTCTTCTTTCTAGCATTGCCACTTTCTTTCCTCCCTGGTACAGGATCTCCCTTCCTCTCAAACTGATACAGAAAGACTATTAGAAAATTAATCATACCTCAGGTGTCTTGGGGAATATACTTGATTTCCCAGTCACTAATGTGTGAAAATCTTACACTGGAATAATGCCATATGTCAACCTGTGACAATATCAGGGAAATATTGACAGTGTTTCATTAATGAAATGTTGAGCTTGAATGACCTGTAGGCTGAAAATTCGGGCTACATCAATTTAAAATGGCCTCTCCGATATTATTTGATTTTGACTTCTTGCATCAACAAGTATGTTGTGTCTGTGGTCAGCAGAAAAAATAGTATTGTGCTACTGAAAGAAATGCTTGCCCAAAGACTAAAACTCGAAAACCTCTCACATGGGTATGATAGTAAGGATTTTTTAATTTTATAGGGCCATTTTTGTGGTTGTTGTTTTGTAGACTGTGATAGGGTTCCCAACAGGAGTTTCCTAAATAAACTGGGTATATGGATGTATGGCATTGAATTTAAGCTCCTCATTTTTAATTTCTCCATTGATTATAGCATGCATGTCTTTATGCTAAACTCATGGCAGAGTAACAATTATAATCTAAACCAAATGATTACAAAAGTATTGTTTTCCAAAGATTGCTACTGACAAATTTTACCTGTGTGTCTTCAAAAGGCTGAAAAAAATAAGGCACGAGAAACCACCGTAAGAAGTGCAAATTAAGCAACACAGCAGAAATATTCATTAAAAGAGGTTAATTGGCTTGGGGCAGGGTGGTGAAAAATGCTCTAATCCTCTGCACTGCCATGTGATGTTATAGTGCATGATCATTCTCAGGGCCAGGAAAAGGAGGAGTTGGAAATTCCAGCATGGAGGATATAATCAGCATTTTCATTTCTTACTATTTTCCCAGTTTCCAGTGGGAGGGAGAGTACTTGGGTAGCCTGCTTTAAGAAGAGGAGAGTGTACATAGCACCGGGATCTCTCCAGAGCATGCCAGCCCTGTCTTGTGCAGTAAATTCCTGTGGCCAGCCTCACAGGGTAGCTGGGATGGTAAAATAATTAGGAGACCCCTCAACCAATAAACATGTTTAAAGAGTTTCTTTCTTATTTTGCCCTTTCTTTCAAAATTAATTTCCCTTATTTGCAACTCTAAGTGTTTTGACCCTCTCTTTGATAAAAGAAAGTAAGCTCATTCTTTTATCCTCAACTTCTGTTTCTTAGTGACCTGATAAACATGAAGCTTTTTCTTCCCTAAGGAGCAGTAAACAATACCAGAGTGTGCATCATCATTTGTAGAATCCTGTTACCACACAATTCGGGAGTTTGCAATAATCTACTCTGTCTTTCTTCACTACACTACAAAATCCTGGCTGCTGGGAGAAAACATTTAGTATAAGAGTCTTCCAGAGAACTGCCTCTCTGCAAATAGTAGCTAACAATATGTAGAGGATATGAAACCCGTAGTCTCCATAATCTGTCACTGAGATTCAAATCTGGGTTACGAAATGTTTAATCCACCGCAGTTGTATAAACATTCCATCAAAAAAAATGCAGAAATGTTATAAAAGGTGATGATTTCTCAATTGCAGGCATTTCTAAGAAAGAATTAACCTTCTCAGAAACCATCCCATTTTCTGTCAAAAGTATTTTTTAGCATTTTCATTTAAATCAATGTTTATGGACCCATAAAGCCCACTTTTTTCCATGTAAAAGAAAAAGAGTTAATATTCTTCATTTTCTTATTTGCAAATTTCTCTTAGAATTTTTAAAACAAGAAGGTTTATCTGCCAGCTATTGGTATTGCTGACACATGGCTTGATTTCCGTATCTTATAGTGCTTGAATGACAGCTGGGATGTTCACAGTCTGGACAGTAGGGCATTTTACATCATGGCTGGAAAGCCAGCAGTGAGAGATTTCATGCATTATTTTTCTGGGCAACTGATATTTTTAAATTTTTTTTTTTCGGTAGAAGTGGTGGGCTGCAAAATGATACTTCGCAGCAGAGATAATTGTTGTGGGTGAGTGAAATGTTGGTTCTCAATTACGCAATGCTATAGAAAAGCAAAGTCCCAAAGTTAACAGCCAGATTAGGACTAATCTAACAAGAACCTGACTCATAGCAACACACAAGAGCTGCCCTGCCATGTCTCCATATACATATATATATATATGGAATTAAACAGAGAGTGACATCTTAACTTGGAATTTGTTTTCCTTTTCCTCTGTCAAATTTGTTAAGTTTCTCTTAACCCTTCAATGCTGCCAACTGGTGTTTTGTCAGCTACAGTTTTAGGAGAATGTCAGCACATTCTCGATGATTTTGGTTGCCATGGATAAGTGTATTTCTCTGATTTTTCTAGAACATTGTGTATTAATAAACAGGGTACTTTGCTTACTTTGTTATAGACTTTTAATTTCTGCAGCATATTAATTCCTTTTAATTTTGTACAGAACAAGTATTGTAGAGTGTGGGGCCGCTTTAAGGACTGTCAAACTTCTGCCAACCTTTAAAGGTCAAAATCAACTGTGACACCTACAGTTCAAATGTAATTAGTTGGAGATTTACTGGGATTTTATGCCAATCTCCCAGTAGCTTAGGAGTGACATAGTATCTAACCTTTTGGGATCCCAAGAGAAGTTCAGGTGGATGCGAGGATAAACAGTAAAATATACTAGCTGGCATGCTGCACCTTTTAGCAAGTCATCAGTCTCTTACACTGTGCAAGGAACAAGAGTGCATTCAGTACTTTTTTTAAAACAAATAACCTGCCAGTCTCTGACATGGCCATCTAGTACAAAGTTGATGTATTTATTTAAAGCTTAGCTCATTCTGTATGTTCTTGGATCATTAAACTGAAGGACTTGTACAGTCGTGATTTTTAATGAAGCCTGTTTGAATAATTATGCTAATTTACAAAGCACTAGAATCAAATCAAGTGATCAAAGTTTTCATGATTACTATCGTGTTTTTGTAACTCCCCCCATCACTGATTTCTGGATAGACTCTAGCCCTGGCTGCTTTTTTTGTCATTTATTTAGAAACTGCCACTAATCAATGCAGAACATTAAAAAAAAAATTTACACTAGAAAAGAAACACATTTTGCCTTATGTGTCTATAGTGGACTTTGTATGAGTTTGAAAGTAATATAGCTCCAAAAGACACCAGCCTAAATACAGTCTACAATCAATACTATATTCTGCCTTGACAGAAAGCTGAATTTTTATCTGTTAAACGTGTGAGCTTGGGGCAGCTCTGTGTCTGAAGTGGTTTAAATCTGAAATGTGATGTGCTGCAAAGAAAGTTGATTGACATCTTTGTTTATTGAAAAGTATTACATGAACAACAAAACACGGCCAGATACAGAACACTCCATTGCAAAGTGCAGCTGTGTTATTTTTCAATCCTATGTGTTCTGCCCCTTTGATGCCTGACTGATGTAATAAAACCGCAGGATATAAACCAAACAAGAATCTTCTTTGATTCAATAGTAAAAAATTTGGACAAAGGTGAGATATGGAGATATATATTGGTTGCAGGGCTTTGGTGAATTTCTTTCAAAAAGCAGTTGATTTTTTTGGTTTAACATTTCTGAATTTGAAAATAAATTAGGATACATTTAATAAGTAAGTTGTCTGAGGCTGCTTGAAATATTTTTAAATATGCACTGGAAGAGGGGAGAAAAGAACAATGATGACTAATCTTAAAGCATTAAACATGCAGAATACAGAATTAAGTTACATTTAAATTTCATGTTAGAATAATTACGCTGTTCATTGACATTTTCCCATGTTTTATTAAATCTTTATTATGCCAAGGTAAATAGAGGTTAATTCTGCTGTTACCTCCTCCAATAAAGTATTATCTTTAATCTTGCATTAGTGAAATAGTAGTAAATTGCACAATGTGGATAATCACCTTCAACTAATTTAGACCATTCCAAAATCTTGTCTTTAGACTACAGTGTAGTTAAAAATAGATTGCACAAGAAAACATGAAGTATAATGTAACTTAAAGAAAAAAGTATGTTTTTCTCTTTAAACTCCATTTCCTCAATATGTTGACTTAGTCACAATACATTTACAAGCTTATAGCTCTGCTCTTCCTTCTCAGAGTTAGCTTGTCCGTAGTTACTACATAAGCTCCTTTGACTTGCCTCTTACACAGCAAAAACTATTAAGTGGAAGTGTTTGTCTTTAGTACTTTGTCCATACTTTTTCCATGCTCAGGATAGAACACAAAGTCCCACGTCCTTAATTCCTTTGCATCTCTCTTTGGTGACAGATACCTAAGTGCTGCTCACCAAATTACATGCATTTCCAAAACACAATGTCCTCAAAGCATGGAACAGTCAGACCTATCAATTTTTTTCCATCAATGCCACAGCCAGCATGCTCAATGGATCAACTTTATCAAGGAAGTAGGTGCTGCTTTTCTTCCGAGGAAATGGACAGAAGAAATTTACAGTCCTTCCTGTGTAAAGTGGTACAGCTTACTCTTAGTTTTTTGCGTACCTGTGCCTCCCCTATCCAAGAAAAAAAAGCACCATATACTGTAAATGCAAGATGTTACCAATTTTCCTGTACTTTAAAGCCATGAATAGGAAATCACTGCTCGATGACTTGAGTTTGATGCTTTAATTTCATATGGTCCGGGGATGAATTCTTCCCCATTGTTATTCAGAATCAGAGAATAACAGGATGGCACTTCTGGAGATTGTCTCACAGGCTGGTCAGACGAGATCTTCCCTCTGTAAATCCATGCTGACTACTCTCAATTATTGGCCTGTCCTTTATATGTATGGAAATGTCCCTTCCCAGCGACTGAGGTGAGGCTGATTGGCTTATAGTTCCCCAGGTACTCCTTCTTGCCCTTCTTGAAGATAAGAGTGGCTGTTAATTTCTTCCAGTCCTCAGGAACCTCCCTCAGTTGCCATGATCTTTCAAAAATAATCAATCGTGCCCTCACAATGACATTGCCCAGCTCCTTCAGCACTTGTATATGTCCAGCTTCTTTACATGTTCCCTAGCCATTCACCTCCACCAAGGATCAGTCTTCCTTGCTCCAGGCTCCCACTAGTTGCAGGGACTTGGGATTTCTGAGGGCAAATGTTACCAGTTAAATTGGAGGCTAAAAGGTCGTCAAGTACGTTGGCCTTCTCTGTGTCCTTTGTCACCAGTTCACTACTTTATTCAGCAGTAGGCCAAAATTTTCCATTGTCTTTCTTTTGCTGCTGATATACCCATAGAAGCCCTTCTTGTTGCCCTTTATGCCCCTCTCCAGATTGTACTTCAGATGGGATTTGGCTTTCCTATACTCATCCCTCATTGCTTGGACAGTGTCTCTATGTTCCTCTCGGCTCCTTGTTCATCCATGCAAACCTCCCGATATCTGCTTGACTGCTGCATATTGGTTTGTACCATTCTTGAGCTTGGAAGAGGTGATCCTTGAAAATCAACCAGAGCTCTTGGACCCTTCTTCTCCCCAGACTTGTACACCATGGGATTCTTCCACGCAGGTTCCTGAAGATGCCAGTCTCGTCTCCTGAAGTCCAGGGTTGTGATCTTGCATTTTGCCTTATTCCATCCCTTCTGCACCAAGGCTTCACCTGACTTTACATCTTCAGATCCCTGACCAGTTCTTCCTCATCTGTATGTATGAGATTCAGCAGAGCATCTTTCTTCATCAGCTCCTCAATCACCTTTATGATTAAATTGTTATCAAAACCTCCTGGATTGCTTGTGCCACACTGTGTTGTCCCTCAAGTTGCTGCTTCCAGTTGTGTCCCTGATCAGTTTGTCTGTAGCAGACACTCAATACAACATTGCTGATTTTGGTCTGCCCACTAATCCTGACCCATAAAGTCTCAGCTGGCTCATCACTCATCCCTAGGAAGAGTTCCATGCGTCCTTGCTGTGCTCTCCCATACAGGCAAACTCCCCTTCCTTGCCATCCTGGCCTGTCCTTCCTGAAGAGCCGGTATCCACCCATTGCAGCACTGCAGTTGTGCGAACTACCCCACAACATCCATGTGATCCCAGTAAGATCCTAGCCCTGCAACTGCATACAGCCCCCTAATTTCTCCTCTTTGTTCCTTATGCGGTGTACTCTAATGCATGTTTAGGTGTTTGTGTAGTCTGCCAAAACTTGTTAGAAAGTTTTCTTAGCCCTCAGCAAAAACAGATTTCCCAACCTAGAATAAGACTGATCTGTGCATGTGCCCTTTTTGGGGGACGGCCTTCGTTCAACTTCAAGGAATAACATGCCTTTATTGCATTTTAAACTGCATGCTGTGGTGTTTTAGTGGTTTATTTACACCATTATCATTTTGGTTTTTATTAGAATCATAGAATCATAAAATCATTTAGGCTGGACAAGATCCTTAAGATCATCCAGTCCAACTGTTAACCTAACACTACCAAGTCCAACCATTAAATCATGTCCCTAAGCACCACATCTACATGTCTTTTAAATATCTTCAGGGTCGGTGACTCAACCACTTCCCTGGGCAGCCTATTACAATGCTTGATAACCCTTTCAGTGAAGAAATTTTTCCTAATATCCAATCTAAACCTCCCCTGGTGCAACTTGAGGCCATTTCCGCTCATCCGATTATTAGCTTTAATCTTTGTTCGCATCAAACTACAAAGTTCAGTATTGAATTTTGTCAGGTTTGCATAACAAATCACTCACTCCTTGCATTCTCCTTGCATGTTGCTTTTCCATTTTGCTAGATTCTCTGTAAAGTCCTCCTCAGACCCACAGGTAAGTACATGGTCAGTTACATTTTTCCGTGAACTCTATTTCATTATGTGGAGTGTCCATAAAGTTATTATTTTAAAAGCACAAATGTCAATAGATCTGTAAAAGACATTTACCAAGCAGCTTCAGTGCTGGTAGGAAAGAAAGAACTAATTTTGAAAGTGCTCCTGAGAACCATGCAGAGAGTGGGATAATTCTGTACTTGCATGCTAGTACAGCAATATGACCAGAGTACCAGAGAAGATTTGCTATTGTGACCAGGACTAGTTTTCCAGTGTGTCTTTTCAAGGTAAAACGTATCTGACAAGCACCTTGGGTAGCTAACCAAAGTTCCTCAACTAAGCTTTGAGAGATGTCCAGTGAATAAAATTTCAGAAGTTTTTTAAATAACAAACTTGCAGTGAAATTTTTTTCAGCCCTGCTGGATGGCTATGAGTGGTTATAGGGTGGTAACATGCAGTCTTAATTAGATATTTCATTAGAGATGTGCAAATTCTTTGCAATAAAACTGGAAGTACGTGAGGCTTGTTAGGACCCAGGCTTATTCCCAGACTTGAAATTCAGACATTGCGTATTGAACCTTTTGTTAAAATCATATCTCATTTGCCTGAAATTTATCCTTCTAATGCATGATCTCCCACTATTATATTGAGCTGCACTATAGCATTTAAAGACAAAAAGAACTGGAGTCAAGGCAAAGCTTTTCGAAAGAGACTGGTTACAGTGTTTGCCCCAGCTTCTCTTTGGCATACACGAACAGTTCACACCTGAAATTCAAAGGCAGGCCCCTGAGGTCTGAACTGACTGAAAGAGAAGCAAATATTTGCATAAATCTCCAAGAGGTGGTTTATGTGGTCCCACTTTTCTTCTCTTTTTTCTGGCTGCGGGTTGACCTGAAGCAAAATTTTGCTTGTTGGACATGTTTTTGGGAAAGGAGCCGTTTCCCTTAGTGTTTTACAAGCTCCGGTGCCAGAGAGGTGGTACATAAAGTCTCAGTAAGTATTGAAAGCTGATTTTAAATTGGAAATATTCAAAGCATGCAGGAGTCTCTAAGCGTCTGTTCCAGGGACACATTAATGCATTTGAAAGGATATTAAAGCTTAACACAGAGGGAAAAAAAAGTCCTAGTGGCAAGATGTAAAACTGCTTAACAGAATTACATCCAGAACTTTGTGTATTTGATCTGAAAAAATAAATCATCTTACAGTTGCTCACATTAAAGCTGCATGTCAGTTTGGGAGCTTTTAGGATCTTGGACAGGTTTCATTTTTCTGGTTCACGTAAGCTGTGTGTGTATTTGTGCGACTGCTGAACCTCAGATCAGGATTTCTGGTGACCCCACGCACCATTCGAGGATTTGTCTAATGTGCAAATTTAAGACAATCATTATGTATAGTAAAAAATTATTATCCACCTTTTCCCCCAGTACTCAGTTGCTAATAGCGGTCATGGCTTGATTAAGAATCCTTCTCAGTTTAATGTGTCCAATTAACTTGCATGGTTTTGTGGTTGACTTGATGGCCTAGATAAAGCACAGGCTCTTCTGGGAGATATACCAAGCTTTATTTCTGGACTTAGGGATAAGTGAAGCCTTGAGCCGTGGTTGAGCCGTTCCTACTGGTAGATTAGGAGTGTCATTCAGACTTGAGTAACTCCAGACTCTTTTCAGGAGGAGGATCAGATTAAGATGCAGAAAAGTGGAGCACCAAGACAGAGTGAAGGCATCTTGCAAGAAATGCAGTGGCTTGAGACTTACTGTGGGCTTATGCTCTAGGTTGTCTCCAACTGGTAGATATGAAAGGAGGTGAAGGGCTGGTAAAGCCTGGGGGATCAAAGGCAAAGGCCACACCAAACATGTTCCTCTGTTGGCCATTGGGATCTTGGCTGCAGAAGCAAGCAAATCCTAAACATGTGCTAAAATGTGTCCTCTTAGCTAAGGTTGCTTTTGGTGCAAAAAAAAAAAAAATAAAAAAAAAAGAAATTATGAAAAACAGAAGGTTATAGAAAGAAAAAGCAAAGCAAAATTTTATCCTTGGCCTTCTATTGCCTTGGTCCTCATGATTTAGAGATTATAGTGAATTCAGCAGCTCAGGGACAGATGCACTATGGCTAGAAAACATAAGTTCTTTTTTTCCTTAAGTCAAGGAAACTTGGATACTTTGAAATGGCAATGTCTTGTGCTACGTGAAATAAATATGGCAAATGAAAAGGAAAGAGCAAACTGATTACCCTAATATTAAGAGCATGAAGTGGAATTTATAAATATGTTTGCGTGTTCAACACCCAATCTTGCACAGGGCATGTTAATGCTTGTCACAGAATTTGAAATTCATCTAATCAGAATGGAGCCTTTGAGATGTTTCACACCTGCAAATGCATCAAGTGGCTAAACCTTACAGTCTTTCACCATGGTATGACCTACATATCTCGTTACAGCATAGTGTTCACTACATTTGCTACAAGAGCATTTGCATGGACAAAAATGTGATTACTCTTATATATAATGAATGTTAAAATGTGTGCTACATACAGATGTAGCTTCTAACTTGGGAAGTCATTTACATTTATTCTTAATTCAGGATAATAGTTAATATCAATGGTTTAAGGACACTTTGGCATTTCCACTCCTAAATACCCTTTTTTTTTCAAAGATAAGTTGATGATATCTTATGTATAAGCACAGTGCTTTCATTAAATAGGAAAAAAAATAAATATTGCTGTAGGTAGATGAAAAACAGCTATAAAACCTGTTTTCTTTTTTAGATGACGGGAGATCTGTAGCTGCTTAAATGCTTCTGGGCGTTAACCATTTCTGAATGCTTAATGTTGACTGCTTTAATGATGATTGTTAAGTACCCATACAAATGTTTTGGCACCAAGTACTATCTTGTTTGTTTGTGGGGATATAATCTGAAGGCTGTGGCAACATCTAATAAAACTCTTTTCATTCATAGAGGCACATAGGAAGGAACAGAGCGCTGTTAAAGCATACAGCATCCAAAAAGAAATTCACCACAGCCAATAATAAACATACACCTCCTTTATTTGACTTCAGGTAAATTTTTTGTGCTGTTTATAAAAGTGTTGTTCAATGCCTCTCCCATATATTCTAGTATACATGTATGGTTTAAGATGAAATGTACTATATCAGGTCTTACTGCCGCAACATCTTACTTAAAAATATTCCTAAGAATAACTCAGAAGAGAGTAGAGCAGGGCAAAGTGTTGAGATCTGCATATATATGCACATCAGGACTGTAACAGTTCTGTATCTTTAATGCTCCCAGTAAAGAAAACTACTAGTTCTGTCTCTGAGGTCATCAGTGTCATTTTTAGGGCTAATCAGCAGGGATTTAATGAAAAACCTTTGTCCTGCAATTGTCTCAGGTTCAAGTCAACCCAACCTCTGTATGTAAGCATTATGCTACTGATGCAGGACTCCACCCAGCTAAACCACCGGCTGAAGTCAGATAACAAGATGGCAATGAAGAAATTTTTTTCTTTGCAGCAAAAAATAGTATGCACACATTTGCATATAAGTGCATTTAGATGTGTGCACATATGTATCTCTATATACCATATAAAATTATATGCTTCTTCTACATGTTGGTATTTAATATGTTTTCACAGTAAATGGAAGTAACAGCTCCTATTAGTTACTCAGCAATTGCAATGAATGCACTGTTCTTCGACAATTGGGATAGACAGGAAGTATAATAATTATGTAGGTTTGAGATTCAGGATTCTCCAGAATGGGGACTATTTAATTACTTAGTATAGTATACAGAAATCTGATGTAATTGTACAAATATATGCATATCTATTTTCTTCTTTCTAGTGAGGCAAAGACATTGTGGTCCCCAAAGGAGATTTTTTTTTTCCGAGCGTGTTCAACTATTTTTAGTATTCCTCAGTGGTGCACCAAAAGGGAGAATTATTTTATCTCAGTGGGGGTCTGTGAATTTCATGCAATGTGGACTTCTGTGAATAGAGTTCAAAATGAATTAGAAAAAACAGGTTAATTTTTACAGTAAAAGGTTGAAATGTTGAACTGCCCTACTGTGGCAGTGTGAAGCATCCCACAGATAACTGTGGGAGACTGAACTCCTAGGAGCTACACAGAGAATGATACTATTTACTGTTTTAATTGTGGGCAAGAACTCTTTCCCTTTGTTGGAAACTGTAGTGCCCCTTAAAATAGAAATAGGATAATACTTCAAAATATTCTGCTTAATGGATTTTATGTCCTTAATTTAATGTTCTTACTTTCACATTTGTTTGTATTCAAAATAGCAGTAATTGGCAGCTGAAGTTGAATCAGCATCTGGGTTGTAGTCTATTCATTACATCAGTGTATTTTTACTGCTTGTAAACATGCCCTCAAATTGTCACAAAATGTCACAGAATTTGAATAACTAGAAAAAGGAGAGAGAATTTATGCTGCCATTGCTCCAAACACTACACGCTGCATACGCTGCTGGTGGAGATTGAGTTAGTGACAAGGTGGCCCAGAGGAAAGGCATGAATGGGACTTTTTGTCACCCTTCTCCTCCTCCCCCAGTCTGAAGTTCGGACTAGTGAAGAGAAAAAGAAGAAAGACTTTGGGGTTATGACTGCTATGTAAACTGAGAAGGAAAAAGAGGGTTTCAGTCTGAGAAAGGTGAAGAACCCTTCCAGAAAATTGGAAGGATCTCTCCCTGCTGCCTTCAGAGGTTTTTATTGAATACTATGGGTTTACTACATGCTTCCGTCAACTGTTTAGTCACTCTGACAATGACATTTCATCCTGTGAGTGTCATACCCCAGGGACTGAGAAACACTGCTGTTATAGTTTAGACTAATGGACTTATTACTGGTTTCAGGGCTGTAGGCATTTTATCCCCCAATATCCTTTTTCAATTTATGAAGAATGTTTCCATTACAAACCTCAAGGCACACATATACATGTATTCAGACCTACACATGTACTAAGCAGAAGACCTAACTGGGGGATTTAGAGGGGAGCCAGGAAATTCGGCAGCTCTGCGGGTCTTGGAGCCCAAACTCCTTGACGGAAAGAGGCACCGTCCCAGCACCAAAGCGGTCTAAGACTTCAGGCCAAGTGAAGTCCTTGAGATGTGACAACAGGCAATTGCAAACTGGCCTCTAGCAGGCAAGAAACCGGTGACAAACACTACACATCTAAGGACTACTTTGCACGCTGGAAAAATACAGGACTTGTTTATAACTAAAGGGGACATTTGATTCTCAAGTGTCTCGAAAAACTGAAGAACATAAAAGTTCTTTCTTACTTTCTCAAATATTAGGAGATTTGGCTGAAAACAGCATGAGCCTTGAAGGAAATCTGACGAATTTCCTTGGTCATTTTCAAAAAATGGTGATAGTGAGACATGAGTGAAAATTTGTTCTAACCTTGGGAGAACTTTGCAGATTGGAAAGCAGTGCAAATCTGGGAGCAGCATAGTCCTTAAACTCCAGGTGTGTCTTTCATTAACGCTGTTAAAAGCTGTTTTGATCTGGCCGCAATATGAGGCTCTAATGATGCATTCTTCCAATGTGCATGTTGATGCTGAACTAATAATTTTCCTTGTTAATCTCTTGAAACTCCATCTGTGTGCATGGGTTAGCTAAGCTAAGCAAAGATTCATATTCAGTGCATGGTCCCACAATATTATGTGGGAATTTTTGTGGAAAAATGCATTTTTCCTTTTCCCCTCTTTTTTTTTTTTTTTTTTTTACATGTGTATGTAATTTGGTGACAGCCATGAAGAGTCCTGTGATATCACAGAGTCATGTAATAAAGTTTTATTATGTAAATAAAGTCATATAATAAATGCTTTCATTGTGTATCTTCTATCATCTTAGTTGTCTTTTGCTTACGTGTCTCTCAAACGGACCACTTCTGAAAGCCACTAACTACTGAGAAATTTGAAAATGCAAATAAACTGTTTTAGAAGTGTTCCCTACAGAATATTGCATGATGCAAAATAAGGAAAATACCTGTCTGTGTAAGTGTCACATTTAAGGTCAAATATCTTGTAGCCAGATCTGAGCTGGAAAGGGAAACCTAGATATTTCTTTAATCAGTATAAATCTGAATTTCTCTTGATTCTGGTATAAATGGAGTACTAGAGAGCATGCCCCAAATGGCCAAGTTCATACAGAAGTCTGAAATTTTCCCTTTTTGGTATCTGTTTCTATCCTTGGAATATTACAAGATATTACACCTTATAATAATACCATCTTATATAAAAATCTATTTTAGGTCACTTTTAGAAATTTTTATAAAATATTATACTTCTATCTTGAACTCTGGGCACTTAAGAGAGAGAAAGAGATGATACAGAATTCATTGCCAGTAATTCCTTAAAAATTGTAACCTCCTTTAAATTGTTTTAAAAGATATTCTGAAAAAAAAAGATATATAAAAATATCCGTATCAAACCATTACCATTTGCCATTTCCATTTGTTGCTTAGGAAAAAATATGTTATTTGTGCTGAAGGGCATGAGCCCCTATGACCCGGGGGTTTGATTGCACTCCCTCTCTAATTATTTGTGGCAAGTGTACTCACTAGGAAAGTTAGTCAATGATTAATTTTTATACATAGTGAAAATCTAGTTAACTTCTCCTGAAAACACTATTTTAAAAAAATATTTGTAAAAAAATAGCAGCTTTTTGACTTGGAACTCACCATCATTTTCACAAAACCGTCAGGAGCTGTTAATATATTGATGAACATGTGGTGACAACATTAGCTATAAACCCCCTTTGAGGGTTGCTGGAAAAAAGAAGATCTCTAGATTCAAGTAAAACTTACTGCTTTGTTAGCCCAGCATGAGGAATTCCTGATTCCCCACTTGTCTGCTGTGTTTAAATATTATAACTCAAATATGCTTACATAAAAGCTTATTGATTGGAAGAATCACTTGCTTTTTGTGCATTAGTTAATCAGGCTGCTGTTTTGAAATCTGTCCAGGAACCCACAGTGGAACCTTTCCTAATCCATCTGTTTAAGTCTCAAATGGTTTCACTGCTCCACTCACTTAACAGCACTGCTGGAATGTTAGTGCTTTATGATTAAAGGATATTGTTGTTCTTTTCATCCATCATCCTGGAGTTTACTATTAATAATACAGTTGGGGTTGGTTTTTTTTTTGGTTGGTTTTTTTGGTTGGGGTTTTTTTTGAGGTGGGTTTTTTGGGGTTTTGTTTGTTTGTTTGTTTGGTTGGTTGGTTGTTATTTTTTTACTGTTTCCTTAAAAAGCTGCTTAGATTTTCTGTTCCTCTCTGTCTTGTTTTTCCTTTATTCAGATAGGTCATTTTCAGCAACTTAAGTAAGATGGGCAAAAAAATAAATCGCATCAATGCTTCTTGGAAAATGTACACTGCCTTTCAGTATTTGAAAAACGAATGGGAGAAAGACAAAAGAAAATTAAGCTAAAATGTGAGAGAGGGAAAGGCAGAAGTGTAATAGGAGACATCTCTGTGACTCCAGAAGCCTGTATGAATTATTGCTTCGTACTCATAGTAATATCTAAAAGCATTTTTTTAGCATCTCTTTGTGATTAAATTATATTACGGGGAAAAATATTAGGGTTAATGTCTATTGAGGCATACTACAATACATGAAAATATGCCCACTGTTCTTCTATAAAAGAGCTAACCTGTATTTGGATATGATCAGTGACATTTCAAATAATACAAGGAACCATTCTGGCTTTTCTAGCTCTTTTCAAAGAAAAATGGACTTAAATGAAGAAAACAATAAGTTTTGGTTTGGGGTGGCGGTGTTTGGGGTTTTTTTTGGGTTTTTTTTTCCCTGTATAGGTGGATAAAGAGTCACGGATATTAAAGGAGACTTATTAATCAGGCTGTTGTGAAAGATCTGATACCAGCTTTGGTCAAGACCGTCTTGAGAGCGTTCCTCTCTGGGACAGGAAACCGACGGAGCAAAGCCCTGAGAACATGCCGCAACACTTCATATTCAATCCACAGCCCTATAAAGAGATGAAAAATGAGCCTTGTCCAAAGCTCTTACCTCAGCACCCAGTGGCAAAAGTAAAATGTGAGCTTGGGACCAGGACTCTTTGAAGCTGATTTTTTTCTTTTCTTTTCTTTTTTTTTTAAACTCTGCAACAGGCCTCTGGTGGTTACAGGTATTGATCGTCAGAAAGTAATCTGTTCAGGTTTGGGGGCATGCCAGACTGCATCCTGGAGTACATTCCTTCCTCTCCATGTTGAGCTTTTTATACTGTCCACACTGGCTCACTTGTCAGCTGTCTAGCTTCTTTGTCTTTACTGATTTCTCTGTTTGTGGGGAGCATATAATTAAATCTCCCTTTAAAAAATAATAATAAAAAATACATTGCTACTCTAGAATTTTCTGCCAGTGCCAAAGGTTTTTTACCCCATTTTTTTAACCCTCATTTTTCTTCTATAATCATTATTTGATTCCCTCTGGCTGCCTGCTACTTATTTGTAGTAGTACCATTCATCCATTGAGACCTTTCCATCTGTCACACAGCTTTGCTTTCTCTCCCCAGAAGCTTTCTTCTCCTACTGTGCCATGCTTGATTTTTTTAGGTTTAGTTGCGTGTTTGTATGCTCTTTTTAGTATTTTAAAAAATGCTTCAGTATTCAGAACAAATACAACAAGAGAAAAAAAAAAATACACATAGCACAAGAGCAGCTCAAACCCAACATTGTGCACAGAGGCAGGATGAGGAGCCTGAGGTTCCCGGTGAATTAAGGAATCAACAAATATAACTGGTACATAACTGGTGGCCAGGCCCTGCTCTCTCTGAATTATTGTTGTTGCCTTCAAAATCTTTCCAATTTTGTGTTAGATAAATAGATGATGTCAGGAAATGTTGCATTCCCTTTGCTGTACTGACTCCTTTTGGTGTATTGATTATAAAGTATATCTGAGGAAAACCAAACGTACTGAGGCACAATACTGTGATTACCTAAAGGAAAGAGTGTTTTAAAGGGCCAAACAGTCCATTATTAAAACAAGACCAGGGACACATCCTACATTTAAAATTAAATGAGCAATTTTTGTATACATAGGTTAGAGTTTAAAAGAATGCAACACTTGCCAGTGTTTCCCAGATGAAATGCAGGATGTGCTAAAGCAGAACACTTAGAGGGATCAGGTTTGCTCTGTGTATCTTCAGCTCATATATTTAATTGTGATTGTGGTCTAAATGGGATGCTCATGTTTTAGGGAGAAGCGTGTCAAGTGTTTCTTAGTTTTTCATGTGACCAAGACATCTGCTCTACAGATCTACCTTGCCATTGACTCAAATCTCAAATCCTTTGTCTTGGAGAAGATCTCACAAAATTACATACTTCCAAAAATATATTTTGAGTCTATCTTTATTGGTTTTCTTTTGTTTTCCTCTTACATTCTCATTGTATCTTCTCATGATCTTGTTTCGAAAGTTCCTGCAAGTATACTGTGACTCCGGATTAGTAACAAAGTTTGTGATGTGTTCTGGAAAATCCTTTTTCAGTAGAAATACCTTCACTGTTTATAAAATCACTTCTCTGGCTATATGGGAAGTATTGATAGTCCCAAGCAAATAGAAAAGCTGTGTGTGTGTCCTGACTTGAATGGCAATCCCCAGAATTTTTCCTTTGCTAACAGCTATTTTGTTGCACTGTTATGAGAATGAAGTGGGGAAAAAAATCAGAAGCGTCAGTATACAGTTGTATCAGTAGATGTCTAAAAATGGATGTATTTTACAAAAACTTTTTTGTAAAGTGTTGCTCCTGTGAAAGTATGGGTCATGCAGACCCAGATTTACTTTACCTGAACTTTACGATGTTTTGCAAAGGAAAGTAAATGGTTCCTTTTCTGGGATAATTTATGGGAAATAAGATAAGTGAGAAGGGAGGATGGGCAGGAATGAGAGAGACAGGGAAACAGCTCCTTCTGTCCATCCTGATCATTGAAAACTTTCCTATGCTTTTCCTCAAGAATAAATGATTGAAAAATAAAAAGGGTGAAAGTGCTTTTTTGTGTGTGGTCCCAAATTTTATAGTCCCAGCGCAGGATCAATGTATACCTGTGGCATTCATGTTTGGTTTGCCTTCTCTGAAAGACCCTCAGTGTCCCTGTTGCACAGGGAATCCAGTCCAGCGCTTCATTGCATTTACTTTTTCTTCCAGAAATTTAAGTCTATTACTTCCTATTTTACCCAAAATGGACTTGGCAAATAGATTATTCTCTTCCACAGTGCAGCTAGTGCTCAAGTTCCTCCTTCCATTTTCTTTAGTTTAAGATTAAACATGACCACTTCCTTCAGGCTTTCCTTGCAGGCCTGAGGATTCACGCTGTGCTCCAGCTGGTCCACTTCCCTCCAGCATGAAGACTCAGGTACATGCAAAGCTTCAGATGACACTTCCTGGGCTAGATAGATAGATAATTTCACCTCCCTTGCAGATATCGCTGGGGATTTTTTCTTGTAGCCACATCACAGTTCTTGACATTTGTTAAGATTATTCCTATTCTTAAATTTTCTACTCATTTGTTCGTGTTAACTGGAAAGCAAATAGTAAATTTGGGTGGCAGTCTTAGGAGTGTGATGAAAGCAGTGGAGCAGGGGCCTTACCACTATGAAACCCAAATACAACCCAATTGGTGGATGTGGTAAGCCAAACAAATGGCCTATCTTACCTTCTGATTTAGTTTTAAGTAGTCTTGGAGGAGAAGGGAGTTGGGCTTAATCATCCTTATGGGTCCCTTCCAACTCAAGATTATTCTATTCCTATTCTATTCCTATTCTATTCCTCTTCTGTTCTGTTCTGTTCAGGCCCATGTTGTTTGTTGTTTGGTCCTTGTTACTCCTCGAGGAGCATAGGGCTGCAACAACACTATGCCACCGAACCCGGTGGCATAGTGTTGTTGCAATTTCTGTAACAGATTTTGTTTTTTACATGATTGGGTTGTTAGCCCAAAACAAAACCCCCAACCTGGAGGGCCAGGGTGCAACATTTTAGTCTGGCCCGACAAGGCACGCAAGCCACCACACCACGACAAGGTAAGTTGCACCAACTAGTGGTGGGTTCAGGCCCATGAGGTGAGTCTAACATCAGTGACGTTCCCTACATGTATAGGAATATATTCTTGTTATAAAGTCAGGAGCTTGATGTGACTGCCTTGCTATTGGCCCTGTTCTGCAAGTGCTTTATTCTTGTATGTGTGAACTTAATGAAATGGAGAGGACAAAAGGGTGGTGTGAGATTGTCACTTAGCCTAGGGAATTGGTAACACTGGGTGAATGCACTGGCCTTCTATAGTCTTGCCAAGAATAGAAAAACAATTTAAGTGAAGCTTGCTCCCAGAACAACTGAACTTTTTTTTTTTTTTTTTAGATTTTTCTTAATACAGAACTTAACAATTCTAATTTTGCACTAATGTCTGAAAGTTACCCAAACGATGACAGTGGTCTTCAGGAAGAAGTCTGGCCACAAGTAGGACTATATCTTCAAATATCTGGTCAGTAGGCTTTTTTCACATGAGAGAGTTTTTTCTAAGTTATTATTCTTCAACAGGAGTGCATACAATTCTTTGTCTATTGTACTAATTTGAAAATGTACTTCTGCCTTTGTGACTAACACTTTTTGTCTCTTTCTCCTACAATGATCTGCTTTGGCTTTACCTATTAATGGAAGACTTTGTTTTAAAGCTGCTGACTGTTTTTCTCTTCCTTCCTCCTTCACACCATCACTTTAAGACTTCAGAGCCATAGACCAGAGTGCTTGTGTTAAATGAATATATTTGACAGGAGTTAAGTCTTTTGGGCATTGCAATAGGTTTTCCTCATCTTGGCATGTGAAGACTGAGAGTGTTCTTTGACACCAGCAGCAGAGGATGTGAGCACAGCAACTTTCAGGGCATCAGAAGTGTCAGCATAAGGAAAAATCAGCAAAAGTAGACAGTGTTGAGGTAATTTTCCCACACCATGCCATGAATTTAGCCAACTCCTGCTCCTGTGAATTCTGGGCTGACAGAGTTTCCCTCTTTGTTGCTAAATATCACATAAAGTGTTCTGTCAGCATCAAGACTTGTTCAGTCCCCTTATGTAGTAAAATAAAAATATAATCCTTATGCCCATGTTGGAAATTTTAGCATAAGTTAAAGGAAAAAAAATAAACCTTTCTAACAGGCCAAGACTGCATTTTGGAGGTTCATTTTTCAGAACATCATGTAGTCAATGCTGTCGAGAAGAGCTGAAGGCGAAAGATATGTAGGGCACAAGTACTAAAAATTGAAAATCTTACTCCCATTAAAATGCATGGGATTTCTGCCAGTTGCCATAGACATCAGTGGCAGCAGCATCCTGCTATTTTTTCTGTTTTTACTTTTTGCTTTCCTCATATTTTTATTTATTTTTGAATCTTGGGAAAATGAAGTAAAACATACGTTACTAGAATGGTTTCCATGGTTTATATCTCAGATCTCCTAATATTATTAGCATTACAATTATTTACTTATGCTCTAAATTTCATAGTGATGATTAGAGCCTACAGTCAGGAAAAATCCTAGTTGCAGCTAGGTTAGAGACATCTGATCCCATGAGTACTGATAAATGTGGTTATTGCTCCGAGTTCTTCTGCACCCAGCTGGGTTTTTGTTAAGGTACTTAAGGGCAAAAGCGTTTGAAAGGCCGGGCTCTCTTTTTGTGTGGAACAAACATCAGACAAGAAAGTGAAAGCTCTGAATCACCAAAGAGAGGTTCCAATTTTAATGTGGGTTTGGAAAGGAGTATTTCTGCACCTGAAGAGCTTTACATATATGCATTACTGAGGAAGTATGATCGCAATACATTTCTTTGCACAGGATCATTTCTTCTATTTTTCTTGTTCTATTTTGAATTTCTAGCATCTTTTGTAAGTGATATCTTGCATGTAATCTGAATGCAATACCGTTGCTCAGCTGTGCACCATGGTCTTCTTTATGAAGTACACCTTGAAGTGAGGGGAATCACTGCCTGGATGCAAATGCTTGAGAGACAGAGTAGAAGCTAGAAGTGACAAAAGGCTGTGAAGTCTGTCTTTGAAGGAATTTCCCCCCCTTTCATGTCCAATACACATCTCTAAGTCAGAATTCGTGCTGCTTCTTTGCATGCTTCAGCAGCAGAGATGTACTGAGAGGTTCTCCTCCACCCTCCAACCCAGCCACTGCCTGGGGGACTGACTGATGCCCAGGGAGTTTGCTCTCTGTGAGGGGTTGTCACTGCTGCTTGCCAAGAGCAAAATGTGGGTGCTGGGCTTGGGAATCCAGATGTCAGCAATAACCTGACTGCCTTCCTTGGGAACTTCTGGCTGGCTATTTCTAGACATACATCTTTCTTTCTGTAGGACCCTACTCAGGAAAAGTATTGATTGAAAAGTGTCAGGAAACACGAAGACCTTGACCGTACTCAAAGCAGTAAAACTTCAGAGTTGGGAATGACTTTATCCATTATGGAAAGAAGCTGCTTAGTCTGTTTTTCCCAGGTATCTGCCATTGCCTAGAGATCAATCTTTGACACTTGGATTTATCAGGATAAAGAATGTCCTTCTATAAGGAAAGAGGGATCCTGAGTTTCTCCTTTCACTTTCAGTTGATGCGGTTCTGCAACACCCATGTAAGTAGATTCATTTCAACACAAAATGTGATACAGCTTCTTTCCCTTTAGATGATAATACTTTTATGTTAAAAAAAAAAGTTTTTTAAAAATATCTTCTCATCCTTTTGACTTCTAACATAAATGTCATGATTTTTCTTAGTACTGTAATTAAAATATGTGGTCGAATGGTTTTATTGTGTGGATTGATTAAGAAAAAAAAAAGAATAAAGAAATAAACAAGAAACATAGAAAACTTACCCCTGGAAAACATAATTTCCTGGAAGAACAATATTTTTCTCCACCTCATAAATATTATACACAATCAACCCTTGGAAGTAAATAAAATGTAATTACTATTGATGCTTTATACAACGTTCAGCATCTTAAAATGATAATCCAGGCTTAAATCTTTGTATAAACTATAGTCTGAGTAATTTCACCTTAATTAGTGTGTCTTTTGTTTGTGTAACAACCTATGCAGATTTTTTTTTAAACAAAGTTAAATACACAGAGTAAAACAAGCTGCAAGCACAAAAGTTTAAGAATGATTAACACAGCCCTCGCAGTGCTTCTCAATTTCTGTCTGTGTGAAAAGGTCGGCAGAGAAGACTGGAGAGATCAGACCTGAAGGGTTGGTTACTGCAGGATGTGTGGAAAACCAGGAACCCAGGAAGGGTTGTGGTCCTTTCTCCTTTTAAATTGTTGGTACAATTTCTGACCAAGGAAAAGGATACCTTAAGCTTCTCTGCTTGTAACATAATCAGTTTTGAGGCTGCATTTTCAGGTTAGGGCAAGAAATGACTCAACCATTTTCCCCTCCAACCTCCATACCCCACCCCTCCTTTTTTTTCTTCTCTCTCTCTTTTTTTTTTTTTCTTTCTTTTTGACACTGGTAAAACTGTAACTAGGTTTTCTGGGAAAATACATCATCCAGTGCTTCCCCACGTCTTTCCTTGAAGTATTTCTTTTGTCTGTCTCCATTACACCCGTGTGCAGTGACACAATGTTTCTGCACAGTGGGAGCTTGCAATCTCTGAAGAGGCTTTCCAGCATTGCTTTTTAGACTGAAATCATTACAATCTTCAATAGCTACTTGGATTTGAAAAACTAGCACATTATTATTCTCTGGACTGTCTGGATGTAAAAAGAGGCTATTTTCTTGCTTCCTTTTATTTTTATTTTTTTCTTTCTTTATTTTTTTTTTCTTTTTGGTCCCTGGGTACACATTGCCCTTACACCTAACTTTATTTTGTTTGGATCTGAATCGGAGCTGCAATTCACATGTCTTTTGCTGTTTGTATTCTTCTTTCATATAGGGTTTTACATTATAAATGAGAATTCTCTGTCAGAGAGATTTATATTTTGGTTATACTTAATGCTTTTGAGTCGCACATCCGTTTTTGTATGTGTAATTATCATAGTTATTATTATCACTAACATAGTCTAGCATATTGTACAGTATGTTACAATAAATATTATGATGTGTAGTGTAACAGATGTTTGATAATATGTCTATGATTTTTAAATGCCAACAAGTTTCATCGGGCATCCAAGTTATCTCATCTGATATCCTGGAAACCACAGACTGTATCTGTTGCACCAGTAAAACATTATCCCAAGCCCAGGGATGTTGATGAGGTTAATTCCTCATGGGACGCAACTGCTGTTGCCTCCGGCGAGAGGAGGAGAGATCAGGGTGCTACCAGCAGCTGAGGACTGTGTTGTGCGTGGAAATGGATTAGGAAAGACTTGCCCAGGTGATCCTGGCTCTGCTCTGCAGCCCTTCCAGCAGATAAAAGAGCTCCAGACTCCTGCTGAACTGACCAGAAAGGAAACCCCTCTCTAACCCTAAGTCTGGTGTGTGCTTGACCCTGGACATGTGAGCAAGTGATGACCAAGCATCTAAGAAAATTAGGGGAATTAAAAAGACACAGTGCCGCAGTATCACAGAGAACATGCATTTCAGCCTGCTTCCTTTTGTGCCACAAATACCAGTCCGTTCCGCCCCCCCCCTCCCCCCACGCACCTTGCTTTTTGATTTTTTAAAGTCTATAACTAAAAAGAACTTTAAAAACTCATATTACAGACATTTCTAAAATATGCAAAATGGAAAATTCCATTTTGGTGGATTGCTATTCTGCCCACATAGCGAAACAAGCACACATATAGGCCAGCACCGACAGTCTATTTGGTCAAGTAATGCATACAGTGCTTTTACAGAATCACCTTCTGGAATCCAGTTCAATGGTTGCAGCTGTTGGGAAACTGAGGTGAGAAAAGTTACATAGTGTTTCCAGGGGCAGCCTTTAGCTCAACACTAAGCAAATCTCCCCCAGCCCCAAACTCAGTAAGCGCTCTGTCAGTTTGAAGCAAAGGTATCACATGGAGGACTGGGAGGACAGTTTTGCCCCATCTCCTCCGTGACAATTCCCTGTGGGGGACATGGCAGGGGAAAGGCTACGAAGCAGAGAGTGCCTCTGCAACGAGACTTTGCAGCACCTTTTCCAAGAGTGGCCGAGTTCCCAAGCCTTTTTCTTGACTGTGAAAAAGGGAAGGTAATTAAGAGTGATCATGGCTTGCAAGTGTGGATCAAACTTGGCAGCTAAGAATTGCCCAGTTTGGCAATTACTGTGTTTCTCAATGATAGTAACAACTCTGTAAGAGATACATCAGTGCCTTGGTTTATCTGGAAGTAATGTAATCTTTAACCAGTTTTGTATTGGTCCCACCTGCAGAAGCTCTGGAGCAAGCTACACAGCTCTGAATAACTGTGGATAAGTCTGTATACTGATGCTCAGGAAATTTTTATTTTGGTGGGACACTTAGCTGCACTCAAAAGAAAAATCAAGCAAAAATTCCCGCGAGTGATTTTAAAAAACAGCTAAAATCCCTCTGATGCTGTCATTGATATTGGGTGACATAAAATGTGTTGATGTAAGGAGCTATGTTATTTCTGGGCACCAGTTTGATCCCTAAAAGACCGAGAGGCATCTTGAAGCAGTGAACAGAATCAATTCTTTTATCATCTCTTGAATGACTCGGGCCCAAGGAAAGAAGAACGGAGCACAGCATTTTCCATGAAAATGATGGAGTTGAGTTTCACTCAGTCTTCTATAGTACTAAGATGCCTGCTGCGCTTATTGATATGTGGCTCATTGTGTTTGCGTGGCTTTCCAAGCATCAGCCCCATCTTTCAAGTTTGCGGCCAGTTGGTGGCCTTTTGGAGATGGGACATCCCTGTCTAACACGTTGCTAAATTAGCATGGAATAGGTGCCACTGACTGTGAGCTACCGTTGGCATTTCAGTACACAACCAGATTTTAATAAGCATAAACACTGGCTTGAATCTATGCCAACGTCTCTCTTGTCTCTGGATGATATAACAACGTATAGTAAAATATGTGCCATGTTTTCCTAACGTCTTGTAGTTACTCAGCATTAACCTGCTGGGCACACTGGGACTCTAAGGAACCTGGACAGAGAAACAAGCTGCTGCTGAAAACAACACGGGGATCAATATCTTGTATTACTGTAGAAATCCTTCTGGGCTTAAAACCTTATTTTCTTGTGTTTGGCAGGGAGCCCTGGAGAGTAACAAGGAGGGTAAATCACAGCAGTTGTAGCAAATGTGTTCCAAGAGAAAGTGTTCCTGGATTTCATGGGTTTGAGGGTTTTTAAGGCCAGAAGGGGCTGTTGGATTGTCTTGTCAGACCTCCTATTTAGCAGAGGCCATAGGACATCCTGGTATTAATCTCTGCCTTACACTCAGTAACTCCATAAAGACAAGGCTATCCTTTTCAGAAAGGCAACCAATCTAGATTTAACTTTTGGCAGTGGTTGTTGCTATTCTGATGGCTAATTGTCCTTACTGTTATGGATGTGGGTCTTGTTTTCTATTTGCTTGTCCTTGACTTCCAAACCTCACATCTCACGATACCTTTTTTAGACTGAAGAAACTTTTGTAATGAAATTTCTGATTCTTGTGTGATTAACTTCTCTCTTCTAACTCTCTCTTTGATAAGGATAAAACTTCCTTAAGGCCTAAAATAAAAGATAGGCATTCCAAAACTTTAATTCTTCTCATAGTTCTTGATCAGTTTGGACAAAACATTAAACTACCCAGCTTTAACTTTTCAGATTCCAAACATATACAGGGTATACAATACATTCAAAGAGCTTTTAAGTAATAATAACATCCCAAAAAATTTTATTCTTGCGGAAGGCACATTTAGGAACCAGCGTATTTTCCCCCTACAAAATCAAATTTTAGAACTCTACCTGCCAAAATAGGACACCTGCATTAGCTGAAACAGTCGTACGTTCCGCGGTTACGTCTAGTTCAACAACTAGGTGAGTAGAGGAGAAAAAGGCGTGTCGAGAGGCCCCACGTTTAAGGCCTGATCCAGCTCCTGCTGCAGTCAGAGGGGGTGCTCCACCGAGCACGCTACGGGTTAGGTCGGGACTTGGCTGAACAGTAGGACTGTTCTTTGCAAAGGTAATACATTTAAATATGAAAAGTAACGAAGTAAGCATGGCAGATTGTGGTTTAGTTGGAATCTAATTTTCATAGCTTTTTAAAAATTAGAGATGCATATCTCTATTGTAAGTATAGAAACATAAAAAAGTAAAACACAGGTAAAGGAGATGTCTGCATAAATTAAACTGCGTCTGCTGAAGTTATTAACATCACAAAGCTACGTTAGAGGTAAAATCCTGACCTCACTGAAGTCAAAGAGATGTGCTGCCTTTAACAACGTAAGATTTTCTTCTTGATTTGAATTGGGTAAACCAAATTTTCCTTTTACTCCGTTTGAGAGCGTAAATGTAGTTGAAAATATAAACTTAAGGCAGAAAAATTACTTTTTACCATAGATACGCAGGGGAAGGGAGCAGGGAAAAAGGGAAATGTAATTCCATTTTGGTTCTGTTGAATTATGTGTCAGGGCAGGGAAGCACCATGTCATCTCAGATAGGCAAGAATATTCTCACCATTTTAAAAATGCATCATGTTCAAGAATGTACTGGTAACAAGTGGGAAAGGGGTGGAGGTATTGACCTCAGGTTGTTTTCTAACTCGTTTTCAAGAAATAAGAGATTAAGAAAAACTGCTGTCTATCAGTATGCCATGACTGCAGATGGTGTTAGCTGGCATGTTTTACTGGTGACACAGGTAAATCCAAATGTGGATTTTTGTAGTGCTGGAGAGGGATGTGGCTGTATCATCCTCATTTCTGTATGGATTTCACCTAGACATCTAAGGATATAACTTAGTGCAGGAGAAAATCTTGAGTGCTGAGAGACGAAGAGTTCTGAATGCCAGTCCTCATGCAGGGGAAACAGCTCTCAAAACCTTTCCTGGATATTTTTTTTTTCTCATAAGGAATTATAGGTGGATTTTTTAACTTGGCATTTGAAACGGTAGGTTAGATATTTTCAGCCGGCACCTTGAAGAATAATATAGTGTCCTAAATGTAGTTTCATTTCTATTCTTCTGTTATTTAGGAAATAGAAAGGAAAACACTAACAGGGTGCTTCAGCCTTATATGCTGACTATTTTTTCCAACCAGCAAAACCCTTTTGCTTTCCGAGGTCTGGATAATTTCCCAGTGCATTGCCATTAATGTCTCTGTTTATCTCACTTTATCATAACTTGGAATATGAAGTAACTTCTAATAATTTCACTTTTAGCTTAGCACTGCAGAATCTATTATTCCAGGGCTGGAATCACATGCCATCTCAAAACCCAGCCAGCGCTGTGTAAGTGCTTTGAATGATGACAGATCAAGAGAAAGCGGGCCTGAATACATAATTACTCTAACACGCAGTTAATACTGGTTGATAAAGCTATGGACACACAATTAAGAAAACACGCCTGATAAAACAGGTTTTTTAAATAGACGGGAATGAACTGTAACTAGTTACAAAGGCTTGCGAACTTCCCTTCTCTTCCCGAATGTCACTGCCTCAGATTGCCTTGGCAGCCTCCTGTATGGTGTTTGCTTCATGCATAATGATTTCCCTTTTCCCCCCTTCCTTGAACGGTTTTGCCTTTTCGACTAGTTACTGTTACCACCATTTAATAAGGCTTTCCTTGGCTTTCTAATCGAAAACTTGCTTTTATCTTTCTTCATAAAAGAATTGAAATGGCTTCTCTCAGGTTTCTGTAGCCTCTGGGGAGATAAGGACCCTGCGGTTAACAGGATGAGAGATTTTTGTTTAGAAATTTTTATTTAGACAATGAAAAATGACCTCTGTAAACTCAAAGCTATCTTATTTTGGGGCTTTAGGCTTCTGGCAGATAAATCAATTGGGCCCTTGGGACAGCAAAGGAAAAACCTTTGCAGTAACTATGTCAGGACAACGCAATAGATTTGTTGTGAGGATGCAGTTGTGTTGAAGGTAGAATGCACTTAAAAATAAATATCATTTTATTTTCTATAAAATATTCAGGATTTGGATAGTAAGCTTTTCAGCTGCCACAAGAAAATATTTTTTTGTTTGATATAAACTCAAGAAAAAGCCTGATTTCTGCTGGGAAGGGGGCAGTGGAGGGGGGTGAGTTGGGTGGATACAAAGGTAAGATGTTTTAACAATTAAATATTCAATGTCAGAATAAAGCACTTATGAAATTTTATTTTCTCTATTTCTCTTTTAAAACAACCCCCTTTCCACCAATATGAAAGCCTCCATTCTGAATACAAGGGCTTAATGCTGCTTTTTTTTTTTTTTTTTAATGATTTAATTATTGCCTAGCTAAGGCTATGGCTTCAACAGAGTATCACAACAGATTTCACACCTATGTGTAACCCTAAAGAACTTTTCAGATCTTCACAGCATGAACTTGCACTACATATTTGCTCTGAAGAACAAGTGTAGCATTTTGCTGCGTGTTCTCTACCTGTTTCATGCAGAGTGCAGCTACAGAGTGAAAAGTTATGCAGGCATAAATTGCAAATTTGACAAGGAAGCAAATGAGGAGACAGATGCTTAACTAAAATATATTGATGTGCAATTGTCAGTGAGTTGGTGGGTGTTGAATAACGCGGTTAAGATGCATCAATGAAGCCTTATTTCGTCTAAAATAAAAACTAATGTAAATAGAATTGGAGAGTGTGATGCAAAGTAACGAAAAGCAGATAACTGCATGTGAAGCTATTGCCATCCTGTTGCATGATGACATTTGTTTGTTCAAAACACCCCCATCCCCGGCAGCGGGCTCTCGAGCTGCTGGAGAAAAGCGCGGTCTGTTGAGGAGGACGTCTCAAGAATCCGGTTTGACGTTAGGAGGCAGCCGAGTTTGGGTAGGTGGCAAATTACATAGTGTGTTTGGTAGTGTTAAATGCCACCAAACTCTTCGTCACTATTTACTTGGTTAAGAAAGACAGGACACAAGAGGAGAATGAGTTTGCAAGTTTGCTGGTTCTTTGTTGCATGAGTGGGTTGGGATTTACATCCTACTTAGTGCTGGTATTTCATTTACAGCTTCTATTCAAAAGGATCCAGCTTCCCATTTCTTTCTCTTCCCTCCTTCTCTCCCCGCCCTCGGAACAACACAACAACACAGCTTCAGATCAAAAATCTGAATTAACCCCAAAATTAACCCAAGTACCTTTTACACCGTAATATGACTACTTAGCTGTCAGTTCTTTGCAGGTTTTTTCAGAACATAAAGTTAGCCACAAAGCATCACTCACCTGGATTCAGCAATACCCTTCAGCTGCACCAGTAACGCTGGTGTCTTCTATATCTCATTATCCATGGGGTTGTAAGATGTATGTTTGTAAATAAGAATGAAATAATTTATCAGACTTATAACAATCGGCATAACTGAAGGATACGCTCAGAGGTATTTACTGTGAAACAGTAAGCATGATCTCTTTGCATTGAATGAAACTGATAAGAAGTAAAGCACCAGAAAAACTGGATCCAAGAGATATTCCTGAAAATGTCATTTATAGATTTTTAAGTACAAATGCTCTAACCATTTATGTCTCAATTTTTATTTTGTTATTATGGGAAGAGAGAAAGCCTTTTGGAGAATGTTTCCATTTTTCTCAAGTTTGCAAATATTAACATCAAGATTCACGCAAAAATTACAGTTTTAAACAGAAGAATCTTTTTAGAAAGCCTGGCAACGCAGTTAAAGACAGCCAAAAGACAATTCTGGTCTAGCTGATGTTCTTAACGCACATCTCCCTTGCAAGATAGAGATATTCTGGAAGAGTTTGCTTCTACAGTTTTATTTTCAGCTTTGCCTAGGAAACCAAGGGCAAAAGCCCAACCTTCTTGCTGTTTAAATGTCTATTTATGACACCAAAGAGTTGGGTGTGGTCACTTTGTGTGCAGAAGACTCATTTTTGAGGCTAGTAGTCCATCTTTTTTCTGCTGCTTGTACTCCGCTGATTTCCGCTGTGTAATTTTGAGGCATTTTGTGAACGTTGAAGAATTTAGCCTTGTAGCCTTATAATACAGACAGACTACAGTTTTTCTTGCAACCTAACACAGTGGTGGTCAGCACTGGTCCATGAGACACGTTTGGGTTGTGAACAGTTCAGGTATGGTTCCCATGCTGGGGTTATTTGCTGCAGGAAATGCAGTTCAGCTCTCCTCACATAAAATGTTACTGGAAAATCAAATCTGTGGCAAGATGAGAAAGCAAATTAGGGAAGACTGCTGGGATCAATGGTGTTGGCATCTTGGTGCACATCCAGCTCAGCCTTCACTCTTCACTGAAGCAGCAGAGCTCCTGGGGAGCCACCAAAGGTGTTTTTCCTTTGCTTCCTCTCCCTTTTCTCCTCTGAGATATGTGTGTGATTTTGCTGTGGGGTTTGATGTAGGTTTGCTGGTCTTTTTGAAGTCAGTGATTTCTTAGAAGAGTGATTACTCCAATCTTACTTCATAATTATCAAATTTATGTTCCCTTACTCTTTCTGAGTGCTTTTTCATGGGGTCCAAAATTCTATTTTTGAAGACATAATGTTAATAAATACAGTAGCTAAGGATGACAGCAGAATGGAACTCCTGCGCTTGATTATTACAACCTGAAAAGTCCTCCTAGATTTTACTTTATGAGTCTGCAATGTTATTTATTTTGTTTGCTATCGCTGGTGGAGTTCTAGTGTGAAGAGCTGGTGACAGTTGTGTCCATCCTACTGGACAGTCTGTGTCTTTAGTTTCCCTTCCTGAAGACTTGGTTGACGTGCTGTAGCCTAAAACCAGTGTGTGTGCTAACACATCAGGCTACACTGATGCTAAGGAAGTTTGGGCTTAACTGTGTGCTGGTCTTGCACAAAAGATTAGTGCGGACCACAGCCTGAGAGATTCTTTTCCACTAAACCTTCCCATCAGCACACCTACTTTAATATCTCTTTGCTACACAAGAAAAATACTCAGGGATGTTGGTATAAATGTTAATAAAGCTCTTCAATGCCAAGGCGGTCATTCTACAAAGCTGCCACCATCTGTTTCTGAGTTTTGAGTTAAGAACTAAAGAAGATTTGGTAAATGGCTTCTCTTTTCTGGTGGAAGCTGGGTACTGTGTAACTTTAATGGCTACTGGGAAAATACTTTCAAAGGAATGTTTGTCCTAAAAAAAAAGAACCCATAGTGGACTGTAACATATAAGGCAGCAAATAATTTCCTTTCTAAATTTTTCTACATAAAAAAATGCTTGCTATAATAAAAAAGAAAGAATTTGTCTATGTGAACATTTGACTTTCTCGTGAAATCTCAGATTTGTCTGAACTGGGCCCTCATACTGGTTCATGTCCACATAACTCATCCTTTACAGTCATAGACTGATGTGACACAGGGTAATAGAAAGTGATACATTGCCTGAATTTAAAGGAACACGGACTATTTCAGGATCGGCTGTGCGGTATGAGATCTGTATCAGATTTGAAACAAAGCTAACCAAGCAGACAGAGTAGTAAGATATCTACAGCATCCATTAATCAGTATATACTATACTGGCATGGGTTTCTTTTTTTTTTTTATTTTGGCTTTTCTGTGTGTTTTCGCCATCTAACATTATTTGCTTGCTGCCTTTTAAAGCTGAGACAAATACACAAGGTTACTTGGGAAACCATTTACAGATCTTTTCTCCTCTCTGTTCTTTTATTTCAATGCAAGAAACCATACTTCTCTAACCCCAAATACCCCATCAGATTTGTAGATCATCAGTATGTCTACATAAGCCTATAGCTGTTAAAATACCAAGGAGTCAGTATTGTTCTTTGTTGTTTAAGTGTTCTTTCTGGGAGTACATGTACTTTCATGCCTTTACATATGACAGGATCTAATGACTGGAGTGCCCATACCAGAACATTCCTACCAAACCTACCTTACCATTAGTTACAGAAAACAGTGAAATTCGTTTACATTTCCTTGGATATTAGTTGATTCCTTGGAATCCCAGATTCAAGTTCTTACAGAAGCAACATAGCCCTTCACTGTTGAAAGGCCAGTGCACTTTTCTGCACTTAAAAACTGAGCTTTTTTATAATCTATATGATTCTGAGGAGCTGAAGACACACTTTATGCAAGGAAAAGGTTTTGCCCTGTTGCCTTCAGTGTTTCTTTCTGGAGCCTACTTGAGAAAATGAACAGAAACTCCAGACACCCCTTATTTGTCTTCTGAAAGAGCAGCCATCAATGGTGGTGTTCTGCATGCTTCCCTCCAACAGCCAGCAACTTACTTTGCCTTTGCATCAACTTGTCCTTTATCTCTCTTTAATCCAAGTCCAGTTATGCTCTATCCATATACTACGAATCTCAGTAGAAAGACTGTCTTCTGTTATGGTGGCCTTGGTGCAGAATACTTCAGTAGACGGCTTGTATCAACAAGTGTGAAATTTTAAAACAAGTAAGTAGAGCTAGCTTCTTATTTTGACTTTTTATTTTGACTTTGGTTAACTTGTAAACCTTTTGTTAGAAAAACCATGGAGAAGAAAGCATTTTTCTGATGCTTTACAAAAAGCTTTTCAAAACATACATGTTTTTTAAAAAGATTTTCGTCATACAATATTCCTTCCTTCCATTTAGAAATTTCACACTGTGCCCCCTCACTGTTCTATTATCTTCTATCATCCCTCTCCTGGTATGGTACGTTTTAAAAGATTTTTCTAGGAAAGGAGTTCTTATTAGGAGCATCCTAAAAATGTTAATGTTTATGTGTTGCTTCCATCAAAGGACTATTCAGGTTGTCCAAAATGAAAATATGAACCAGACAATCACCAGCACAATTTGTTTAAAAGAGAAGAACTTTTTTTCAAGTTGTCGAAATGTTGTGTATCAGAGACTTTGCATGTTAAGAACCTTTCTGTTGAGATTGTTGTAACGGAGAGAGGACAATCCTTTCACTTAGCACATATTATGTATTTATCAAACAAATAGGTTTTGTATCTTTAAAAAGGCTTTCATAGCAGTGTATTTCATATTTCCTTACAAAAATTAATGCTACTTTCTCCATAGTATTGCTGTGACATTGTGTACGATATAAAGTTTTAAAGCCAGACACCTTCTAGCGATGGGAACTTCAGATGCAAAGCCTGCTGAAACCATCTGAACTGCTTCAAAAAGAGCATCCTCCTCTCAGGGATCAGCTATTTTTCTCAGGTTTGAAATTCTAACCTGGTAAATAGCATCAACAGGGGACTTTTCCCCCAACTCTTTTGGAGAACCCCACAGATATGAATATCTTCAAAGGAGGATCTGTTAAAAAATGTAACAGTCTTCAAAGGGGAAACACCACCCTCAGCAATCTGAAGTTCTTTAAAGTGGGAGCCCACCAGCACTATGAATCCTCAGAGGACTAACACCCAGAGCACTGTGAAAATTTGTAAGAGAACAAGCCTTCTCTCCCAAATACCCAGTAGGCTATTATTTTCCTTTAAAAGGACTCTTACATGTGTACATTTATAATTACAGAAAGGGTCTTATTTAACCAGAGCCCTGTAGAACTCTCTTACTTTTAAAAACAAATATTGATAAAAAGAAAAGAATGACAGAGGAAAACAATTTGACTTTGCTATTTTCTTTTTTCTTCTTTTATTTATAACTGATCTCAATATAATACACCAATAACACTTGGCTCGTGTAGCTCTTTTGATCTCTGGAACTCAAAGTATTCTTCAAGAGTTGCGAAGAAATATTCTCCAAGCACAGTTATGCACTTATACTGCTGGTTAACTGGGAGTACAACTACTCTGTCAGGAAGCATATTTGTCTCTTTTGTACCATTGCTGGGTATGTTCTTTCCAGAGGTACTTTCTCTATTAAATATTCAAGATTTGGGGTTTCTCCCCATTCCCCTTGTATTCTGGTATTTAGTTATGTAGGAAGAGCTAATGTAGACATTAAAGTCATTACCAATTGCCAGCCTTTTACAGGCATGCCACGTGAATGCCCAGCTAAGTTGGGCAATGAGGGCAGCTGGCCAGAAGGGGAGGAATGCTGAGGTGGCTTGGGCTACTCAAAAGCATCCTTGGGTACCTTTCCAGATATGAATACAAGCATGTTCTTCAAGCAGGAGTGAATTTATCATGGGCTGTTGGGAAGCGGAAGAGCCCTGTTTTGCTGAGGTGGAGAATAGTTTGCCGGACAGAAGGTGCCTGTACCAAAGCCAGTACCAGTGTCCAAAGTCAGTTCTCCTGAGTCCCAAATCAGAAGAAGGGGGTGGTTTTGGGGGTGGGAGTGGTGGCTTGTTTTTTGTTTGTTTGTTTGTTTGTTTTGGGGTTTTGTTTTTTGTTTTTTTTTTTTTGTTGTTTTTTTTTTAGACTTTTGCCTCATCAGTCAGTAATGCAACAATGAAGGAAAGAATTCTTCCTGACCTACAGAGGCTGTGATTGCATACTCTGAATACTGTGATTTATTAGTAAAATTTGTTGAACAAATGATAGGAACAACTTAACTTTACCTGTAGAAGCAAAAATATCATGCTCCATTCATGTATTTATTAGCTTCTTTTCTTTCACAATGCTGTATGATTTATGGTTTCTAATGCAACTGTAAAATCTGAATCTTTCATATCTTGCATTTAGTGATGTTTGATGGTTTGATTTCCTGTTTCTAAATGGATCCAAAAATGTGTGCCAAGAATATGATGCCTGATAGTAGCCTCCTCTTCCATTGTATGAAGGGAAAAAAAAAATCTTTTGCAGTAAATGCTAGATATCTTTACACTTCTTTGATGATAGAATGGTCTGATATTTGTCCCTTTTTTTCTTACTGAAAATAGCATCTTGTGTTTGGAAGTTACTCAGATGTACCCAGTGGTGATGTTTGGGTCTGATACCAATAAAAAGATTTATCCCATTCAGCAGGCTAACTGTATTTTGCTGTGAAGCACTGATAGTTGCAGCAGTGTGTATATCCAGCAGCACCATTGGGTCAATCCACTTGCAACATGTGAGGAAAAGAAGTAAATAAGCGAGTCAAAGGATACTTTGATAGCTCTGGGCAGGCTGCAATGAGTCTTTAGCTAGTTGGAGGAATTTCTTTCCATTGTGAGATCTGACGGTTTGTCCCTCCATCCAGATGTGACAATCTTTTACTAACTTTTTTGCTAGCATTTAGGCCAGGTGGGAGAATTTGATAAAAGTGATATAACAATGTTCAGAGCAGGCTTTCCATTGCTGTAAAGCTCTCATGGAGTCTCACTGAAGCAATAGCCCCATGGATGAGTCCAGATCTCAAAATGTGAATGTAGACACCGATGTAACTAATGCTTCTGCTCTGTGAAATCTGTTTTTGGATGTGAAGCTAAAGAAAAAGGACAAAATTAGCAATAGTGTATCTGAATCTCCCCTTTAAAAAAGAAAATTTAAATTACTTGCTGAAAACATTTATTCTCTGGATCCTGCTGAAGCAAACTCTCGATCCCAAAATGCAGCACATTAGTCATAAGAAACCAGAATTTAAAAGTATTGTAAAAACCAGCTATATTCATTCTTACTGTAATTATGTTGCATTCAATGGAGTTACATCAGAGACAAATGCAATGTGGTTATTCACAGGATAGAATGTTTTTTCCAGTGAATCTTACTTAGTCTTCGTAATGCAAAATGTACAAAGCTACTGGCAGAGGAGAATGGTGCAGAAAATGGCTGTAATACCGGTGTTTTCCCACTCGTGTTAACTGCTTATAGTGTAGCAGCCTTAAACAATAGTTGTGAACTGCAGAGCATTTCTCCGTTTAAAACAAAAAGCCATCACCTTTAAAAAATGAAATATCTGAGGCACACTCTAATGTTCAAGCCCAAAAAGAAAATAAGAAGACTCTTAAGTTTCCTGAATACCGTCCCAATTATATTTCATTTAATAACATTCAGTGAAATATCTAGTGGCAGGGGAAATGAAACTACATGATTTTATGGGATCATTCATCAAGAACTAATTGAAGCTTTCATACAGTTTAGTGCTGATAAAACACTGTAACAATAAACAATAACAAAATTCACCAGAGAAGGATTTGTTTTGCCGTGAGGAAAACGGTTCAGTTTCATCCTGGGGATTCCTGGTTAAAAGAGTCTCCAATTTAAAAAGGGATAAGCACAGGCTCCTGTGCATAATGACAGAGTGGGAGCTGTGGCAAATGTATTAGTATTGCTCCAGTGGAGCTATTCTCATTGTAAGTATTTGCTATTGTGTGTGGCTGAGGCAGGATGCATAACGACCAATAGGATTTTTTAAAGTTTGATTTTTTTTTTTTCCAGCAGTTCCCATGTAGTTTTATGAAAAGTAAATTACAGCTACAGTACAAGCAACTGAAGTTCTGATTCTAAATTTACTAACTAATCTTAGATTCATTGACTGCAGAAAAATTGTTCTTCTTTCCTATATTTCTTCACGGAATCAGGCTAGTCTTACAGTGATAGTTCTTTCAAACACATGCCAGAGTGATGTCTTGCCAATACTTAAGTTGTTGAGATAAAACATGCTGTCCCTTTATTTCTGGTCTATTTTCTCTGACTAGAACATTTTGGCAGTCCAGAAACACAACAAAGATTATCAAGCATGTATTACTTTTGATTTCAAGAATGAAAAAATGAAAGTTTCATCAATCTGCATTAGGAACCCAGGGAGATTCCTAGGAAGGTGGCAATCTAGTTCAGTGGTTTCAGACCTCACTATGGCACCTTGAGCAAATCATTTCAGTTCTTATCTTCTCCTCCCCCTTTCTGCCCTCTTCAAGTGCAAATGCTTCTGAGATCAGAAAGTTTCATGCCGTCTGTTTGTAGAACACACTGTCCAGGGAACTTCTTTTGTCAGCTAGATCTTGTAAAAGTACTGCAAAGCAAAATAAAACTGTAATTCATAACACTAATGTGGCACAATTCTAGACGCATGGTTTTATCCTAGATCACACAACAGGAAGCATCATGTTGCTATGTCCATATGTAAGAGCTGATCCTCTACTCACTTTTGTAAATTCCAAAATACTCCAACTAATTGATCTTTCTGGATGATTGTATCAGAGGAGGGCAGGAGAAGCAATCATATTTTGATAATTAAGTCTACCTTAGTGTTTTGCTTATTGAAAGTGTAAAGTATATATATTCACACACACACTCTCCTCAAATTTTAGTGGTTGGTGTTCTTTTTTTTCTTGAGGAAAGCAGAAGACTTAAAATATCATCAAATAATAGTTGGAGCCTGTCTTCCCTGTGTCTGATACCCACAGTAACCTATTTGTTCCTCTCAGATACACACGTACAGATCCATCACCTTAAAACAGTCATTG
Source organism: Aramus guarauna (assembly GCA_013400195.1). Taxonomy (NCBI): domain Eukaryota; kingdom Metazoa; phylum Chordata; class Aves; order Gruiformes; family Aramidae; genus Aramus; species Aramus guarauna. Next base: position 1,047,644 of record VXBL01010063.1, read on the forward strand.
CTATCATGCTCTATGCTGTCATGTTAGCCTTTAATACTCCTGCATCTCTATAGCAGCTGTAAAAGCTATGAAAGGGGACTATCTTGATCAGACTGGTGGACCCAAAGTATGGTGCTTTATATCTGATGATGGATAACTTTGATGGACTTCCAACACTCAGGCAGGTTGGGACTGCAATTATAGAGGTGTAAATGTAAAAACAAGGTTCAGATTTGAGCTGGTCAAAGAACACAATTGATTGCTTCTACCTCCATGTCCCACAGGATGTAAATGTCCCCAAAGTTTGGAAATATCTCATTTGAATTTGAATCAGAGATGATGTATAAGTGAAGTGAACACATGAGGTCATGATATAGGAGTGACTGATCAATCTTTATGTAATGGTAGATGCCTTTAAGTCACTGGCATGCAGAGCTTGGATAAAGCCTGAGCTTTCAAAGTGTTACATATTATAAAATATTACTTTTCTAGATAAGTTGAACTGATATTTCTAGGGATAGGACTACATGTTCTGCATTTAATTTAACCCAGTAGAGTTTATTAAAAATAATAATCTGATATTTCACATTACAGTAGTAGAAAGAGGATGTAATGTATGGATATAACTGTTTTCTCTGAGTATATAATTAAGCAAAAAGTTGCTTTCAGCAGACAGCCAAAAGCTAGATGATATCTTTAGGACTGCCATTTACAATTCTTTTGAGGCTTCTGAATGGTCACATATTCCAAGCATTTTCTTCCTCTTGCACTTCTGCTGTCTCATTAATTTTTTCTTTTCCTCTTCATCTTTCAGTGCCTCATTTCATCATCTTTCCATAGTTTCTGTATAAATACTTCCATCTTGGCCAGCACAGGCCCAAAACCATAAAAAATGGAGCAGATTCTCAAGAGGAGAGCTGCACTAAATCCAGACACCATCAGCTGGGCACAGAAAGGACACAGTAGTTTGCATCGTATCTGGGGACTATTTGTGCCCCAATTGACTGAGATATGATGCTTACCTCCTCCATTATCCATGCTTAAAACCAGTCGAAATGGAATGAGCAGATGTGGCAGCCAGCACCATACTCATCCCTTCCTGCTCCACATTACGTGACTGTGCCCTTTTAGGAGCACAATCTTTCAAGCAGGGAATACAAATTCCTGTGCTGATCTGCCTGACTTTGGCTGACAAATTCTGTGTACATCTTATTGCTTAGCTGAAATTTGTTTTATCCAAACTTAAAAAAACCACAGATTTTGGAGAAAATTGTGTGTATCATTGTGGTATAGTATTCCTATGCGTAGCAAGCAGAACTTTCTCCATTTGAATGGGATTATTCCTAACATCTGATTCCCAGAGACAACCCATTCTTTATGAAAAGAGCATGTACAAGCCATCAAGGTATTCAAAATCCAAGTATTGCATATTTCTCAGTCAATGTGTGCACTGACATTTATACTTTTAAATTCTACATGATTAACTATATTTATTGAACTATCATCTAATTTTGTTTTAGTGCAAGAAGTTAACCTTTGACTTTTGATAATTTTCAGCATTTTCACTGGTTTGTAGGCTGGGTTTTAATTTGCTCAGAAATGGATGTGAACTGATCACAATTAAAGTGAGAAGTTAGGAGACAAGGAAGCTTGATTTCTGCCTTGTATTATTTTCATAGTCTGGTTTTTTTTGTTTGTTTGTTTGTTGTTTTTGTGGTTGTTTATTAACTCAAATTAAAAAATGCATAAAGAAAAGCTGTGTGAAGTCCTGTGATCAAAATCAATAATTTCTATGCAATGGCTTTTGCTGAGGCTGCCATTGAATTTTCACTAGTAGGATAAGCATCCTCAAATTTAAGCTTTGATTCAGAAAAAACATTTAAGAATATCACTAATTCCCACTGATGTAGACAGGTGCCTAATTTGCAGTATATATTAGGACTACCCAATTGCTCTAAATTGAACACAGCCTTAAATACTTTGCTGAATAAACCCTTACCATTGAAATCAAACCATGGAAACAATTCAACCGCACTGGAATGAGCCACACTTATCTATTACATAATGAACGGAAAGCTCTCTGAAGGGTAGCAGTTGTAGCACTGATAACAGAGATGCTTGAGGAATGGAAGAGATCTCACCAAGAGGTGCATGTATGTCTAGAATATTCTTTTATGTGAAAAATAGGTGTAAAATTATACATAAGAGTAAAAATAGGATTTTTTTTTTTTTCCCCAAAAAATTCTGTCATGTACAAAGTTGAATCAGAGAGAAATCATTCTTGGTTACTTCTTGCCTATAAGTATTCTAGACTGGAAAATTTCTATAGGAACAATGTGAAAATTTTATCAAGTTGTGCATCTTTCTATACTATTAATAAATATATGTTCAGCCTATAGTGCCTGCCATTTAAGCATTTTGAGTCATCTGTGTTTGAAGCTTTGCATGTCTTATGTGTAATAACATAGACTTTCAGTTGTTCCTACTGCGTGCTGTGCGTGCCTGACAGGATAGAAAAAGAAATTCAAAGATGCTGTTTACTGTTGCTATTTACTAGTACCCAACTTCAGCTTGGTACCTTTAAATTGTTCTAAGTTCTGCTGAGTGACTTTTTTCTCAAGTGACTGATATTTCACAAGAAAAGAACAGTACTCCTTACATATTGTTATTCTTTAGGTCATGTTTTTTAAGGCAAGGCAAGCTGTAAAGAGCCTCGGAATAATGCACGTGCACACCTTAGTGATTCTCCCATCCTTGCAAAATTTCTACATGGCTAGCTATGTCAGCTTTACTATTTGTTTTCAACATCAGATTCCATAAACTGGGAAAACAAGGAACAGGAGCATTAGGCATGGTGTATTATATTAATATCTCCTAAAATGATCAGCAATGCAATTTAAGATTAAGCGTATCTAAACTAACTTTCGATGTCTGCAGTGCCCATATCTATATCTGAGTTTGTCACCCCAGATTCCTTCTTTAGGGGAAGGGCACTTTCATGTCAGTATTCCTCTGACTTATATTAGGTATATATTTTAGGATATAACAAATTGCATATTGTAAATATCTATAGTCAGATGAAACTTACGTCTGGTATCTTAATTATGTACTTTCAACATAGACATTTTTGCTTTATCTACCCAAAAAGCTGCCTCTGAGCAGGCTTCTCTTACAGTGTTTCAGCTTCTGTTTTTGTGTGACAGAAATAACAGTTACATTTGAGGTGGTAGAATAAAAAGCAAGTCAAATAAAGAAAAGCCCTGGCCTTACCTGGGATCAGAATGCCTCCTGCTCTCTTGTCTGGGCTCCCTCCGCAGAGTCTGTGCCTGACTCTGATCTTCTTGTTTCAGAGACATACCAGAATGCTTAAAGACAGGAATAAAAATAATAATAATAATAAAAAAAAGGGAATAAAAGACAGAAATAAAATACTCTGTGTTCAACAGTAGACAACATAAATAGGAAGACAGGAGAAAATAGGCTCACTTTTATTTCATCAATTGTACTGCAGCTGGAGGAAATTCTACGGTAGGTATCTGGTTCAGAAAAGCCTATGGCATAATCCACCACATAACAGAATACTTCCTGGCTCCCTAAAAATTGCTTACAATGTGCTAAAAAGCAAAAGAAACATAACCAGAATGTGACAGAGGAAGAGAGAAGATCAGATATTTCACCAAAATCTTAAGTGGTGAGGTAGTTTGTTAAAGAAAATGCAGATCTTTCAAACTGAAAGGAACAGAAAAATACCTCGAACAGTACCTGTCAGTCTGGGGAAAGCAATTCCTGATGACACAATATCTGGCAGCTGGTTTAACCCTGAGAAAGCGAGCAGGACCCCAAAGCACACACACAGCTCACCTCAGTTTTTTGCAGGAGAGCCAACGCTGCTTTCTGCCTTGGATCACAGTCACTTTTCAGGCCGCAGGAAGGTTACAAACACTCACAAACCATAGCTAATCCACACCTTGAAGGCTCTCCCCACACCTTTCTGATGCCTACAAAACCCATCAGGAGGATGAGTAACACCTAAAGGTGTTATGAAGCAAGAGAGCTACAGGTTCATTTCAAACCCTCCTAGAGATACCATGACATCGAGCACCCCAGACCTCCCAGTCCCACTCCTTTCTGCCCCAGTTGAGGGTTGTCATTGCTCTATAAATTACTAGAGACAGGGAGGGTGCTGCAGAAATATTCTTGCATGCATATGTGTTTTGCTGGTTTTGGCACAGTCCTTTCCCTATTTTCAGTCTTAATTTTAACACATTCCTTAACTTGTTAATCTGTTTGCAAGGCTACTCCAGCATTTTACCAGATAACTAAAGAACAATCTCAGATGGAATAGTTTTAATTTCCAGTCTGAATTTATTTGTGACCAATTTGTAACCATCTAATTGTGTGTCTGCACTAAATAGGAGTTTTCCCATTGAGTGTAATTGGATCAGGCCCCAAACCGCAAAGACAGCTGCTTTTATTATGGTGTGGAAAACAGGCAGGGTCTGGGTGTTACTCTGTAATGACAGCAGTAAATTATATTCCAAGGGCAAGATCAGAAGCTGGTGTAAATCAATACAACTCAACTGGCTTTTAAAAAGTTATATCAGTGTGCGCAAGCTGCTACTTTGGCCCAAACATTTTCTCAGTAGATTTTAAAGCTCGACCTGCTGCATAATGCATGCCAGAGAATTACTTCCAGCAGCTCCTGCACCAAGCCGAAAATGCCTGACTGAACCTGGGCTTGTGTTTTAGAAAGTCATCCAAACTTGATTTAGGGAGTGCGTATCATGGAGAATATACCACACTCTCAGAGACATTTTTCAAATGTTTACTCTTTGTGCTTAAAAAAAACACACTTTTTTTTTCTTCCTCACTAACAGGTCAGGTTCTAGCTAGCTTTCCTAACTTTTCTTTCCTACTACATGTAAAAGCCTCTTCATTCCAATTTCCTCTTCTTGTCTTTATACTTCTGCAACATCGTTGTGACACATTTTAGTCTCTATGCTGGGATACTGAGTTGATTAAACTTTTATTTTATTCAGTCATTGTTTTACAGGTTTCCAATTCAAGTGTTTTCTAAGGCCTTTCTAATTTTTCAAACTCACTACATTGGTTGCTTTGCAGGCAAGATAAGTAGGTAGCTTCTGATGTAAAAATTTACAGTCTGAGACATTTATCTAGAATTAGAAAAAATAATATTTGACTGTTTCTTGGGAGAGAGAATGAAAACTACCAAACAACAGCTACATTAATTTGACTATGGTTTAGCGTGTTTATTGGGCATGATATATGTAATGGAATTACTCTGTGGAACAGTCTCTGTTATTCTTTTTGAGTATATACACACAATTCACTGATTTCTCTACATCAGGTGAGATTTTGAAAGGCATGAAGCTACACTGCTTGAAGCTAGTTCTGAAAGTTTAATCAACTTTGATTTCCCTGAAGATAACACTAAAACTCACTAATTTCAAATTAGGACTTCTATGCTTGATATGTTTTCGAATATGTTTTAAAGTTGGCCAGGCAGCCAGTGCCCCAACCAGTTGCCACACTCAGGTTTCAATAGTATCGCTCGGGAGTAACAGGAAGACTGCAGTGGCCTTTTTAGTACTTACCCTTTATTTCAAAAAGGAAATTTGGCCAGAAAGGCTTTACTATCCTGAGAGTAAAAGGAACTGTTAGCCTGAGAGTACAACTAAAGTACTCCAATGCAATCTAATGTATGTTCATTGTTACAAGAGCTTCAACGTTATGAACCATTTTGGAACATCTAACAGGGATAAAACACATGAGGAGTAGTAATAAATAAACATATTTACAGAATTGGAAGTGGGAGGAAGTGTTAAAAAAGGACAAATATAAGGAAAAACTATTAAACCAAAACATTATCAACTGGTTCATTAAAATATAATAAGCAATTAAAAAGCTAGCATTTATTTAGCACTGTGAGCATAATCTGAGTACGAGCCCTGTTAACTTCAGTTGTCCAAATCAAGGAGGATCTGTCAAGGAGGTTCTCATCAATCTCATATAATGACTACAGAAGCATTTAGCTGATCTGAGGGGCACAGCTGGATTTTCATCCAACCCTTTCATTTGGAAGCTCTAATTTAACACTTAGAGGAAAACTCCTGCGTTGCTCTGTCAAACTTTGTCTGGATAAACATTTTTTTTTATAAAAGAAGAATTCTCTTGGTAAATAAAATTCCAAAGTAAAAAGTATTACTAAAGGTATATCTGTGCAAGTTGCATTAAATTTGCAGTGGTGAAGGATGCATCCCACAGAGATGGTTTCACCAGGCCACCCTGATAACTCAGCCTTACAATGATATGTTGTGCGATTTAGACTGAGATTAGAGTATATCTAAAGAAAAAGAGTAAGAAAATTAAGTTTACTCCCAAGATTGACAGGAGGGTAACAAAACCCCACAGACCAATCTGAAAAACACTCAGAAAACAATCCTGAAGCCAGAAGGTGTTAGGTTATTCTCAGTACGAATTAGAAGAGGGATAGGAGGAAGAAAGAGTTGCACATTTTAAATGTCTGCATACAAGATATATGGGGGATAAAGAAAAAAATTTAGGCATCTTAGTATCTGACAAAAATTATGATGGACATTGTGGAACAGCTTCCATGAGCAGAGAAGGAACATAAGCTTGTTTAGGAAGTTTAGGAAATGTTGGGAAGAAAAGAGAGAGGATATTGCCTTGGTAGTATTGTATAGGATATAGATGTATTTAAAGTCTCTGGGGAAAAGAAACACAATGCCATGTAGAGATCTACCAGAGACTACAGAACTAGAAAGATAAGGAAGAGGAAGAGGGGTTGGGTTTGTTATTTTTGTTTTGTTTCATTTGTGATTTTTTGGGGTTTGTTTTGGGTTTTTTAATGGGGCAAAAACCTCCCAAAATTTTAATAGCATCATTCACAGCATGGGATTCGTAGCTCACTGGAGCCACCTGAATATCTATTGGGAAGGGAGTGCACAGGACCCCGACTGTGAGGTAAGTTGTATTGCTGAACATTTTTTGGTACAGGAAGTACAGAAAACAACAAGAAAGGAGGACTTTGTAATTCAGTTCTAGGCACTGGGTTCAGAAATGTCCAGAGAAGTCCAGGAACAGCTAACTAGGCAGGAGTTCTGCAGAAGGGTTTTATGAGGTATAAAGAATCAGAAGTTGAACATGTGTTAATTGCACATTATCCTTCAAGAGAAAAATCAAAAACTGCATTGCAATGTACACTCACTAGTACACTTACCTGCAAGACAAGGGAGGGAATTGTCCCTCTCAACACTGGGCAGGCTACTCCCTCCTTGGCACTGGGCAGCCTTCAGCTTCTGTGTGCTTGGTGTGAACCTTATTCTTCAAGAAAATGTGGAACAATTGAGGTCGAAGAATGATAATCAGATGTCCAGAATATTTGATGTAAGAAGCAGTATTAATTGAATTGACATATTTTAGGTTCAAAAAGAAAAGATAGGGAGGGCAAGGAAGAAAGATGATATCTATCTTTCATTATATGAGACATTTCAGGAAAAAAAGAAAAAAGATTGAATAATCAGTTTTCCGTGTCAGAGTGGCTGGGAAAGGAAGTAACAGAATAGAACTGCAGAAAATCTTGTCTGATATGAGTTAAACTATCCTAGTGATAAAGATCATCAATAATGGGGAGAAGATGATCTAGAAGGGTTATTGAGTTCTCATCACCAGGAGATCTTTTAGAACAGGCTAGCCATGTACCTACCAAGGATAAAAGATGCATAATATTTGAGAAGATAAAATAACTGATTTCTTGAGGTTGTCTCCAGTTTTGACTCTAGTGTTTCTTATTCCTAACTTTGAAGGTAATAATTTCCAGGAAATGAGGTTAATAAAGACAGGAAGAAATTTGTTCTGCACAAAAAATCAATAGAGAGACATAGTCCAGATAAATTGCTTATTTTCTACAGCTTAAGTCTGCACTAAGATATATGCCTTTATTTAATGAAACTTCCAACATTTCTACATACTAATCTTTCTAATATTTAGTGATTCATAGGTTTACAAGTTCACATTATTGGGATACTCTTTGTAGATCAAATTTAGCACGTTCATACCTTTGCAAAATAAATAATTTATCTTCATTTTAAGAATATTTACTGCTATATCTCCTTTAAGATTTGTAACATCTTTTCCATTAATTTTATCCACACACTTGGGTTTTCCTTTTTCACACAAGAGGTTTTCCTTTTCCAGGCCCTGGTGAGTAGCCTTCATTTGTCTTCTGTGTATATATCATAAATATGAAATTTTTGGTGAGATGTAAAAAAATTTTCCTCTTGACATCATAAAATAAAAATAGGAAATATTAGTTAATTATATTTTTCTTTGCCTGAGGAAGAAAGCTTTGGTTCATATAGTGACACCACAGCTGACATCATCTGTATTTGTCATAGTCAAATATGGGTGCCTGAGGAAAGACTACAGAGGCTAATGTTTGTTCAGATTAGGATGGAGTGGGAAATCATTCACAATATTCAGTGAAATTTTTGAAACATTTCCAAAGTTTCCTATTCTTTGTCAGGACAAATCCTAAATATTTCTGATCCTTTTTTCCAACTTTCTATCTGTTTTTCCATTTGGAAAAACATACACAAACCTGGATAGAGTGGTGGAAGAGAGGTCACTAGAAGTGTAGTATATACAAATTCATGTCCCTGTGTACCTTCTTATCTAAATGTCCTGACCAAAAGGTTATCAACTATTCAGAAGTGATTTTTTTTCTCATTCTTTATTTGGGGGAAAATGTTAAATAATTATTTCTAAATTAATGAATAATTAATTATAAATAAATAATTTATAACAATAATTTGCAAGTGCATCTTGACCCTTATTATCTTACCTGTCTATATGCAGCTTGACTGATCATTGTGTATTTTCAGAGGACAAGCTAGCCATTTTTTTCCAGTATCCATTCAACCTAACTAAAGGATATTCATGATAAAGTTACTTTCCCACAAAAAGTTGTTTTGATAAATAAGCAATTTCTGTCCAGAAATCATTTTGTCAAAAACATATGGCCAATTATACTTAAGATATATCAGCAGACAATGCAGGAGACATCCTTCCATCAGCTTCAGTAAAGTTATGTTCATTTATCAAAAGTAAGAATATGGTTCATACTCAGGGACTCAGTCAATATGTGAAAGGATTAAGGTGAGTATTAGTATTTTCTTGTAGTTTTCTCTGTTGACTTTTTAAAATTTTATTTAGCTACATCAAGATTTAGTTGTTTATGGCTTTTGTATATTTAGAAATTCCTGGCTAGAAGGAGCAAATTATAAATTCTCAAGTAGGTCATCTAACAAATAGCACATTTTTCTCTCTGTTTTTTCATATCACAAACCTAGAATTCAAACCACAGTATTTTAAGAGAAAACTGAATTACTAGAACAAAATTATAATTTAGGTACTGCAATAAAAATCTAACAAAGTAAAAACAAACAAACAAACAAAAAAACCAACCACCCCCCAAAAAAACCCCAAACCCCCAAACCTAACCCCAAATCCATACCCCTCCCTGTTCAGTATTCAGTCTGTTATAATACCACATGCATCCAGACCCTCTTTGCTGTAGTTCTCTGACCTCTTGTTCTGCCTTTTTGTTGTTTTGGACCTTCCAGTGACTTTCCCAGTGACAGTTGAGATACATAGGCTTGGATTTTTTCCAGGGAGCTGTATTGTTATAATTTTGTATGGCTGACATAAATATTTTTGATGGAATGCATTATAGGAGCAATAGGCATTGCAATTTCTTCCAGAAGTACATAAAACATGCAAGTTAAAATACTGCCAAGTTTTCTGGCCTCTTCTGCCTATATAGATACACTGAAAAGGCATCTGCCAAGGAGTATCACATCCTCGGTTACTAGCAAATATTTTTATTGGTATGTAAGTCATGTTAGAACTTCTGCTTTTACACTTTATGATGTGGCGATGCATAACTACAGCAGCACGTTCAGCGTGAGAGGAGCTTGTTCTGGAAAGTGGTGTTCTCCAGAAGGTTTTAAACATTGTTGTAGCAAATGCAGCAACCAGTGAAATGACAGCACAGAGCAGTTTAAATAGCTGACATTTCATACCTGTGCTCTGTTTAATATGAAATATAATGGTGGTCTAGGAAATTTATAAGGCACTACTGTATTTTTTTTTATCAAAACTTTCAGGTTAACATATTCTGCTGCCTTAACTTTACTGTATAGACTACAAGACATTTACCTAATGGATGAGATAGGAGTTCTGCTAAAAGCTGGTTGAAAAGCAGTGGGACCCCAGGCTGGGTGATCCCACAGTGGGAGCTCCCAGATCTCAGTAGCCTGCCGGAGTGTTTTCTGTGTAGCTCACATTACCAGTAGAAACCTCTTGTACAGGGACTGAGGAAAAAAGCTTGGAGGAGTAAGCTGCTCTCCTCTTCATCTCTTACTTTCACAGGCAGGAGTGTAATCTAATTATAAAACATATTTTTAAAGTAAATACTCCACAATTTCATGATGCATTTTTTAAAAATACTTTTAAACTGAGAATGTTTGAAGGTTCAAGCACACAGGAATGTTACCTGAGTGATAGACTTCTTATTCGGAAAGGCTTTTTCATGTAAATTGCTCCGTAATTACATTTCAAAACTGCATTGATTTCTTATATGTCAATATTTATTAAAGATTAAATGTGCAATTCCTGTCAGCGAGGTGAATATCTAAAGTCGGAGCTCATCTGCGAGATTGTTTTTTCCAGATAGTCTTGGTTTTAGGATACTTTCTTTTCCCTTTAAAATGCCTTTTCCACTCTCTGTCTCCCTTTGGCTAGCAGATCTCTTTTCTCTTCATTTTCACTCCTCTATGGTGCTCTTCAGAAATGATTCAGTGAAGCAGCACTGGCCCCCTTGTACAAAATTCCCAGTGTACACTGAGAATTTATCTTACTTCTGCTACGTGTTATAATTACAAGTTCCAATCAAAGTACATCTTTTGAGTTACAAGTTTGTGTCGTTGCTTTAGAAGAAATGCAAATGTTATGTATTTAACATGCAAATGAAGTGAAATAAATATAATGCATGAAGTCTGTATTCCATCTCAGAAGTAATTGTAATGTGTAATAAGAATTCGGCAGCCAGGTTTGACAAGAGAGAAGGCACAACAATTTTTATTTACTGCAAGAGCACTCATCTCTGTCTGACCTCTCCTGGTTCTGGTGACTTTTAATGTAAATTGGGCACTCTGATTTCTATACATGACTACAGGCACAGCTGTATTACTTTTGCTTTATCTCACTGGCATAGTCACAATCATCTTTACAACTTGATGATTCTGCATGTAGTAGTAAGTACCTAGTTGTGTTTAAGACCTATAGAATGGTTGTAAGTCAGAACTAATGTCTACTGTCTAGTGAAGGACGCTTTGGGAAAGTGCTAGAAACAGGACACTACTGCAATAATTCCTTATTTGGTATACCTCTGAGATTCTGGCACATTAGAAATTAGCAGAGGGTTGCACTTGGATGACTGTGCTCAAGAAGTACCAAAGTACAGAAGTACTCTGGGACTGGCTATTGGAATGCCCCTGTACTGCTGGCCTCCAAAACACACAGTGGCAGTGGATTCTGTAACTTACCTGTGCTTTCCATAAGACACATTTTTCTTTTCTTTGTTTTATACGTGACATGAACAATTTTATTGGTGAACAATTGCCTTCCACTCGCCTTCTTAAAGCCATTTTTTTTTTATTTTACAGATTTTTGTCATTGTCTTATCTTCATTTTTCTTTTTTTTTTTTTTCCCTTTTTCTTTTCCTAATTTATTTTGAATGGTAAAGTTATTCCAACCTTCTCATCCTCCTTTCAAGTTTTCTGTATCATAAGATGGGGTAAGCATAACTTCACACATTATTTAAAATGTGGAATTACCTTGAATGCATAACAGCATGATTATACTAATTTGATTCAACCTCTGCAACCTACATGACTTGTGATGTAGTACAGCAGAGCTTATTAATTACTGACTAGTTAAATATTGCAGGGAGCTTTTTGTAAGCAAATGAATTAAAGCATTGCCACTCTCATACAGGTTCTTCAAGGTTTCACTTGTAAATGAACCTAGAAACTGCATTATTTGTTTTAGTTTACTGGTAATTGTAACCTGCCCTTTACTGTAAGTTTTGTTCAAATCAGTCTGAGAACTCAGGGAAAATAATCTTAAATTCTAATCAGATTTGCTTTCCTTTTGTTTAAAATGTTTTTAAATTTTCAATTCTGTTCTTGTGTCTCAGCCTTGCTCTGTTAGAAATTCCTTTGAGGACAAAAGGTAGGGTATAGACCTCATCACCGTCTCTGCCATCTTAGTTGAAAAGTCTCCAGTACCTGATCAAAGCAATGTTTCACTGTCTGATATCAGTGAATACATGGACAGCTATCTTTTTGGTACCTGATATGTTTTCAAGTAAATCACTAGAGGGAGGAAGAAGAAATAGGTCCTAAAAATTGGGAAAGTAATTCTTATCTAATAAAGATTCTGTGAAATCTAAGTTATATGTGTTACAAATATATTGACCAAAAAAATGTGAATAGCTGAACCTCTCATCATCCAAAAGAAGACAATCAGAGTAAGGCGAATGGTCACTTTACAATGGCACAGGCAATAAATGACCCTTTGTATACATTTATGTGTTAGGAGTAAACTTTTAAAAGCAATCTGCCATTTCACAAGAGGCTCGTGAAACTATTTCATTACTGCAGTAATGTAATTAGAAATCTCATAAGCAATCAAGCAGCCAAATTTTGCACCAGCTGTAAGCAAGTAAAACAAAAAGTGACAAGTGGACCAGCAAGTAATGAATTACAATAACGCAGGTGAGAAATAAAAGACAAATGTATGAGTGTCTTGGCATCCCCAGGAGAAGTAATGTCTATAGGCTGGAAATGATCCTAGGACAGTAATAAAATGGCTTTGTAACATGATTAATATAGACATTGAAATCACACCTTGGAATAAAACCGAATTTTTTTTGTGAAACCTGAGACTTTAGGGGAGTATACTCGTGTCAGAGAGAACAATCTAGAACCTAGAAATGAAATATAATCTCCGTGCTTTGAAAACCTGATAATTAGGGTTTTTTTTCTTCTGCCTACATTTAGTTTAAAAAAATTGAATCATAGTACTGTTTGAAGAATGTGGAGTTAGAGATTGAGCACCCCTAACTTCAGCGATATACAATGCAGGCTGGATTGAAGCATATGGCCATAAGCTATTGGTTAGAGTGCCATCCTCTCTAAGCTTTGATGGAAGCAGATGCCTTACTTTGGGTGACTGAAATTCAATGAGATAAAGCCCACCCAGAGAATCTTAGAAAGCAAGTAATAAATTTGTGTGCCACTTTGGCATATCAGAAGCTGAAGCTAATCAGTCCAACAACACAATAAAAGTGAATGATCTGCATGTGAGAGAAAAATAATAGTAATTTCTGAAAACATAATTTCTTTAAAATATCTACTTTCTACCTGAAATTGGTCCTCCCAGGCAATTATGAAAGACTGTCCAAAATATGGGTAGATGAGTACCACTATCTGATTTTTTTATTTTTAATTAAAATATCTGTCAAAAGCCACTCATGGTAAATATGTTTAGGAAATTTCCATTTTCAATTGACTTCATAGTTCAAGTCCTGACCTTCCTGTGGGAAAAAATGTGTTCAGACATAGAAAGCTTGAATGATATTAGTGTTTCAGTTTTCTAAGGAATTCAAGAGACTAAAGAGCAAATTCGTCAAACTGTAAGTCCTGAAAATGCAAAAGGTGCTGAATTTGAGCATCTCTCTGGAGCCATTCTAATGCACGGAAGGAGCCCAGTATGAGATGTGCAAGAATAACTCTACATTACCCATTTCTCTAAATCTCTGATTTCCACCACCCCACCCCACCCCCCGAAAAAGGGGAAACATAACCCCCATTTTTAAAAAAGGAAGACCCAGGTGTCCTGGTTCTGGCTAGGATAGAGTTAATTTTCACAAGGAGCCAGGACAGGTGAGCCAAGATGGCCAGGGGGCTATTCCATACCATGTGACGTCATGCTTACCATAAAAGGGAGCTAGTCGGGGAGAGGCGGGTTCGGTGTGGTTCGGTGTGGCTCCGAGACAGGCTGAGCATCCGATCGGTCGGTCAGTTATTGGATTGGTAAATTGCTTTCTGTTATCACCCATTGTGTATATCTGTTATCAGTACTGTTGTTGTTTGTTTCCCCCTCCCTTGCTGTCCCAGTAAACTGTCCTTACCGCAACCCACGAGGCTTTTGCCTTTGTTTGTCTGGTCTCGTCCCCACCCCGCCAGGGGAGGGGTGAGCAAGCAGCGCGTGGTGCTGAGCTCCAGCTGGGGCTAAACCACGTCACCAGGGAACTACAGACCGGTCAGTCTCACCTCCGTGCCTGGCAAGATCATGGAGCAGATCCTCCTGGAGACTATGCTCATGCACATGGAAAATAAGGAGGTGATTGGTGACAGCCAACATGGCTTCACTAAGGGCAAATGATGCCTGGCAAATTTGGTGGCCTTCTATGATGGGGTTAAAGCGTTGGTGGATAAGGGAAGGGCAACTGACGTCATCTACCTGGACTTATGCAAAGCATTTAACAGTGTCCCACATGACATCCTTGTCTCTAAATTGGAGAGACATGGATTGGATGGATGGGCCATCCATCCATTGGATGGATAAGGAATTGGCTGGATGGTCGCACTCAAACCGTTGTGGTCAGCAGCTCAATGTCCAAGTAGAGAACAGTCATGAGTGCGGTCCCTCTGGGGTTGGTATTGAGACCAGCACTGTTTAACATCTTTGTCGGCGACATGGACAGTGGGATGGAGTGCACATTCAGCAAGTTTGCTGACGACACCAAGCTGTGTGGTATGGTCAACACACTGGAGGGAAGGGATGCCATCCAGAGGGACCTTGACAGGCTTTAGAGGTGAGCCTGTGCAAACCTTATGAAGTTCAACAAGGTCAAATGCAAGGTCAAAGACATGGAACTGTGGGAGCGAGTCCAGTGGAGGACCACAAAGATGATCAAAGGGCTGGAACACCTCTCCTGTGAAGACAGGCTGAGAGAGTTGGGATTGTTCAGCCTGGAGAAGAAAAGGCTCCAGGGAGACTTATAGCAGCCTTCCAGTACCTAAAGGGGGACTCCAAGAAATCTGGAGAGGGCCATTTGTTATAATGTATGAACTGGTATTAACAAATCAACAAAGCTGCTGCTGCAGTTAGTGCCTTTTTCTTTACCCATTAATGTTTTCCATGGTGTAGAGTTATATAAATATTGCAAAAATATTTACAATGTGTTAGCTCAAGCATTGCAGACACATGCACATAAATTTATATGGACAGCCATACATACTTCATAGGATCATAGAATCACAGAATCATAGAATAGCTTGGGTTGGAAGGGACCTTGAAGATCATCTAGCTCCAACCCCCTTGCCATGGGCAGGGACACCTTCCACTAGGCCAAAGGAACTAGATGATTTAGGTGCATGCCCATAAGAAATGGCATGTATAATGGAGAAAAACAAAAATGTAAAGACATATAGACTGGGACATGGGAGGCCAATAAAAAAAAAAACAAACCCTGCAATAAATGCCCTGGACAACATGGAGTCAAGGAAGTACTTAATACTTAGTCAAGCTTTAATGCATATGTCCTCTGATTCAGCCCTCTAATGTTGCTCCTTTGGCTTAATCTCAAATTTCTTTTTTTTCTGGTTGTATCACATGTTGATTTGGAACTGGTAGGCTTTCAAAAGAGCTTTCATTTCCTAGACTATAATCTTAGTCTCAAGTAGATAAATATTGTGGTGAGATGTTAAGAATAAGTGTCATTTGGAAGAGACAAAAATGTTACAGGGAGGACATTTTCAAAAAATGGAAATATTTCTGCATGACATCACTTTGACATCCTCCAGCAAGAGAGGAACATCAGTGCTGGGATGGCATTCAAAAGCAAGTAAGCCATATCTTTAAAGAGCTAGGTATTTTGTATGTGATGTATCCTTTTGCGCAAGTGCTGGGCTCCTCCCTTAACTTCAGACTTGTCACCCTCTCCAATTTAGGTGTGAAATAACATAAATAGATTTTCTATTTCTGCATATCCACAAAAGTTAGGTTTAGTCTTCCATTTAATTCACAGTGACTGAAATTCACTCTTGTAGAGAAGGGGAGCATAGGCTTGCATTGCCTAAAACCTTGATATGAGGGTGATTTGCACTCGGGCTGCTGATCAAAGGAGATGTCCACATGTTGTTAATACATAATGAAAGAGTTCTTAATGATGTATATTTTCCATGGCTGATTCAGGACTGCTTCCACAAAGGCAAATTCCAACATGCACTCTTTTCTTCAAATTCTGTCTTCCGATAGTCCTTAGAAGATGAATATGTTAATACTTTAATATAAATCTCTAATATTTTTAGTCTTAAAAATGTCTAACCTATACATTATGTACTTTATTTGTATTAAAGTGAATATGATAGTATGTGTATATGTGTTGTGATTGTCCACATATTATTTGGGCATTCTGAAAATGCAGATTCTGTATACTGCGGTGAGTTGAGATCTGTTCTCTTCACACTAGCTGATTCCATGATTTTGCACAAGCAGAAAACTGATCTCAGAATTCAGTCTGCAATTTCCCTTGCCTCCCTTTCCTTGTATTGATATTGGAAAACCACACCAACGTGTGGACTAGAATTGCTTTTCACCCAGGCTGCTGGTGGTATTCAATTCCCTAAAGGGGAAAAAACATTTGGAGTTACTGCCTTAGACCTGTTTTGACCACTTCAAACAGCTCTTTGAATGTCTCTTGCTCACTTCCCAAGGATAAGTTTGTTATATAGCATGTTTTTAATAAGTCGCTTCAGCAACTGCAGCTGAAGCTGTAACTCCAGCTCTGGGCTGCAGCTCAGAGCAGCTAATTTGCAAGTTCTGTTTGAGAGACAAAACCAGTACAAACTAAGTAGAGGGGAAGCTGTCATCTGTAATGTATATTAAAAATATAATAAATTCAATTAAAATAAGGTGGTATCAGATCTGTTTAATCTCAGGAATTCTTGACTTGTTTAAAAGCTTAAGCCACACATACTAAATGTTCTTTTAAAAGGTGTGTCATTACTGTATGATTTTCATTTTCTGACATTAATTGATCCAGACTAACTGCCTTCTGCCAAACTTCAGTTTGAGAGATAGTGCCTTGTTTATTTATTAATTTACTACAAAACATCAAAAATGCCCAGCAGGCTACCAAAAGCAATGATCAATCACATTTAATCCTAGATTATGAAGTTGATTTTATTCCCCTCCCTTCCTCCTCTCACCTGCTTTTATTTAATTTCTTGAATGAGCTGCAGTGTAGGAACTGCCTGGAACATTTCTGTATATACACACAGTGTTCCCACCTTTCAGTGGGATCAGGATTTCTGATCTCAGCTGCAGACCAAGCCACACTTCAGACATACCCAGGACAGCATTTTGGGAAACGGCAGGCAGAATCCTGCCATCATATATGCCATTTTGCTTTAATCCCTCAGGTTTAAGTCCAGAAGAAGGACTATAACTGCTGAAGAGGAAAAAAAAAATCATCAGTTTCTCTTTTAAACTAAAAGTCTAGTTATCGCATCCCAAAAAAGTTTTTAAATCTAGATTTTTAAGACCTCATGGTAGAGGATTATTTAAAAATTGCTGATAAAGAGGTAGTGAACACTATGGGTTAATAAGCAGATTTTTATTGGTTTAGGTGGTATCCACAAATCACCTACTAGAATACCTATCAGATGAATGAAAAACTGAGGAATTAAAAGGTTAAAATAAGATGACTATGACAGACATTGAGTCATGCATCCATCTGATGAGTTAATGATAATCCAAATCATTGAACTGAATTCTTACTGCTGAATTTTTGAATATTCTAAGTGATGATACAATTGGCTGATAAAAAAATGAGTTAGTCAAACAGAAAAGCAGAAGGAAGCTTTTATATAGGTGGCCATACCTCAAATTAGCTGTTATGTTTTCTAGTTCAGGTTTTAACTTGATTAGGACAGTGATACTACATCTTTTTGGATGTATGACTGAAAAATTGTGAATGATACTTCTAACTAATACAGAACCCATAGCTATACACAGTTCAAATATGTATGAAATTACTTTTTTAAACAGATAAAGATAAGAAGAATAGATGAAAATGGTGGAAAAGAGGGAAAAAGTTGTCATGGCTTACAGATAAATAACCAACAGAGCATTTAAGTGCTAAAGGTAGCTGTTTTACAAAAGCTATGTCGTACAGATACAAGTTTCATAATTGAATTTTGAGCATGATAAAAATCTTAATACGTGATTATTAGATGATCCACAGCAAGAACATTCATAGAAGAACTACTTCTGTCAATGTTTCTTGTTTTCTTTTATTGCAAGCATAACATATATCTTAATTTAGGCTAATCATGATCCTTTTTAAAGGTAGCTATTTTTTTGCCTTGTACCCTCAAAAGACTGTTTCAAGATTTTACTTCTTTGATAATTAGAAGTTTCCTTCCAACGTTTTCTGACTTCATAATATTGAAAGAAAATGTAAAAAGAAAAAAAAACAAACAAACAACAAACCAACCTTCAGAATTTTATATGTTGTGTAGATTAATCTAGAATATAGCAATGCCACAATTGCTTAATTTTCTTGGGTGAAATAGAAAAAAAAAATCTCCAAATCATTTCCTTAATGTGTAGAAATTTAGATTCAGTAGCACAAAATGAACCCATTGAACGGCAGATGATAGGATGTGGTCAAATCTGAAAAGACAACTCAATTCTCCATTCTGACCTATAAACCAAAATGGAATTAGGGTGAACTTCAGTGCCAAGATGCTGGGTATGATTGTATTAAAAGTACTTTTTGAAGGAATTTACCCATGACTATATAATGAAAAAGGACCATCAAATCATCAGAGATCAACAGTCATAAAGATCAACAAACTTTGCTTATAAATACTCAGAACTGGTTTCATTTGAAATGTTTCAACAAGTCTTACAGCTGAAATACTCACCTGTGAACATACTTACACTTATATATGTATACAGAGAGGGAGAGTTCACAGCATATCTGACATAGATGACACGGAATAGCATATATACACAAATATAAACATACATGTCTGCAGTAGACTTATTTACATGTGGTACCCAAAGTGTGCAGAGAACAGTGGTAAGCTCAGCGCCCATCAATACTCTATTTATACACAACTCACACACATTTCATCACTGAGCCTTTGACCGACTAAGAAGCACACTAGCAGCCTACCAAGTCATGCCCTAGCATGTCTTATTCTTGTCTGTATATGCAATAAATTTTATTTTAAAAAGCACCTTCTCTTCAGAAAAGAATGGTATAAAATGAACACTTTCTAGAGGAAAAAATATGCCATGAACATCACTGTACACAACTGTGACTGTGACCTTAAGCATTTGCAGGTATATGCTCAGTTTTATTATAATATATGTCTTATTTTCAGCTTTTATTGTGAATTTTCTATCAAAGCTGTTTTGAGACAAAAAAGGGCTTTCAACAAAATTATTTTTGATCAAAAATATCTGTTTTCTTCAGAAAAAATACTCTTTTTGTGCCAGAAATTCAAGTGCACAAGGCTAGTACTTTAATTGTGTGACATAATTGCAGTATTTTTTTGGACACTATTCATTCTTAGGTCCTCCATATCTCCGCAACTCTGATAATACACCTGATGCAGTTGGTAGTTGCTCATTTCAGCAACCTGCTAAGGAAAAAAGTCCTGGTGCACCACTGCAGCTATAATGTTATCAGGGAGTGTAAGTAGTAGATGGTTGATTGAAACACCCAAAAGTTCCATGTCAAGGACAAAAAGCAACATTTCTGATTTCAGGGTGTCTTGGGTGTTAGCTGACAAATTCCTCTTGCCTTGCTATTTTTTTAACTGAGAATGAACATGACCCATTTGTGCGGTAAAAAAGATGGAAAAAGAAATAGTTTCCTAAATGACCAGATTACAATTTTACTGTTCATCTAAGTTAAAGAACTTGTTTTTGTATAATCTAAGCCTAAATTTATTAGCCTAAAGACTATGACGGACTATGCTTTAGTTTCCACAGACTTAGAGATATCTGTGAGTAATGTTGATAGCCGAGTTCTCCAAAAGTTTCACAGAGTGCTGAGCAATTGTTTTTGTTAGCATTATTTGTTAGCATTCCTTTTTCTTGTTTTTGGTTCAGCACTAGTCTTACATCAGGGGAAGCAGTGACTGTGCAGATTGCTAGTGAAGAACAGAAAATAGCTGCATTGCTGACACCAGCATCCTCCTTTAAGGAGGACCTTTAAGGAGTGAGACCAATGGATTTAAAATATAAAACTTTGGACCTTTACAGAACAAAGAGTATGCTTACATGTTCTGCACATGAAATGTGCATGAACTGGACCAATGGCAAGGTGGAAAGATTAGAAACTACAGTTATCTGTCTTAACTATGGGATGTAAATGCATTTTCTTTCATGGCCTTACTTTTTACAAATTTACAGGTTTGCAAATTTGTAAGAAATTCTGTTATCAGCCTTTAGTAAACCCTCAATGCATTCATGTCTCTCTCACTTTTACATAATTTCTTCTTGCTAAGTCCCCTGTGTTTTATTTGAGAGTTGCCTTATTTATTGTGAGCCAATAATGCATTGAATTGTGTGTGCACTGGCATATTATCTTGTTGAACCATTCAATTAAATATGATAATGTTGAACACACTGACATAGTTAAACACTCAGGTGAATGAGCAATTCACTGTGAAGTGCAGAAAGATTTTAAGTCATCTGTGTGCCTTCAAGCAATCTGTTTTATATAAAAGAACACTTCAGGATTCAACAAATGGTATATGTCTGAAAAGACAAAAATATTGCAACTTTCAAAACATAGCTCTCATAGCTGAAAACTAACCCCCCAAATAAAGGACAGAACTGAAGCACACTACCTTATTGTGTGAGTAATAGCCACTGAAGTCAGATGCTACAGTCTACTTGAAATCATAATATGAAATTATCAACAGTGTTTTGGCCTATAAACATTTTCATTCTGGAGTAAAGTTACACTAGATCTATCTGTCATGACCCCACATTTGTGGAGAATACCCTACTGTACCGGGCTGAGAGATTTTCTCTGAGATAATGTAAAATAAATATGTCCCTAGGTGAAACTTTTGCATCTAAACCAACCTAATTCTCCATTGAAGACAGTATCTGTGAAACTTAATGAGAAACTAGTGTTACATGCTCAGTACATGGAGTTTCAAATGCTTATAACTAAATCACATCAAAACCAATTTTCTCCAGAACACTCAAAAGCACTTCTCCTTAGTGCTGTTTTCCTGCCAAATTTAAACTTTCATCGCCCAGCTGTTTTGGCTGCAGAGCAATTATAAAAAAATGTCCTGGTAATTGTTTACTGTCAAGAGTTTCTTTTCTCAGTTTATACATGCTTGAAAAGCCTAATCTTTTTCCTCTTTCAAACTTTAGAAAAGAATACGAAAACTACAGGCAAAGTCAAACAAACAAACAAATAAATAAATAAATCCTGAAAAAAATCCCATACATATTGGCCAAAACTAAAAGTTTCAAAATTTCAGCCTGAGTTGAAAGGCTCAAGAATTATTGAATACTTATGTCATCAGGTTAGAATACAAACCATTATTCAATTTGATACTCAGTTATTACTTCTGTTGCTGTTGATTATTTTACTACTGGAGGAGTGCTGGATGGAATTCAATTGACAGATGGTCAATAGGCATTCCAGTTGGAATGTTACCAAAACCACTGGCTCCCCAATTTTTATTTTATTTTATTTTTTTTAACAAAGAATAAGAAATCTCAAAGAACTTACAAAGATCCCATTTGAAAATGGGACACAGGTTTTCATTTCACTTAAAACTGTGGGGAAAAAAATGCAAATTTAAATCTCAAAAAAGATTTACTTAATGATGCAAGGTCCGTGATTATTTTATGACTTTTCTGAGAAGCAAAGGAAATCTGTATGAAAGGAAACATGATGTTCCTGACTACATATTGCTGAAAGCATAGAATCATAAAATGGTTGGATTGGAAGGGACCTTAAATATCATCTGGTTCCAAACCCCCTGCCATGGGCAGGGNTAACTGCTTTATGCAACAAGTCTCATATTCCAAATGAAACCTCCACTGAGGTAGGACTCAAGTAACTTCAGCCACAATGAAAACTTTGAGTTATTACTCGTCTCTCTTTGCCATAACTTGTTTCTTTTTCTCCAGAGAATGTTTTCCAATTACTTAGATATAGGGCAAAAGATCTTCATGTTCATCCAATATTTCAAGGAAAACTCAGGAAAAAAAAAAGAAAGAATTTAATTTTAGCACATAGTTTCTAAGTCTCTAAAAGCAGGCGCATTTGTTTTCCTAACCTTTTTTGTATTTGTAATGGAAAACAACTTTGCTGCTACTATAATATAATCCGCTTTTTGACCATTTGTCCATGTATTAACATTTCTGTGATAGTGAAGACCTTTCCCCACTCCTTATTCAACAGCCCTTGTTCCCATACAATCTTTCTTAGTAATGCAAAACCTGGAAGGAACTTCGGGCTAAGCACCTGAACTTGCTTTAATTTGAAGTTTATACTAATCTCGGGGAATATGCTGACATCATTCACTTCAGATATAACCCCTGCATAAGTATGATGGAATAAGGTTTCACATAAATACATGCTGCAATGAGAAAACAAGTTTGCAAACAATCTTAGGAAGAGGATGCTTTCTTGAGGTGTTGAGGGGAAAAAAAAAAAAAAAAGGAAAAAGTGTGTTAACTAAAACATTGCATAACTAAATGATTCATACAATGGACATCATGTCAACAAAGACTGTGCTTGTAAAATTAAAAGCCATTTCAATTCAAGTTCACTTAACTAAGATTATATGCAAAATGCACCAGTAAAGCCCTTACTTTTGTGGTTTATAATGTGTAATATCATAATGCCCAGGAGTCCCAATCACAGAGCAAAACACCATTGTTCATCATGTTGTGAGCCAGAGAGAGAAAATATATTTTAACACTGCCTCTGATAAATAAATGTTACAGAATGACAGAACTGTAGGGGTTGGAAGGGACCTCTGGAGATCATCTAGTTTTTACTCATATTCAGATGGAACTTCCTCTGTTCCAGTTGGTGCCCGTTGCCCCTTGTCCTGTCACTGGGCACCAAGTATGGATGGATACCAACCAGTGAAAGTACTCATACTTTTAGGAGAGGTGTGTTAGATAGGATCCACAGGTAGGAATCCAGGAATTATTATATTCAACCAAACCAACAGTCCACTACTATGTTTCTGAGAATAGCACTACACGCCCTAAAAAATGATATAAGAAACAAAAGAAAGCCCTCCAAATTTCATTAGGAAAGTAATAGCTATGCATTGTTTCCCACATAATCATATTACTTCCATATTTACTTCTTCTGATATCCTCTCAACAACTTGACATTAGCACATTCAGTTCTGTGCTGCTGTTTTACCTGTTGCTGCTTTTCTTGTTGCTTAGATGTGTAACGCTCATGCTTAATGTCTTTGGCTTCACTGTCTGCTGGCTACCTGTATGACCTAGGAAAGGGTTGAGCAGGATTTGCAGATGAATGAACTAGAGCCACAGAGAGAGATTTAATTGATGGGCCTTAATTTCATTAGTTTACCACTTAAGGAGGGGTATAATAAGCTACAGCTAATGGCAGTATGCCAAGCATTTGTTTGGAGTTTGGTGCTAATTTAGAGGTTCTTACCTTGGTGGACCTGTGATCAATCTCTGTGAGCCACCCCTTTGGTTTTCAGCTTGAATTTGCATTCTTGTGCCATCTCCTCATAGAAGAAGGTTACCATGGATGGATTCCAGATCTTCATTTTTCCATGCCACTTCTAACCAGCTAGCAGTAATAGAGAAGGATATTTTTCTGATCCTTAAATTAAAGATCAGGCAGACCTACAGCACCACATAAGAGCAAAAGAACGAGACAGAAATTCTATTGGTATATTTTTTATTACTTAATCCCAAGATTTATGTAAACACTTTAAAATAGTTCAACCATTTAGAGTAGTGTGTGCAGTTTGGGGCTGCACAGCACAGGAAAGGCATCATTAAGGTACTGGAGCACTTGCCCCATGCAGAAAGACTGAGGGAGCTCAACTGGTCCAGTGTGGGGAAGAGGTAGCTTCAGTGGCACTACCAGTAGCCCGCAGTGTACCTGTGAGGTGGTAATCAAGAAGATTGAGTCAGGCTCTTCACAGCGGCACATTGGTTGGAAGATGAGAGGCAAGAGGTAAAACTGAAATAAGAGAGGACATAAGGAAATTTTTTTCACCATGAAGACAGCAAAGTAATAGAATAGGCTGCTTGGATAGGCAAATTCTATCCTTGGAGGTTTTCATGACCTGGTGGGACACAGCCCTGAGCAACCTGGCTTGACATCAGAGTTGACCCTGCTGTGAGCCAAAGTCTCTTCCAACCTGCATTTTCCTGTGATGCTATGACCCAAAAGGGGACACCTTTGAAGTATGTTCCCATGCTAACAGTCTCACTGAAAACTGGCACAACACAGAACTTATTCAATATTTGAGCTTAAAGAGATAAACAGCATAGGATAATAATTAGAAGCAGAAATTACAGGCTAAAGCTTATTATATTATATGCTTTTTTTTTTTTAATAATGACAATTCTTTAGAAAGGAATTATGCTAGGGATAGGGACAGGATAGACAGACATAGCTATGTTGTATTCCTGCAGGGTATTTAACTGCGCTTGTAGATACAGCAGGTTCTTTAGATCTAGCACCATTGGTCAGTGCAGGCACATCAAAAAAAATGAGATTTCTGAAGGCGTAAATGGCTGTTAGTCACCTAGTGCTCTTTGAATTTCAAGGAGTGAGGTACCCAGATGAGATTTATGCCCTCAAAAATCTGCATCTTGGCCCTCTGAGAAACTGAGATAAATGGTCTTATGCTTCCAAGGCATTTAGATAGTCACAAGAACTTTATCATTAGGCTGTAAGATAGTAAGTTTTTACAGTATGTAAAAATTAAGCACACTGCATTATAATTTTAGCATGATGATGAGGGAGGATGTAAATTCATAAATGAAAAAAAAAAAAGAGACTGTTTTAGGTTCATTATGAATTTAAAATGAAAGAAAACATTGTATTCCATTTTTAGTGCCAGTAATTTATTTTTTGTGCTGTGGAATATTGCTTAAAATGTGTTTTCAAGAATGGTTATTTGGACTTGATCTTCCTGACTGGAACTTCAGAAAGGACCAGCTTCCTGCCTGATAATGGTTAGCACAGAATATAGTTTGCTGTTTGATGAGGGACCATTATAGCAGCTTTACAGACTGTTTTTTCAGTCTATTGCAAGCAACTATTGCTTGTCAAAAACCAAGACAGATGTAACATAGAGGGACCCAGAATTAACTTGAACAGCTATGCAAATATACTTTGATAGGAAACAGTTTTCGGCTTCTTTTGTCTTTTTTTTTTTTTTTTTTTCTTTTTTTTTTTTTTCTTTACTCCATGCTGCAGTGTTGGCTCATGGAAAGCTAGATGCAAAATGAGAGTGACATGTTGGACACATGGATATCAAGGATGTGGTTTCCCTAGCAACAGTAACCACATAAAAGGTCTCAGAACTTACTCATGGGACATTTCAGTTTTTCACATAAAATGAATACTAGTGGTGAATATGATTGGTTCAATAGAAATACAGTGAAAGTATCACAGAACTATAACATAATAAAGTATTAGACTCTTCTATTTTCTGAAATCAGATACCACACAAGAAGATTATCTTTCTATGACGGGAAAGAGATTCTTGAGGACACGAGAGATATTGAATCCAGCAGAATTTTACTGCTTCAAAAAGTTCGTAATTATTTAGCGTTAGACTTAGCTAAAATTATAAATAGATGATCTATGTCAGCAAGAAGTGAAACAGCATCAAAATCTACATGCAATCAGACTGACTCTGATTAAATCATAACACAAAAAATGCATGTATCTCAAAATTTTGGTCTAGAATTGTTTCAGGGTTTTGCAGCATTTAGCTTTACTTCATCTATAAATACAGCAAACAGACTTGCTAAAGACAGAGCTGA
>VXBL01010063.1:1078855-1119964 GCA_013400195.1 Aramus guarauna
CATAATGGAAACATTGTGGCTTGGTGTTGATGGTTATTTTAAATGTCTGCGCTGATGTGAGGATAACTGATGTGAACAGATCTTGAAACCTTCCAAGCTAATGTGTCCTGATCCACGCCACTGTGATCTGGGCAGGGACGTAAGTGATGTTCTCTCCCCTGTACTTTCAACTTAGCACAGCATATTTAAAACACTGAGTATTATTCTTCATTTGGTAATTGCAGGGCATTAATGTGTATGTAATTTCAATAATTTAACTTGAATTGGATGACTCTTACTGTTTGATTAGTTTAGCTTTTAGAAGTGTGTGTGATTATGACCTGAAAGGCAGATTAATAGCTGGATTATGGTCTTATAGATCATACAATTCATTATATTCACAGTGATCAATATCTGGCACCCGTTACTACAACGCCAGTATATATGTTTCATTCATTCAGATAGGCAGATCTATATTTTTGTTACTTTGCTTTTCAACGTATATCATGAGCTAAAGGCCTCCTATAGTCTCTAAAGTACAGCTCTCCTTATGTCACTGATGTAAGAGGATTCAGCATTTCTGAAATCAGACATTTATAAGCTTTAGTTATAAAGTCTATATTCCGAGGCTCAGAAGAATTACTTGCTAAAAGGTTTTCAGACTCCTGTTGACTATTGCTACCAAACTCTTCTTCAAATATATATGAAGGGATTACTGTGCAGGTGTTTATTTTCTGGTAACAGTTTGAGCAGCAAGGGCTCAAACAAGTTGAAAGTGAGGATCTTGCTGAGCCAAAGACTTTCTTTCATGTAGACGGAGCACCAACAGGGCACACAGAGGAAATCGTTAGCGGTCTAGGCTACTGAGTAAAGTCCTGATGCTAGGATGCAGCTAGGAAATGAGGTAGGGACCTGAAAGAGACCATCCATAAATACATGGTTGGTTGATAAATACATAGTCGGCCTTGCCTACCAAAAGCATGCCTAATCTCATTTGGGACGTTTTTGTTACATGATTAAACAAGACTTTGAATAATCAATATATACATGTAAGCATATGTCTATATCTACATATTTGTATAAAAGAAATGTATTTGCTCAGATGCAGCCTCTATGTGCTAGGCTGGAAGATTCTGGATGCTCAGAATGAATAAACAACAGGAAGAAAATCTGGATAAGAAAAGAAATATAAAATATTGGGAACCATACCCCCATCAGTTGCCTTGACTTATTTGCATAGCACCATATACCTATGCAGCATTGAACAATGGGTGAATTTGTTGAACAAGATGGAGTCCCTGCCCCGGACAGATTACATTTGTAACAGTCAAACAGTCTCATGCAGAACAAGCACCTAGAGAGGTTTATAGCTTTTTATTATAACACAGGTGGCTGCATCGCCAGATGTACTCTGCAGAATCACTTTTCTTATTGTCATAACTTTGGTTAGAATTGAAAACACATTGTTGTAACAATCTCTCACTTTTAAATGGAACAAGGTATTGTTCAAAATTAATGTTAACCTCAGAAATGCCGAGCATGCTGAATTTCATGAGACTTCCTTTAAGACTCTCTTTTCTCTGCATGGGTTTTAAACTTGACCTCAAAGAGCTATTTTAAAAAGAGAAGGATGATATTATCTTTAAATTTTCTAGAGTCTGGATTTCACTAATCCTGACTTCAGACATCAAAGAGCAAGGATATTTTAGATTCCCCAAGGAACTCATTTAATTGCGTAAGTATCTATAAGGTATAGCTTTTCTTTTTGTTATTATTTTTTTTCTTTTCAGCTCAGAACATTTCTGCTCTGAAATTTTGAAAGCTATAAAAAATTATAGCATTCTACACACTTTAAAATACAGTATTAGGAATCAAATAATCCCTTCAGTTTACATAAGAAAAAATGAAAATGTTTTCTGAACTGAATCAAGGTTTCTGTATCACAGCTGAAGACAGCTGGTACGCTCCAAGGAACTCTCCAACTGTCCACAGTTCTTTCAGTAAGCACCCATCTTCCTCAAGCAACCTCTTCTTTTGAATACCTCAGGCAACCTCTTCTTTTGAATATCTCAAATCTTTTCAAGTGGACAGCTTGAAAAACTGACCTCATCCCTTCAATCTGGACAGTATTTTTGCACACAGGAAAATGGAAATACCAAATGATTCTGGCACTGAATCCCAAAGTTCAAAGAGAAATTCTAGTACCTCCTTTAGAGAAGCATGGCCTTTAATTAAGGAGTTGTCTAATTTCTGTGAAAGGCTTCCTATCCTACAACATTTCTGTCAGTGGGCCAAAGAGATGGATCATTTATAAATTATCTGCTTTTGGGACAGCTATCTGTTACTTCTCTCACTAGAAAATTAGAGCATTCAGCTCTAGCTATCTGATGTCATCTAAGTATAAACCAGACAATACATATTTTTGAGGTGCCATGATTCATTTCAGTTTTGTAAGTTTTACGGAAGAGATGACTCACAAGAGATTAATAAGTGTATGAACCATTGCTGAAAGGCAACTATTTTGTTTAATGAGTGAAATATCTTGCAATTTTCAGAATATTTTGCAATTTAGATCAGGACGAATCTTGCAGAATTCCTGGCATTTATTTACCAACTTGCTGAAGTTACCAAATACTGCAGTGCTACTTCAGGTACAGGCACCTGTGGAAAATCACAGGGGTTTCAGTGACTGTTTCAAGACGTGGTCATGAGAGTCCTGCTAGTGAAGCTAGAGTATTTGTATTATAATGCTTCCTGTTAGAGAAGCTATGTCTAAAGCTCAGAAAGTCTGCAGAATTCATTTTGATGATTATCCAGTCAGCCTTCAGAACAACAGATTTTGGATTAGACTTCAGATACATTCTTATATGATTATTTTTCTGTTTTTTTTCCTGTTAATTTGAATTTTTTACCCTTCCTGAATTTTACAAAATGATACTACAAAACAGGTACTACAAAATAATACTAAAACAATTTAAGTAAATAATAATAATACTAAACAATAGTAACATTAGATACTAAAAGATGGTTTAATTTGTAGCACTTCTCAGCAATACAGTGAGGTGTTATGTTTGCATCATCCTGTACCATTTTTTCCCCCAAGACTTGCCCAAAATAAGAAGAAAAAATGGTAAATAAGGGAGAAAAGACTATTTCATTTTGACATTAGAAAAAACACTGATTTGAGCAAACATTCAAGTCTATTCTTCCTTCTTTTCCCAGTGCTTTCTTCACCTTCTATCAAATATATTCACTTCTGAAGAAGTCACAATTAAAGGGATGTTCCAGCAGTAAAGTAGTCCTTGTACATTTTCAGACACCTCCTGGTTTGTGTCAGAAATGAATGGTTAGTTTGCAGCTTCATAAATTAGTTACATTGAACAATTTCCACCCCTGCAACTTGTGCTGTGAGGAATGCAGTGACAGATAGATTCTGTGCTGTGTTTGCCTATGAGATGATTTTCTTGAAGTCTCATAATGAGTTGTATTTGGCAGGATTAATGAGTATTATAATGGCAAATGGATGTTTGCAGCTCAGTTGTGTTCCATCACATAGTAACATGGGGTTTCTGGTCCCTTGGAGGCCATAATTGGTGGCATTAATGCAGTTTTTAATTATGCTTCTTGAAAAAATGAATTGGAACCAAAACAAAAGCTAAGTGATCATCTCTCTGTAGTGCTGTGTGGTGTAAACACAGGACCATTGCTGTCTCTGATATCCGTGTTTTGCATTAGGCTGATGGGAGAGGAAATGTACAGGATATTTGGCTGAAACTTGATTTGGGAATATTTGTATTTTTAAATTGTTAAATAGCTTTTTAATTATAAGATGCAGGGGGTATTTTTCCCCAGAGACACTGCTCAGAATAGCATGTTGTATGCTGAACTGCTTGCATAGTTGATTTTGTTATTCCAAATGTAGCTCTGCAGCCATAGCGAGTGTCTTTAGGTCTTCATTTATTTAATGAGAGATGGTGTGATTCCTCCTCACTTTCCCAGAATGCCCATGCATGAAAGCATTTTGATTAGTGCCGAGTCAGTGCCTATAACCGTGTACCATGCGATAGGCTGGATTTGTCTGTATGCTCTAGTGGCCAACACTTTTCTTAGTGCACTGGCTCAACATCTTCCACAAACAAGACTCCCAACACCAAAGACACACCTGTCTATGTAAGAGTGAAAAAATTTTTAAAATCTAAAAAACCCCACCCTGATTCCTAAGAAAATTATATCAGAAAACAATAAAATGTAAAAGCTATTTGAAAGGCATGTTTCATTAAAAAAAGAATGCAAAATTATAATTTCTATATTGCCATTGCCATGGTATCTGGTGGTTCTTATAAGAGCAACATCACTACTGTTTCATTCTCATGGAGCTATGGATAAATCAAAAGGTAAAACAGAAAGGCTTCATTAAATGGTTAATTAAATAGTTACAGGATATTTATTTAATAGTCTATCTGCTTTCCTGCCGTGCTGTTTAACATTTTTCTCCAGCCTGCCGTAGTGTTATAGAAGAAATAATGTAACTAGAATTGCCATTTCTTATGTAATAAGTTAAATTGGGATTAACTCCTGATCCAGGCACCTCTTTTCTATATCAGCCTTGGTGAACATAACTCACTTTTGATCTTGGTAGTTTCGTATTAAGTCCACAATATATCAATAGAGATATATGTATCGTTTGTGTGGGCCCCTATCACTGTATATTGTTCCCAAAACACTAGAATGCATAAGGCAAAAGTCTGTGCATGAAGGTGAGGCTTCCAGGTATTTATCCTATTGGCTGTGATGAGACCTTTTAAAATCTTACTCTCTTGATAAGGGAGATGTGGGATCGACCTCAAGAACGTGAATTCCTTTGTGATAAAGGGGTCATAGCTGAAAAATCAGCTTTTCTTTTTTAATTTTAATTTTTTATTTATTTTTGAAGCATTGTATGTCAGTGCACATATACAGATTGTAATGAAACCAGATGACAATATATTCCAGATGACAGACAGTGTCTGGAAGAACTTCAAATGCTGTGGTTCTGTCAAATGAATTTACTAGATCTCCAGTGACCGTGTAATGGGAATTCACACACCTACACTTGCCAAAACCTACAGGTAAACACCTAAATTTAAGTTTCTTAATCTCTAACTCATTCTAAGTAAAATTTACTCACTAACATCTGTCTTGCAAAACTACAAGTTTCTTGACTGACAGATAGATCGAGAGCAATCTGAATTCCTATTACTATTACTTATTATTTGTATAATAAAAATTGGAAGCTCTCATCTTCGTGCTGTGAAAGGTTCAAGTAAGAAAAAACCACACAAGATAAGGAATATGAGATGCACAACAGGACAATGAGAAAATAGTGAAATAATATACTACTTCAAGATCACATGAAGCTAAACGACCTACTCTGGATTTAACATGAACTGTTTAAAAATTCTATATTTTATTATCATAGTACATTGTTATGCATCGGACAAACAACTGTTCCTGGAAAATCTACTGCGAGTAAATGATCTATTATAACGCGTTGGGGTTTGCTGATGGATGTGAGGTGTACTTCCACACTTTGCTGCTCCTTACAAGAGGGTTCTTAGTCTATGTGTGCAGGAGGAGATGTGTTGCCCAAAACTGGCATGTGGCCACAACAGCCACCACACTCGTCCTTGTGGTTTGAAAGGAGATAGATGCTTTTCAACCCTAAGCATTTGGTGAGGTAGGTCCTTATCACACTACTTTGTTTGACTTCCTCTGAAGAGACTGAATGCTCCAGATATGCCATCTTCACACCTAAGTTCCTCTTTCTTCTTTAATTCATCCTTTCTTCTTAAATTCAAATACACTTGGGAAAACATCCAGACTTCATACTATGAGATTAAAAGCAAAGTCACAAAACGTAAATAAAAAGTTAAATATCATTCTAGAGTAGTGGTGAGGGTCCCAGCAGCAGCCCTCCTGCCCTGCACAGGCCTCAGGGAAATTTACCTCCTCCTCCTTTCACCCTCTCCTTCTTCCTTTCATTTCAGAGCTTCTTCCTGTCCTTTATTCAGTAGCAATGCAGCTTTGCTGACCTGTGCTTCTGGCGCATCACGTCTATCTTTTCATACTTTCCAACACAGTGTGGATTCCTCTCAACTCCTCTGCCTTTTGGAGTGGTATTCTCAGCAACAAATGCAAATACAGTTGATGAACCTTTTCCCTGCTAAAACAAGGCCATCATTGTTTAAAATGATGGTTGTAGCAAGATCACAGTTTCTCGATTTCCTTGATTGTCAAAAATGTCTGACTCCTGAGGAATGTCTCCCAGCCCCCTCAGGTAGGTTCGTGTCTTCTTTCCCCAGAGGAATACATAAAGGTGGATGATGTCAGGTTGATCCTTGCAGATTTTCTTGGGTTGCTGCATAGAGCATAATGTTTCTCTTTTGTGAAATATTGAGGGGAAAACACATTTTCACCTTTTCTCTTTCCCTTCCTTATCCCTCCTCCCTTTTCCCTTTTGGGTGCGACCATTGGGCAATGAGGGCTGCTACCTGCTGCCTACTGGTCCATGAGTGGAGAAAACTGCAGGGATGTGAACTTAAGCCACTCACTCTTTCTGCTTTTTGAAATTGCTAAATTAAAATAACTCAATGTAGAATATCCTATGTTTAATCACAAATATTGCATCAGGTGCAAGCTATTTAATATTCATAAAGCAGCAAAGTCTAAAAACTGGCACTGACCTTCAACATCTTTTATAATAAACTCTGGTTCCTTCCTCCAAGAGTTTACAGCCTAAGAGATTCCTAAGGTTTGAATACTGACCCAAAGGATAAAA
The DNA here is from genome assembly GCA_013400195.1 of Aramus guarauna. Classification (NCBI taxonomy): domain Eukaryota; kingdom Metazoa; phylum Chordata; class Aves; order Gruiformes; family Aramidae; genus Aramus; species Aramus guarauna. The sequence goes on from VXBL01010063.1 coordinate 1,085,652, forward strand.
GCAAACAGGTACTTCCTTGAATATAATCCTCTCCCCCAAATGCGCCTGGCCTTTTCTCGAAGGTCCTCCTAGACCTAGTTCTGCCTGCTATCCCAAAAGGCTTTTTTCACTTCCATTATTGCCAGGGTGGACCTAATGAGCCATACCAGCTGCGTAAGTCACCACAAAACCGCTATCAGCTTTTTTTTTCTGGATGTGCTAACTCCCTATACAAAAATAGGCTGGCAGAAGAAACTCTCTCTCCTTTTACAGTTAATGATACTGTAAAACGCTGAAAGAAGATAAGGTGTCCTGGGTTATAAAAGTGATCAATAGTAAGCAATCAGGAGGCCAAAGCTCTTAATGTTTATTTTACAGGATAAGAAGTTATAGGGAATGCTAGCTAGCTGGATAAAAGCACAATCTAGCTGTCAGGGTGTTATGCAGCAGTTAATTCATCCTAGAACTGGATTAACTTTGAAAATGAAAAAGTTGCTTCTCTAGTCATGGAGGATGGTTTGTAGGCCCCCATAAATCAGGCAGAAAGCTGCTGAGGGTGGAGAGGCTTATGTATATGAAGTCTCAGCCTCACGAGGCTTGTACCTGCTTATCAGAAAAAGAAAAAAATGTCTAAAGTTGAATAAGTCAGCTACATGCAGAAACAAAATATATGATCTTATGCACTGCGGATAAACAGAATCTCTGGGAAAGAAGTAGTGTTCAATATATGGAAAAAAATACATATCAAAATGAAAAATATTATCTGACATTGGAAAGGGGACTGCAGCAGGATTTCTTTTAAGCATAATGCAACATTAAGTCTTTGGCAAAAAGACCTAACTTTAATTACCAATGCCCTAGTCAGTCTGTTCGGTCTCTGCTTTACTATGCATAATGGAGTCAAATCTCCGCACATCTTTTTTCGGTGAGTTGATTCCATTGTGTATATTTGAGCAAAATCAACTGCACATTTTTTACAGTGGGCTGGATCTGTGTGGTCTTTACTCTCTCATCAGGAAATAAATCTCACATAATATCAGTAGAGCAGGCTACGGTAGAACCAGTCACCTCCCATTTGCATTAACATTGCTTGTTTATTTTATCCAATGCCTTTTGCACATTTAGCATATTTTAAAGTATATGTCAGCCATATTATAATGTTTTCCCTCTACACAAGTACCACAGATATAAATCCTTTATACGCTTGCTCTGAACTCACTTATAAATGCCCATTGAAAATGTCCATTTAAATGATGGTAATGACAGTGGAGTCTAATATGCAGGAAGATTTTCTTATTATCTTATTTTGAGAGTATTTTATTAATAACATATTGATATAAAAGATAAGAACATTTTACCTCCATAAATTTGTATGTGCAATTTGTTCTTCTCACTGCACAAACATATTTAGGATGCCACTCAGTAGTACTGATTGAATATTTATTTAAACAAATATCAGTATTACCCAACTAGCTGGAAAATCCATGAGTTTGGTTTTGATAGCAGAGCATTTCTCAAAAATTTATGTGTGCATGCAAATGTTGGTGCTTTGGATATAGGCTAAAGTATTTGCTTTATATGTATTATTTTGTTTGAATACAAGAAAGCTGGTTTGATTTGTATGTTTCCCCCTTATAGAATTGTTCCAAGGCTCTGTCAGAGATCACGTAGAGTAATTTTTCCCATCAATCTTTGCTGTGCAGCCATGCACGAATGCAGTAGGAAAAAGGGGGCAGAAATCAAATCACTTAATTGCAGCATTTTTCATCTACATCTTTTGTTTTATGGTGGTAAAGGCCCCGAAGTAGCCTACCATGATTCATGGCTGTCACTGCTGCCGTTAGCAGTTCAATCTTTCATTCTAGGCATTTTGGTACTGAAAGTACCTACACAATTACTTTGATGAATATGACTTGTTTGTTTTTTCCCCATTTTTAGCAGAGAGTGGTTGTGCTTAATACAGACATTTAAATAAGATAGTATTCATGCCTACTGCATCTACCCTGTTTCCAAAGTTGTGTACCCAGTTTATGAATAGGAACATTTTGCCAAAGGAATTTAAGTTTGCTAAACTTACTGATTTTATTAACCCCTCTCGTTAAAAAGTTGATATTATCAAAAAATAATTCCTGCTGGTTCTATACAAAAGGAATAATCACCTCAGCTCTGACACTGTGAAAATATCTTTTAAACCTTACTATTTTAATTTTTTGGGGAGGGTGGCATGACAAAGCCAGTGAAACAGGGCACATATTGCTGGTTATAAACAAAAAGAGGATTGTCTTTTGTGGTTTGAACATGTGTTGTAGAAAGCTACTAGTAATGTACACATGTTAAGAGAAGCCTCAGTGATGGCATCAAATATTCTGAGCTATCCAAATGAACAAGAATTTTGGAAAAGTGTTATTTTTTTAACTTTGCACTGTCAGCACAAAATACACCTTCTTTTGAGACAGGAAGGAGGCATGCGTTTGGGTTTTTATTATCACATTCTAAATCAAATTCCTAGCACAAATTTTGGCATGTAAATCCACTGAGAAAAGAGATGCCCATCTTTTAAGATAAAATAGAATACTTTTTGGTGTGGAAACAGTTATTTGTAGGGATCCTCAAACAAAAGGAGTCTGGCCTTCATAAAAAATGGTAATTTCAGTTAATCAGCAGTAGCTCTGTGCCCTGTCTTATATTTGAAGCTCAGGGCTCTATTTTATTTTTGTTCCTAATAATTTCTTTTATTTTACTGTTTTCTTCTAATTACAAGTACAAAGATATTTATGCCTAATAACCACACAGTTAGCTAGAAGGCGAGGGATACCTACAGTGGTAATAGTGGTCAATGTACTCAGCAGTATGGTGCTGCAATTATGTGGAATACTCTTTGTAAAAGGCCAGCATTACACCCAGGCACAAAAGCATCTTAGATTTAAATTTAAAAAGCTCTCACAATGAAATAAAAAACATAAAATGCAAATCTGAATCCAGTAACTAAAACAAAAAAAAAAAAAAGGAATCAAGGAAAATTTATCTGATCATAACTGTGATCCACAAGCTGCCATACAATCTGCCAGCCCCAGACCTGTGGGGTGAAAATACAGTGGGACAGCGGTGCACTGGAAGTTGCTTCTTTCAGGATGACTTTCAGGGAGGGCTACTCAGTTTCATCAGCACTGTTACAGAGGCTTGATTACACTTGGGTGAGTGGATTACTGGTGGAATTACTGCAACAGTAAAATTGAGCAAGTGCACAAGTGCTCATGGGAGCGACTTAAATATTTACCAGTGAGGATGCAAATGCCAGTTAAAATGTTTGCACTTTCCTGCTGAAACAGCAGGGGCCAAAAATCCTGGGTGAGTGCAAATCTCTGAGAATCACAACTTTAGGGCATGGAAGAAATAACATATTAGAAGGATGTGCACCTCAGATAACATTAGGCAATGGCACTATTCCTTCAAAGCTGCCAAGACTCCCTGTGCACCCTTCTGAATCAGCACCTTGAAAGGCGTATCCTGCTCTGGATGTGATTTCACTTTCTACTTTCCTATGTCACTAATGAATAGATAAGACACTATACAGACTGTGAAATACAACCGTGGTAAAATACTGAAATGAACGGTTAGTCAATCAGATTCATCATAACATGGTTGACATTTGCCTTCCCATCGCTGTTTAGTTCACAGACTATTGCTGGATTTAAAGAAGCAGCAGCCATCCCATCTGTGTGCACATCACTGTGTGTACACTACCAACAAAGTGTCAGGGTAAATGGGTGTAGGAATACATGAGATAACAGGAAGAAAGGTAATTAATTTCATATTTCCTTTGTTAAACACAGCTTTTTAATAGAATGTTAGCAATATTTATGTGGTACAACATAACAAAACGTTAAACCTAATCCTGATCCTTTAGTCTTGCAAAATGTGCAGCTCTTCCATATGAGCAGTCTTCTTGAAATCTTGGAGATACAGGGATACATGTCAGAATTATTGGCCACAGCTGGATCTCGCTGGGGCAGTAGTTCAGAAATGGAGGCAACGAGAGGCTCCTCAGGCAGAAATACTTGCCTCTGCAGATCATACCTGAAGCCACCGTCAGGAAAAGATGGCATTCGTGCATTGGATTCTTCACCCAAGGCATGAAACTGTTAACAGCATCACTGCTGAGGGCAAAGCAACAACAGGCTAGTCCCAGCTGGACTAGTTCTGAGTTGGTTAAACGGATTGTTTATGGTCCTTATGGTGTGATGGAGACATTTCATAAATCCTCATATATTAAATGTTTTATACCTGGTGATCTTTAATTTCAGGACTGGACTCCAGGTTTGCAATTTGATATTCTACCCTAGATAGGAGCATGATGGAGTCTACTTTATATTGCTTGGGGGGGGAGAAAAAGAAAAAAAATCATACATGATTAGGAGCCTTTGCAAAAGTCTCACAAGTCTAAGTTTCAGATGGTGAAAGAGGTACCTAGCAAATTTTTCTATAGTCTTTAGGGAGCTAATCTGTTAATTTTAATTGGAATTAGGAATTTAGCATGCTTTTGACAGTCCCAGTAGGTATCTCCCCCCTGATGCTACTTTAAAAATACATCCTGCCTTGGATGCCACTTCAAAAATATGGTCCTTTAAAAAAAAACATGGTAACTTGAAAAATATAATCTTTCATGTTTTTGTAATACTGTATGCACATCCAACTATTAAAATAACACATGGCAATCCACATGTATGGGCAGAACTGTGTAAATAAATCCATACTGAGTTATCAGCTTGCATTTTTGAGAGCAGAAGAATTTTCTCTTGTGACTCTCTCTAAAGTTAATAACCAATCATCATTTCAGCATAAGTTATTTTAAATTTGTTTTAAAGTGTCATGGTTTAACCCCAGCCAGCAACTGAGCCCCATGCAGCTGCTCGCTCACTCTCCCCTGGTGGGATGGGGGAGAGAATCAGAAGGGTAAAAGTGAGAGAATTCGTGGGTTGAGATAAAGACAGTTTAATAGGGAAAGCAAAAGCCACGCACACAAGCAAAGCGAACCAAGGAATTCATTCCCCCCTTCCCATGGGCAGGCAGGTGCTCAGCCATCTCCAGAAAAGCAGGGCTCCATCACGCCTAATGGTGACTTGGGAGATCAAACATCATCACTCTGAATGTCTCACTCTCTTCTTTCTTCTTTCCCCAGCTTTATATGCTGAGCATGACGTCATATGGTATGGAATATCCTGCACTTCGATTGCTCCTTCTGTGGTATCACCAAGTGTGCGCTACACCTCCCATTCACGTGCAAGGGAGTGGGTCTTCTTATGTTTTGTATCACCATGTGGTTACAAGACGAGGAGGAGGGTGCAGGCTGGTTTCAGTCATGGATAAGAACAGTAATATGGTATGAAGATATTAAGTAATAAGGTGGTAAAGCCAGTGTTACTTATTTGGCTTAAATTCCATGCTCTAGTGATAATTAAGTAACCATCCATGGAGAGTACCACGTTTGATGAAATAGCACAGAAAGGCTTAGATCTAAAGTAAACTCACATTGTACTAAAATACAAGAGTAAGTCAAAGCATGTGGGCTGTTTTGTGAAGCAGATGGATAAAAATGTGGTTAAGAGAGGAAGACGATTTGGATGTTGGAGAGGGGGCTGGCAGGCTGCCTATGTTAGTAATGCTAAGGAGTGCTGGAACACTTGATAATTTCAGAGCAAGTTAGTTTGCCACAGCTTACAACCTGCTCAGTGCTGGGGAGAGAGCTTGTTCTGCCTTCTCATCAGTATGTGATATGGAATAATCACAGTGGTTACCTAACAGTGATGAAAAGCTTCAGCAGCAAAGGGAAAGAGACTGCAAATCTGATTGAATGTGGGCATTTCAGGTTGGGAAATATGTGCTACCTACTAAAATGAGCTATCGACTAATTCTGAAAGAAATGTTATATGGGCTTAATGTTCATCTTCATCCACACTATAATGAGAAGGATTAGACTGGCTTCCATATGTAGAATATTTATTTCAGCAATACAGGAAAATGTATTTCCCTAATATTTTTTCTGTATGCACAAGGCCTTAAATTTTACAGATGTGATTAATGTTTTAATTTGCTGTTCTAGTTGGATACAAGTTTACCATACAATATAAATTACTTACAAAGAAATTTGCTTATATGGAGTTTAATTCATATGCTGTTTAGCCACCATGTGTGGCATAGCTTTGCCTTCTCTATGGGATCAAGCAGTTGTGCAATTGATTTGTAAAATAAAAAACAGTCAGGTTACACAAAGCATTTCTTAACAACCTAAACCAGAGCATTTATGAAGCAAACATGTGCCATAATTAGTGTTTATTTTAGCATGAATTGGTAAACAGGATATTAATTGCAAGTTGTGAATTGGATTCCTGACACAAATCATTCTGATTAGCCAATATTTAAAAAATATTTATATTGTCTTTTACATACATTTTTGTAGATCTCATTTGCACAGCAAAAGAATGACAATTAAATACATCGTCTAAATTGCGTGAATCAACACAGTTCTCAGATTAATTGTTTCAGGATTCCCTGGAATAGGAATCCAGCCACTAATTGTGATAATAATAAAAATATAAGAGCAAAACACTATCTCAGAATGTGTTTTATTTACTTTTCAACAAATGGCTGAAAATAACACATCCCTGAGATGGTATAAACTGACAGATGCTCTCTGGTCTGCATGTGTGCTGATGATAAAGTCCATGACTCTTCTCAGGGCACCAAAGGCATCTGGACTCTGCAAGCCCAGGCAGAGGGACTATAGATAACATATGGAGTGAGAATGATGACTTAAAGATCGTATCATTCAGGCACAGTGGTTTTGATATGACCAATATTTGACTAGCTCTGGCTGTGAATAAACTTTCTGCCTGGGGATCCAAAGCCTTTTGCTGATGGGTTTGTGCCTTCAGAAAGTAGAGCGAGCTGTGTTCTCTGGAGAAGTATCCCCCAGTAAGGACCCTTGTTTAGAACCTTATTTTGTATTTTAATATAATTTTTCTAACCACTTTTCATGTCAAGTATGTGCAGCAACTTTCAGATCTTATGGGAAACGAAATGAAAAGCTCCCTGGCCTGAAGTGTTGCAGGCATTTCCAACCTCCTTCTTAAAAATGGAGGGACAAAATATCGTAGTGTTTAGGCCTGAATGCTGTTTTCATTGAAATCCAGAGGGTACTTGCTACTTATTTCAGCAGACAGAGGGTGTATCATTTTATTAGGATTCTTACACCTAAGAGAGTTCCTCCGTAATCTTGCATGGGGAGGATGGGTGGGCCAAAGTCAAGGTACATCTCCTCATCAGGTAGAGATGATGGTCTGGCAGCTGTGCACATGGACACAGTGTACTTTGTTTACACTTATAATAACCTTCCAAAGTCTAAAATCTGAGGTAGCAGAGATTTTCACTTAAATATCAAGAAAGATAAACTTACTTTAAGTGTCAGAAGCAAAATTTCTCCCTTACTGACCCACAAAAAGTGCCGCTGCTCTGGTAGACCACATGATGACCATCCACCTTTCTCCATTCTCTCCCTCAAACAGGGTGTGAACACCAGTGTGTTCATCTGTGCTACAGCCAAGGTAATCTGATCTTATCTATTCATCTCATGCACAGCCATTATGTGTACAGGGTAATTAACAAAGCAAATACGGTTATAGAAAATACAAAATAGAAAATCTTTTGTTTATGTAACTGCTTTGGTAGGGAAGTGGAACTTTTTTTCAAGCCTTGTCCTATGCAATGCAATGTAAATAGAGTATTCAGCATTTTTGTCCATTTCATTAAGCACTGCTCATTTCAATATAAGCCTTATTAGCTAATTAAACTATTTAATTAGTTATACTTGAGTAGCATTAAATTGCAATCACTTTCATCTGTTTTAATAGAGGACGTATTTTATATGTGTCCACAAATGCTGGCACAAAATATTACTCCAGCTAGCACCCAGTGTAACTGGACAACTTCTCTGAACATTTCAGCAAGTAATCCTAATTCTATCTAAATAGCTGCATGCTAATAATCACATTGCAGAAACATCATGTGAATAATGACATTAAAGTCTAAGTTAATAGTGAGGATATGGGCTAATGTGGACTGGACTTGGGTTAAAATGGATTTTACTTCATACATTTCAGGGTACATTATATATAGGAATATGTATTTTTATACACTAAAATTTCTCTCTCCTCAAACTACAGCTTTCCTGTTCCCTAAGCTTCTACCTTTCTTCTTGGAAAAAAATCCAGACTCTTATTTTGCCTGAAGTCATGTGAAACAAGGGAATTTGACAAGGGGTATAAGACAGTTCACAGTGTCACTAAACTCAGACTAAACTGACTAAAACTCAGCCATGAGGTTAATTCCATTTAAGTGCTCTTTTACTATTTTAAAAAGGACAAAGGAGGTGTCCTGTTTTTGACTGAGGCAGAGTTAATTTTCTTTCTAATAGCTGGTATAGTGCTGTGTTTTGGATTTAGTATGAGAATAATGTTGATAACACACTGATGGTTTTAGTTGTTGCTAGGTAGTCGTAGTCTCTACACTAAGTCAAGGACTTTTCAGCTTCTCACGCCCTGCCAGGTGCAGAAGAAGCTGGGAGAGCCCAGCCAGGACAGCTGACCCAGACTCTGTATATAATGGGGGAAGCTAGCCAGGAGACAGATTCATTCTTTGGAAACAGACTGGGCATTGGGTTGTTTGGGGTTTTTTTCTCCTTCTGTTGTGGTGAGCAGTTGCATTTGTGCATCGCTTGTGTTATTGTTGTTGTTATTAATAATAATATTATAATTATCTTCCTTTGTTATCCCATTAAACTGTCTTTATCTCAACCCACAAATATTTTTTCCCATTCTCCCCATCCCCTTAGGGGCAGGGAGTGTTGAGTGGCTGTGTGGTGCTTAGCTGCCAGCTGGGGCAAAACCACAACTGAGGGACACCAATATACACTCACCACCTCAGAGGTAGGCATTGAAACTTCAGTCCAGTTGCATGAACGCAGGCATTAAAGGTCATTGGAGACCCTTGATGGTAATCTACCTGGACTCCAGCTGCCAGGCTGAAGGGTTGGGCTGGTTCATATTTTCTGTATTGAGCAAGCCAGTCCCATGTGTAGCTGTATGAAGTCCTTAATTACAGCTCATGAAAAATTATAAGTTTTCCACCAGATCATAAACAATTTGCCAAAGACTGATTTGTACTCGTGATTAGGACCGAAGGCAACAACCCAAATTTGGATCTGGTTTACTTCTTAGACATGAACAATTACCTTGTTCATTCTATAACTTTACCATTACTATCTATGTCCTTTATTAAGGATGCTCAGACAAATCTTGCTCTTTGAATCAAAGACATTATTACACTGTCTGTAAATGACTCATATATTGAATAAGAGATACCTGTGCGTTATTTCCAACCTATACACATGCAAAAAGATTTTCACAGTTTCATGTCTTTCTTACACACTTCCAGAATCTTGAAATCAGGTTGAGATCTTGTTTATTCAGGCCTTGAGAATTTTGGGCCATACTGATCTCTTTGCTGCAGTCATGGTTGCCTAATCATTTCATGTAGTTCTGAGTTCTGTTTTATATTTATTCCAGTACACACCCCAAGGTCAGATTTAAAACGGCAGAAGTTTAGGATGCTTTTAGTTTGTCCATCGCTATTGGACAAGGTGGTCTCTGGGTTTTTGAGATCAATGGTACCTGGGAAAACTCAATGAAACTCAGTCAGTTCCTTCCCTCCTCACCCTTGCAAGAAGGGAACAGAAGTGTGTACAATAGGCACACAAGAAAGCACGAGGCACAATAAAAGAGGCTAAGAAATGTAGGCACCAATGTGTCTGATTATGAGTTCTCCTACTCTCTTGGGAGTTAGCTAATGCTAAATGTGTCCCCTTTCAAAGATAAAGGAAGGACTGCAAATTGCCCAGCTGTATGCTTCATATCTTTTGAAAGTTTGTAATGTAACATTTCTTGAGAGTAGCAGGGATTTTTGTTCAAGGATGTGGGGCCAATCATCACAACTCCTTCCTGAGTGTGCATCTTGTGTGTGATACTACCATTAACTAGCCCTTCACAGGGAGGTAAGCACTCTCATATACTTTTTCAGTAGGCACGGTGCTCTGAAATCACGTTTTCCCAGTAAGGTTTGGTTTTTTTTTTTCAGAGAGCAAATTAGGTATATTCTGTATGAAAGTCTGTTCTTTAGCATCCTATTCTAGCAAGTCAGGAAGAATAAGCATTATTTTTTCCTGGATAAAACTTTATAAAATTCTACCAGTTTTTATTTCAGCTGATCTAAATTCTCTTTGCTTGATTTGAATTCCAAATACCTAAAACACCCTACATGTTTTAATTGACACCGTGTAAAAGTAATGCATCTAGATAGCTAGGTTTTACTTTCAGCATCCTATTTTTGTAAACCAAAATTGTCTTGGCTACACATTGCAAAATAAATTTTTAAAAGAGCCTGTGTTTCGGCAACAACCCACCATGTAGTGACAGGAGGAGGAGCAAGGATTTTAAACTGAAAGAGGGTAGATTTAGAATGGACATAAGGAAGAAATTTTTTATTATGAAGTTGGAGAGACACTGGAAGAGGTTACCCAGAGATGTTGTGGATGGCCCTTCAATGGCAATGTTCAAGACCTATCTTGGATGGGGCTTTGGGCAACCTGATCTAGTTGAAGATGTCCCTGCTCATGGCAGTGGGGATGGACTAGATGATCTTTGAAGGTCCCTTCCAACTCAAATCATTCTAGGAGTCTAAGATTCTACAACATCAATGAGAACAAAGGCATATCCAGACAGTAAAATGGGAGAACCAAAGTACTGGAGACCCACATCATTAACTGTACTCCCTCTGATGATCCAAATTTGGGGGTCCAAGGCCTACACAGTCATCTTAGTCTAAGGGGGGAGGAGGAGTTTATTTGCAAAATAAATTATTAATTTACCTTCAAGGCCCAAGCTCGCTCTTGTGTCTCAGTTGAGGTTTGTGTGCCCTGTGCGCTGGCTCTCAGGTTATGGGAAGAATGTGGGCAGAATAAACTTGGATTTTCAGAAACCTATGTACCAAATATTCTCATGTTCTCAGCATCATTCAGGTCCTGGATGGGCTGGGTAACTTTGCAAACTGTCTAGGGCAACTAATGTCTAGGGCAAAAATGAAAAGTAATTTCTGAAAATGGCACTGAAAATTGGAGATTATAGACGGATTCAGTGCAATTTATGTGCCACATCTTTCAAAAAAAGAAAAGAATTAAACAGGAAAATATTGCGGCATTCTTCAAAATCAAGTTGTAAGTCAATGACATAAAGAAAGATTCATGTTAATTATGGTACAGGAGGTACATTTACTACATGTTGTCTTGCACTATAAGTTTCAGAAGGTCCAAGAAGCTTTAGGAAGGTGGTTATGTATTGTTGCACACTCTCCATTTAAAAGACTGCAGTATATTGAAAACCAGGTACACATGTGGACGGAAAAAAAAAATCCTGGCAGAAATATATATTAGGGGCTACCAGACTGTGTAACAGTAAGCCAAGAGCAAAATATGATCAGGAGCCCGATGCTGACATCTAGGAAGAGTGAAGTACATTGGGGTCTTCTTAACAAATGATGAATCTCTTCTCTGAGAAACCAATTACAAATGTAAAAGGTAGAGAAGGAGCACTCATTCATCAGCTAATTTTGTTTCCTCTGAGGCTCCACTAAAATAACAGATATATCTGATTTCAGTAAATATGCTGTAGTGAATAACCTTCATTCCCACTTCTTCATGATCGTGCACTTTCTTTCTGAAATCTTTTCATCTTTATACATCATGGCGGGTAGATCAGTGAAAGAGCAGGTAGGGAGCATCAGAATCCTAAGCATTGCCTTGAAAATCACAGTTCATTTTTATATGGCTAATTTGCAAATACACTGAACTAAATTGGCAGTATAGAAGTGACAGAAGTATTGTTGTATTAAATGTTACAAGAATTTGAGGATTTTAGAATGTATGAACATCTTCTTTTAGAAATGAAATCATCCAAGTTGGAAAAAAGAAACCTAGACAGTTATGCAGGTATGTATGAAATACCATATAAGTGTATAAATTCCATTCTAAATATTTTTGCTGTGTAAAAATGTGACGCATATTGTAATGTATTTCTTGTATTTTATCTTCGTCCCTACCTATTTATTTATATCAGGAAATGTTAACAAGATCTTTTTGTTGTTTTTTTGGTATAATACATTTAAGTCACCAAAATAACCCCCCCTGACTGTGATGAGCTGTTACATAATAATCTCAGAAGCTAACAAGACTTGCTTGTTAAAGAGTATGGACTTCTGTGAATAAGTGTTTTTGAGAAACAGATAATAATGGAAGATGTTTTTATTATCTCCAGGAACTGAAAAAGAAGTTTTGTATTTGTTAATTTCAGTACTCTCTTGCTTTACAAGAACTCACAAATCCAATATATAGGTCTACCATCAATACATAAATATGCTAAATATATGGAAGCAAAAGGTGGATGAAGCAGAATTAATATGACTTGTATATGAATTTTTCATGAGGAACAAAAATTATGAAAGTCACTCGTTTTCATAAAATCCATGACTATATCCAAATTTGCTGTGATTCATCCATATTTTCTCCAAAGCTGGTGTTACAAAAATCAGCTCCTTAAGCATAGGGATTTATGTTATCTAAAGAATAATATTATATCTACAAAAAATAAGAAAACAATCACAACAAATACAAATTAACAACAAACATAAAGCCTCCTTTTTCTCATCCTTTCTCCTTTTCTCTTTCCATTGTAATCGATACAGAGATATAGGTTAATACGATGCTAGACTTGGCTTTGTAAGAAACAAATAACCTCTAACATAACCAGATGAACTCAAGAAATGAAATGGTATGGAAAAAGAAACCTGCACAAATATACTATACTTTACCATCAACGTACTTTAACAATGCACTGGACCTCTCGTGTATTTAAGCCAGGTCACTGAACAGCCTCTGATCAGCATTGAACTGGTGACCTACGTGTGAAAACCTGAGGGGACCACTGCTAATAATCTAACTTGGAAATTCAGACATCAGTACGATGTCGAAAATAATATGGCCCTATTTAGCACCATGGGGTCAGCAGTAATCTAATGCAATATCTCTATATTACAAGGCAATTCCATTTTAGACGTATCACTGTTTAAAAGACAAAATTAAGTACTTCTTTATAAGGATCACATTCCATCTTCTCTAAGAATTGAGGGGCAAATATGTTTAATTACTAGCGTTTTAAACAAAACGTTTGTTTCTTGCTAAGTGGTTTTGATCCAGAAAAACAGTTATACCCAAGAGATCACCCTGCTTTGATTTATGGGTCCTTTTATATAGCAGGCAATCCTCCCAATCAGGAGAAACCATTGTGATTTTTATGATTTACAGTATAATGAAGCAAAGCCGAACAATACATAAGCAAGACGCAAACTGTGGTCTTCGAGCATTACCTTTTTGCCCCCAAAATAAGTGCTGGAAAAAGACTATGTTCTTATGAAAGCTTCAATCTCATTAAGTCCTCGTTGTTTTAGGGAAGAGAGGAATATCACTGCTTAGTGCCTGCCAGTCATAAATATTCCAGCCTTTTATTTATTGTATTTGTTTTCTGGTAACCCTTGTTTTATATATATATATAAATAAATTTAAAAATAGGAATAAGGCTGCATTATGTCTTTCCTGAAAAAAATGTTGCCTGGTGGAAGCATTACTCCTGGAGAACTGTGGTAACATTACACAGAAATTACACAGTTATTTCAATAATTTCCCAGGGATAGATGCAAAACTAGGAATTCTTAAAGGCAAAATTGTGTAATGATGGGTCATTGCAATACGCTCCATTATCAATTATTTTGAATAGGACTACAGATAATTTATCCAGCACCTGGAGTGTTAAATACTTTGATCTACTCCAGGGAAGGTTAAAAGTGAGGAACAGTATGGGAGTCTAAACATTAATATAATAATAAAAGTGAGTCCTCAAGACATATTAAAATTAAAACAATGCCAAACAAACCCAAAATGTTCAGGCAAGGTTGCAGCTGGGATGTATATGCCTGCCTTCGTTTGCAGTGCTCAGGAGCTCCGACACCAAAGATGAGGATGAAGTAAATACATAGTTTATATAACATACTAGAAGACTAATTATTAATTAGAACCACCAGTCCTCAGAATAAGTGTTGGGATTATGCCAATGACAGTTCTTTGTTGCTGATAAGGATAGTTGTTGCCTTCAGGATCTCTTTGAATTTATGAATTTCTGCTTTAGAAGAGCTGATAGAGCACATAGATAGGTGTTTGTCCATGTGTTACTTCAAAGCTGAATGAATTTACAAAGCTTAGGGATGTCTTGTGATCCAACCAAATGTACAGGCAGGTCTTGTGTGCATCTGAGAAAAGAAAAGCTGAATGACAGCATAGTAAAGCTGTCTGGGAAGACTACAAGAGAATGAGCTATGAAAGCATTTGAGAGGTTTATGTCTGGGATGAATAATCAAAGTTATTTGCATTGGAATTATTTTTTTAGGTGAGATAGTGACCGTTTTTTGATTTTTACTCTTTGCCAGTCATCTCAGAGTTAAGGGTGAAGACAGTCTTTCCACCACAATTTAAGCTAAGACATAACAAAACCAAGACCATTTGAAGGAAAGGGAGAATTCTTGCTGAATTCTCAATAGATAAGGTGGATTTTGCCTCTCACCTAGGCTGTTTATATCTACCATGGCTCAAAGCAATATTTTTGTTCTTCTGAGGCTCAGTTTCTTTTCCGGACTTTCAACGTCAAAATACATATTTAGTTCAATCTCTTACTTGCAAAATTTCTTGCTTTACTCAGGTCTGACTTTGAGACACTATTATGGAAACAATTTTCTGTCTAAACGAAGAGGAAAAATGAACTTTCCTAATTGGATTGATAGTACTGCATAGATTTTAATTTTAAATACTGACACTGGTAATGCAGCAATGAAAGTTATCCTATATGTGTAATTCATCTCTGAAGAATTTAAAGGGATGTAACATGGATAGGCTTCCTGACTGCAGACAGGCATGAGGTGAATATATTTATTGACTTTTGCTATAATACTTATTTGGCTTAGGCAATTTTTTTCCTGATATTTAATTCCAGAAAGGGTCTTCTCTTTCAGCTTTGTATTTGGGACAAATTATTCATTCTGAAGCTTTTAAATACAATTAAGCACAAAGTTCTAAGCGAATGTCTTATGTTGCTTTCTGGAACAATCTTAACAAGAAGATTGTTTAAAGTGATAAATCCTATGGTTTGCCTTAAGCTTTTCCAGTAAATTTTAACATAAAGCTATGCCTGCACTGCAGAAACAAGTAGCCTGGAATACCACGAGTAGATCTAGTTATTTCATTCTCCTATGAACAACAATGTATTTTTCTGTAGTAGTACAAAATATATCCTATCAGGGGGATCTTTCTTGAATGGAAATCCTCTCTATTGACATTATTTCCAACTATCTGCTCAGTCTAACAAAACCTGTTACAGAAACTGCAAAAACACTACGCCACCGGGTCCGCTGGCGCAGTGTTGTTGCAGACCTATGCTCCTCGAGGAGTAACAAGGACTAAACTAAACTAAACTATCTGCTCAGTCTTGTACCATTTTGCGTTCTGATCACAGAATGAACGTCGGTTTTCAAAGCTGTACTCTAGGTGTCATGAGTCTGGTAGATGAGAGAATCCTATCTGTGGTTTGATTTAAAGATGGCATGTATAATAATGTGTGTTGTTAGAAATGTAATTATGGAGGATTGTATGTGTGAACAGGATTAATAGAATGTTTCCTCAACTTTAAAACTACAAAGCTATTACATTTGCAATGTACATTATCCATAAAATAATTATTTTCACAAGTGTCTATCCTTTCTAATCTTACTTTCACATGAAGGGAACTTCCACAGAGACTTTAATAAGCTATCACTTTCGTCATGATTATCCATTTTCACACACTGTACATTATTTTTGAAGAAGGTACTTTTTACTGACATATAAAGCTAAAAGTAGCAATTTAAAACAAAACAAAACTGGTTTCTTTTCAGGGGCTCTTTTGACACGTGAGTTGTTAAACACTTGTATGTCAGGTAGTGTAAGGTCTATGCTTTTCTGTATGCTTCAGTTTTGAAAACTATCCCCACCCCCCGCCAAATTGGGTTTTTAGAAAATCAGGAGAGTTCTCTTGGTTTGGGATGGTGCTGTTAGATCTGGGATATTACATTCATTGCCATATTCCTTCATACCTGTGTTTCGGAAGGGTTAAACAGGCAATAAAAAAAGGGAAGAAGTCCTCTTAAAAAGGTTAAACTTCCCACTCTCGACAACCTGATGTATGAGGTATCCTCTTTGAAAAAGGTTGTTAAACATGAGTTTTGTTTACATATAATGTCATGCAGTTATCAGCATAATCAAAAACTTATTTAATCCTTTTCTAATTCTAAAGTGATTAGCAAGGGCTGAGAAATCACCTTATCTCACTAAAACACAGGTACGAACACAGAGTAAATATTTTGGTAAACAATTATTCTGCCCTTGCATATTCAGCAGTGTGCTAAATTATGCATAATCTTGCATAAGTAATAAGTGAAGGTAGCTTAAATTCAGGGTTTTTTTACCTGACCTATTTCTTTCAGTGCTGTTAGCTTCTTAAATCATGTATGAGCTTTCCGTAAGGCTTCAATGAGTAGTTCTAGTGGAGAGACTTCAGTAATAAATTTCAGGAGAAGACAAGTTTTTTGACAGGCATAATGCAACACATACAGAGTTTGGAACTCACACTCTGGGAATTTAGAGCAATCCTTGCAAAGCAGCTTTTCCCTGTTACATTAATAGAGAAAATGAAGTATGAAAGTCCTCAGGAATTACTGCTAGGTGTAATTTAAATAATTTACCAGAAGACAGTTCAGCACATGCATAGAACAGGGGCATACAGAGTTTGCCATAAGCAGTTTATAAATAAACTATATTCTGCTGAAGTAAGTCAGGCATAAATTATAACTATTCCTTTTGTGGCTATACTCTGTTCCTCATTGTAATAGTTATTTAAAAAAAAAAAAATCTGGGTTATGACCTTCTACTAGAAATCATAGGCTGTGCCTGCCTTGTACCTTGCTTATGAGCATGCTTACATTTAATAGTTTGGCTGCTATGAGATCAAAGTAAAATTACTATTGCTATGGGAGGAAAAAAAAAAAAAAAAAAGAAAGTGCATTACATTTCTATAAACAGAAACTAGGTAGAATTTTGTAGCTCAGTGGAAAAAGGAGTATTCAGTGCCAAAGACCATTGAATAGCATCTGACCATTTCATGAAACCCTTATGCAGTTTTTTAACGTGTTATTCTATTTCTAGCCTCAAGTGCTGAAAGTGAAAATGACAGAATAACTTGAAAGTACCAATAGAAAATATGAAATTAAGATACTAGGAGTATGGAGAGGGTAAAGAATTTGTTAAACACACTTGTAGAATTTGTTAAACACACTGGATGGTTCCTATTACTGCATAGGAGCGGCAACCCTAGCCATTATGGGTATCAAGAACTGTTAGTATTTACCAACCAGAAATGTTTTCATTTAGTTTGTCAGTGTTCAAAAATAAGAGTCTAAGGTGAGAGGTCAGATGATCCAGAGATGCTCACTGATTTTTGAACACCAAATTAAAAATATATTACATATATTTTATTCTGACATCTATAAGTACTGCATAAAGAAAAACATGAACATGATTTAACGTTGTTTTCTCCTTTTTATATTATTCTCCTTTTCATATTATGTGATATCTGATTCCTGTTGAGCACACATGAGCACAACTATTCGATCTCTGGTCTTATGTATTTCACCTTCTTGTTTTTAATACTGGGTACTTTTCTTAATTTATTCTTAATTAACTCCTCTTGTCCATCTAATTATGGTAAAGCATTACAGCCACTGGAGCTCATAAGCAGTCACAGGTCAGAAAGAAGGGTTCACAGTCTTTCTCTCACTTTGAGCAAAAAACTAACTTACATGCTTAACCTTCAAGTAAGTCATTAAAGATATTTTCCTAAGAAAAAAATGTTTAAGTCTCTGTTAGAATTTGGGGGTTTTCTGAATGAGACTTACTAACCTGTTTTACATGCAATTTTGTATAAATATAGAAAATATGAGACTTTGTGATATTTCTGTAGACCTCTATTGGCTAAAATATTATATACATTTTCATTGTTTGCATAATTATATTAATATATGCACAATAATACCATTTTATTTTAACCTAATTATATATGTATATAATCACATCGGTAATTGCATTGATGAAATATATATATATTAATACAGCTGCACAATGTATAATGTCTGTATAAATAATTCAAGCTCTTCTTAACCTAGCATTCGTCAGCTCACCCAAGTCCTCTTTGCAAAACTCATGCTAGACTAAGAATTAACATGGGGAATAGGTTAAAAATGCCCGTGGTTTTGCTACTCTCCTTCTAAAAATATTTATGTAGAGGAAGTAGGGGAATCTGCATGCTGTGGGGAACCCTAGCTACCCCTCCCAGACTGCCTGGCGGGGGGTGAGGAGCTGTCTGTACTTCAGCTCCCTTTATCCACAGCACTGCGGGTAATTTTGCAAGTCCTGGTTCACAACGGTCCAGCTTCCACAGTGATTTAGGCTGGGTTGTGCCCCCCGCCACGAGTGGCACTGAAATGCGCTCCCATTTAAGTGAGCAAAGCTTGACGTGAGTGCAGTCAAGTGCAGGACCAGACCTCATCACTCAGATTCTGCTGGTCACTCTGGTCATATTCCTGAGATAAACCACCAACTTAACCCTTTCTTTCATAGGTTCGTACTCATCAGCTGTTCGTTACGGGTTAATCTGGTTTTCCTAGAGTAGGAACAGGGTTTGTGACAGCTGCCATTTGGGATGGAAAATCCTCAGTCATGTTCCTGATAAATGGAAAGGTATTTTCCAAGTCCAGAACTGATATGCATAGGCAAAAATTCCGTATACTTGGCCATTTCCCCTAACTATCCTTTGAGTGTGCTGGAAATTTCATTTTCTCTTCTAAGGAAAAATTGACTCATTATTACTCTGGTTAAAGCAGTTGTCTTTCCTAGCATAGAGGCTTTTTCCATTATTAAACTGAACCATTAGAAAATTAAGTAACGTTAACAAGAAATTTCTCCTTAATATGCAATAAATATAGGTTGTTGGAATGATAAAAAGAGTTTAGTTCAAACAATTTAATTAACATCCTTACAAGGATCCCTGAAAATAAAGTGCAAAATAAAATAAAATCACTGTCATGATCCTGACCCTGTGTTGCAAATTAAAAACACAGTAGAGTGTCATAAATTTCAGCAGCTCAATTTGGGTTCACTTAATAGAACTATGACAAAAGCAAATGTTTTGTCACTTTCAGACTGTTGCCAGGAAAAATTGTAGTGCATAATTAATGATAATCCATTCTTTAATTTGTATATATAAAGGCACAGGAAGTTGCCACTGATAGCACAGAAATAATATCATTTTCAGTGTTAAAGCAGTAGAACTGTTTCATCCAAAACAACGAATCAGGGGAAGGATAATGGAAGGTGTCAGAGGCACAATAAATAAGATTAGAGTGGACAAGGAGAAGTGAAAAGTATTAACTGCATTGAAATTTTCAATTAGAAAGGCAAAGCAAATCCTTTATGAATCATCCCCTCCACCTTCTTTTAAACCTTTCTGAATAAATGCAGTTGAATTGCCTGAATACTAGTTAGTACAAAACCAAGCTCTATCAAAGGAATGAATTATGATTTCATGTCGTTACTCTAGACACTTAAGTCATTTTTAAGAACACAGCTAGGCTTCAAGATCTTGAACACCTGTGTTTGAAAAAGCTAGTGGTAATTAGCTGGTCACCTTTCTAAGCAGACCTGAAATATCAGAACATTAGCTAAGCAATGACAAAATACATTATGTGCTGGATGCTATGAATCACTTTGCTTTCCTAGTTTCCTTACATGGGTGGTATTTCTAGGTAATGCATCCTGCTGAATATGAGGACTACAGAAAAACCAACATGAGCTGAATGATTAGGTGAAGACAGTTTTCATCAGCTCACTTCCGATATACTTCTAACATGAATTGACACTGAATTTTCTCCGTAATGAAGCAAGTTTATCCACATGAGCCTTCTAATTTTCTCCCTCTTTTTCGTGCTTAGAAAATGTTACAATTGTTTCTTCTGTCCAAGGACAATTTCATCTGCCCAGACACGAAGGCTGACTCAGCAAGCCATAGGGACTGTGATTTTTAAAGCAACTGCAGAACAGGAGGTGTTAGCAGTGCACTCACCATTTGTTACCATGCCTACACATCGGGTATTTTTTCTATTTTGAGGCGGTAGTCTTGGGATCATCGTCGTCTTGGAACTGCAGGACTTTGAGGCTTTTGGCTTGGAGCCATGATTTATACCAAACCTTGGTCTGCTATCTGAGTTACCAAGACACCTGCCTAGGTGCTTTGCCACCCAAAGCATAACCATGTTGCTAGATCTCTTAAGATCATATGTGAGGAGTAGCTTCAGAGTGGAACATTTTCTAGATACCACTAACTATGCTTTACATCTTCCTAGTATAAGTTTTGATTTTTACCTTTTTTTTTTTNGTAATGTCTTGGAGTTCTGAAAATAATTGCCAATTACTGTGTGAACCACATAGGAGTCATGAGGTGGCAAAATACCAAGTCCTTAACAGGAGTTTTTTAGGGATGCCTTTAATATACCTAATCAATGTGCATGCCACACCGTTTCCAAGAACTGCAAAAGTTGTTCAGTTTCTTGTCTTTATTAGAATCCTTTTTGTGTCTCAGGTTCCCAGGATCCTGCACTGAAAACATGAAAAGCTGCTAAAGTTATTATCTTGTATATACTAAGTAATATCGACAAAACTTTCTCTTCCAGCTGTGAAGAACTGGTGTGTTAAACAGATTATTCACAAGACCTGTGTTCCTGTAATAAACCTAAAAAAGGAGACTCTAATAAGCATGCTTTCTAAATACAATACTGAAGTCTAGATGCAATTTCAGAGCAATATTTCATGCTTCTTGTCAACATACGAGGACAAAATGCTGTGTCAGAGACTCAGCATGGTAGGAAAGGTGAAAGTAAGAGGCAGTCCAGAAATTTATTAGTTACAGGGGCACTATGGCAGTGTCTATGCTAGTAAACTCAGTGTACAGACGCTGCTATCCTCCACAACAGGTTGTCTGTCACCAAGCTGCCTGTTAGCTATGGCCATTGGAAAGTCCAGCTTCTGCATGACACCCGTGAAGTCATATAGAGAGCACTGGTTGATGTGGACCATTTTCTTCGGTTAGAGTTTGGAGCTGTGAGCCGCTTCCAAACAACATTCCAAGGACTGTTTTATTTACTAGCACAGAGGTAGCCTATAGGCCTGCTCCCTCTATTTTTATATTAGAAACATACTGTGTTATAAAAAGAATCCAATGAAAATTGTAGCTCTAGTCCACTCCTACAACTCTTCTCACTCCTGCACCATGAACTTTCCCAGTCGGATTGAGTAGACGGATGACGTGATGAGGCACCTCTTCAGAACTCCCCTTAGCCCCCAGGAGCAGAATTGATGAACTAAATCCCTTCTATCTTTTATCTTTTAGTTGTCATCTTTGTCCGCACGCACCATTAGAATCACAAGCATTTAGCTCCATTGCATGCTGTACTTACACTCTCTAGTGTTTGTTTTCCGCCCAGCTGAAGCCCTGTGTCAGCTGAATGCTGACACCCACCTTTGACAGACAGATTCCACCATCCCTAAATGGATCCACCTCAGCGTATCTGCTACACTTGCACATAAGCACCATGTCGCTAGCATTCAGAATGACCCCAGCAGTCTTCCGGTTTGCACTCTTTCTGGCCTTATCCAAGTAGACTTAGTGTCTCCTCATTAAGTTTTCCTGCTGCTCTTTTAACCACTAGATACATGTAAAGCATGTCAGGAAACGTTCCTTTTGCTGTAGCATGATGTTGAAGTTTTCTTTGAGCACTTGTGAGAAACAACATCTTGCGTACAATTCTTACCCCAAAGAGGTCAGCTTCAGTGTTAATTGACCTGTTTAAATTTGGTAATAGAGGTATTGAACAGTCTGGTAAACTTCTTCCCTGATTCCTTTCCATTCAGAAATTCCAAAGCAGAGAATAATCTTAAGAAACCTGAGAGGAAATAGCCTTCAAACCTGAAACCCAATAAGTTAAAAGCTTTTAAATGTACAGGAAGAAATAAAATGTGAATTTAATAATTGTTATTTAGTGCATCTACTTACTGAGGAAACTTCTACTTCTATGTGAAATTTTAGGTGGAATGGGGAATGCTGAACCAACCAAGAGTAAGGATCAATATTTTAATTTACATAGGACATTTACATTGTGGGTGAGATAAATGGCTGGATATTTCCCTTTTCGTGTTATAGGAACCATCTCAAAGAGGCTGGAATGTAGGCAATTAGTTTTAGTGTCACAGGTAATCTTAAAGAGGCCCAACAATTTTAACTGCTACCTGTGTCTGTCTTCTATCCTCAGCTATTCATCCCAACATTTTAACATATTTCAGTTTACTTGTTCATACAGGAAACTTTTGCAACATGCAATCTAAAGTCTGTTCCAAATATGATATTTCTGTGAATATATTTTAGTAACTCTAGCAAATGTTTCTAATTTTGTAGGAAATGGGGCTTTTTCCAGAAGCATTTATTCTCTTCTCACAGCTTCTGTGAAATTGCATAGTCTTTTCTACCTGGACTATCCTGCAGATTTCTTCTTTCTGAGTTTTCAAGCAACATTCACCTTCCAAATTTCTTGCAAGAGAAATAGATATCTCAGTATCGAAGGCCTTTGACTTTATAGGTGTAGCTTATATTATTATTATCAATATCCCTGGGTATTTCTCAGTAAAGACAAGTGGGTTGCACATAATGCCTCCTTGTGCAATTCTCCCCAGCAGACCACGGAAGAGGATGTCTGTCTGGCCAAGCCCAGGTTTCAAACATTGCAGTTAGGCGTCACCACAGGGGATGTGCTGCCCGTTCTCCACTTACAGTACCCCATCCTCCTCCTCAGCATATCAAACAGGTCCTGCTGAGCTTTTTGACCATGGCAGCCTGAGCCTTCTGGAAACTGGGCAGCAGCGAGTCCCTTATCTCCACCAAACTCTCCAGCAGAGCTTGCAAGATGCTTGAGCCCTGCGAGGCCCCTTTGGGCTGGGGAAGCAAGACGAAGGCGAACTGCTCCCCCAGCTGCGCCCTTGGGAACTACAGAGCTAGCTGCAGACTTGCTAAGCAGGTCCTCATGCCCCTACTTGCCAGCTGGTGCCAAATTGGTGGCCAACAGGAGTAGGACCTGGTTATGTACAATGAACCAGCTGCAGGAGTCATCGGATCATAATGGAAGTCATAAGGAAGAAAGGGAATAAGAGGAGAAAGGAAGGAAGGGAAAAGCACACTGATAAATATTCCATAATACTTTGATAAGCCTGAACCAAGAAATGTATCCTGTGTTCAATGTGCTAACGAAGCTCAGCATCGCAAAAGCTGGCGAATGGTCACTCTTACATTCACTCACCAATTTATACCATGGACAACTGTGAAGCTACAGGGTTGGGATGGCTAGTACATAAAAATTTAAAAAGTGAGAGTAACTTGAAAACAGAAAGAGGCTCAAGCATTATTTTTCTTGTGCTCAATCCAAGAGAAAATGTATGCAGTAATTTTGTATTTCTGTGTCTATGTGTGTGCATGTGTTTGTACATTTGGATGTATGTAACAGCTTTTATCCTTCTAAAGTACAAAATGCTTTCTTACTTTCTTAGCAATAGTGACACTGCAGATAATGATTTCACTTCTCCTACATATACTTCTGTTCAAATTCTACTGAGTTTCTGAAGCACATTTTAAAACACAATTTGGACAGAAAAGCATTTGCATGCTACTAATTTATACAGATATAAGCATTTGGAATAGGGAGACTTAAAGTATTCCAGCTATTGCATAGCACCTTACATAACAAGGTCCAAAAATGGTTCACAATGTCATAGTTTGGTTTTTGTGCTTTTAGGTATGCATGACTTTTGGTTTTCAAAGATGTGTAAGGCACTGGTTTTCCCTCTCTGCAGTCTTTCCTATTAGGCAATAGAATATACTGATTGATGGATAAAGAATTATTTGAAATAATTATTTTTTCCACAGCTCCTTCCCACCTGACCTGCAAAATATGGAGACAGAGCAGAATTCTGAGAAATGCTCAGCTGTTTGAGCTGGACTTCTGTTTGTGCTTTAGGAAAAGGTTTATAAGGTCTGCTCATTATATGCCTAAGAGAGTGTATCATGAGTGGGGGAGGGGGAAAAAAGGACTTCAAGCCACTTTAAATACTCATGCTTTCCTGAAGTCTGTTGTGAATGAGTCTCCTAACAGCACTGGTGTAATTGTGATTGCAATGATAGGGAAAAATGAGCTCTTCAGTGTTGCTTTAACTCAGTTCCTCTACAGCCAGCCTGCTAGTTCTTTACAGACATCTCCTCACGCCTCAGAGAAGCACTGGATTTGCAAATTTTGCTCCTGAGTTTATCCCTGGAATTTAATCGAACCTTTCACTTTCATCATAACAAAGATATTTGCTATACCTTAATCCAAAATCCATACGCTAAAAGCTCGGTAAACTACCTTTTTTTCCTTGGATATTCAGAAGGATTTTATATCTTTATGTGAATAATATCTCTCTGCAAAGTGGCTAATAGTTTCATCTGCTTTTATATTAGCAGTAATAATAATGTTGCAAAAGAAACCATTTTTGGCAATACAAT
This sequence comes from Aramus guarauna, assembly GCA_013400195.1. Lineage (NCBI taxonomy): Eukaryota > Metazoa > Chordata > Aves > Gruiformes > Aramidae > Aramus > Aramus guarauna. Next base: position 1,110,563 of record VXBL01010063.1, read on the forward strand.
TGAGAGGTTTACAGCAGTCATAGCTTTTAAGATCCCATTTTAACACAGCATTTAAGCCCACACTTACAGCAAATGATCTGAAGCAGCAACACTGGGTCAAAAGTACCAGAGGGCCTTTTAAACAGTGACCCACACACCCCTTTGGAGGACATCCGATATTTTAAAGTTGTTTAGATTATGTCCCAGAATAATTTGAAATACAGAACTCTCTATTTGGGGTCAGCCCTATGCTATGGTAGTTTGACCATCACAAGGGTAGCCAGATACGACTTACAGCCCTGAAGGAAAGTGCACATAGACCCATACAGCTTCGCTGGGGATTATTTTCAAAGACCACACCACAGAGTCTGCTGCCCACCGCTGTGCAGTTTTACCTCACAGAAAAAGGAAGTATTAGGCAACCAAACAGGGCATTTAAACTTCAATCTTGTGAGATCTCCATTCCTTTGCCCTCTCACTTCACTGTCCCTTCTTTCCCAGCACTCTTCCACCCCAGCTCTCCGTTTTGACCGTGCCACAAGTCTCAGGAGGTTCTGTGGCTACCTTTGCTATGGGACTTAATGGATTAAAGGCCCCACAAATAACCTACTCTTTCTGGTAATACACTGAATATTAAAGTAAAATATTATATGTCTGTCAAGACAGACAGATCTGGTAAGAAACCAGGTCTGTGTACATGCTCGAATGTACAGAATATGCAGAAAATCATAATGCAGCTAAAGATTGAAGAGCCTGGAGAGTGAAGAATAAGTGGAAAGTGATTAAATGGTAAGTGATATCTTAAAAGCATATGAGAGATTTTAAAAGGATCCATGCAGAAAACAAAGAGCTATTAGTTAAAAAAGGTAAATTGCAGATAGCACTACTCTAATATCAGTCCCACAATAGCCATCAGAGATGAACCAGTAATGTAATTTCTTTTAAATGGATGCTATTCTAGTCACACTTATCATCTGCAGAGAAATATTTCTAATATCTACACCAGATGATAAAACTATTTTCATTTATTATTGTACTAGATTTTTTTTCCAAGGTTCCTACCATATTTTCTTTTTTCTGCATGTCATTTTTTTGCTTCTATAGCAAACATTGATCTTGCAAAGTTGCCTCATTTTGATTTTATTTTTTTTTTATATGACTCAAGCGTTAATAGAAATTTAAGAAAAGGAAATATTGTCTTGCTTCAAAAATGAGATAAGCCTTTCTGAATTTCAGCCTATTTGTAAACAGAGATATAAATCCTCAGTATGTGATGTATATTTATAATGTATAATTTAGATATATCTAAAGTAAATACTTTTAGTAATTCCTATGGTAGTTAATACTTCTCTCTCAACATTTTAGCAGGACTATCCGGTTTACTTATTTCCAAATAAAAAAAAATAATAAAAAAAAACACTAAATAATTTTCAGAAATGGATTTCTGTTGAGTTAATGAGTGATGGATCATGGTGAAATAATGCAATAAGGACATACCGTGGCCTTTTGGGAATAAAGCAGGGGTTTTTTTTCCATTTTGTACATTAGAACCACTTTGTAGATCAGACTTCATCTCCATTCACAGTGGCGTTTAACCCCACTGTCTGATTATTATGCTTCTGATATAAATACACCAAATGTTAGCAGCATTGGAGAAGACATAAATGAAACCCAACATTAGTCCTGTGATAGATTCTATAAAAAGTTGGCTGTGGAGCCAGCTGAGAGGAGTAATTTCTGTTTTCCAGTCTGTAATTGAGAATAAGAAGCACTATGTTTCAAGGCCTTGAAAGCTCGTTTTATAATGAGACTAACAAGCTAAAATCATTTATTTTATCTGAGAGAAGGTAGGGACGATTTGACTGTGATCTATGAATACCTGTGTAAGGAAGATATTTCTGGTTGTAGAAGGTTCTGTAATCCAGTAGAATAAAGTGTAATGAGATTCTGTGTTTGAAAACTCAAAGCTATACACATTCAGACAAATATTACAAGAGAAAAGTCAATTTACATTGGAATAACTAAGCTAGAGATCTCTTGGATTCTTTATCACTGTGTAGGATACATGCTTTGCACTGAAAAAAAATGATAACAGCCCTTAATTCCCGAGGGGTTTATTTTATGGTCTTGTGCCTATCTTCATGAAACAAGCCTTACCCTTCTTGCAGTAAAGCAGTTGGGCTCATTGAGGCAGAAGCACAAAATAGTCAACCATAGTTTTCACCAAAGAGATTTGGTATTTGTATGTTTATTTAAAAGATGAATACTGACAAGGTATTATTTTCCCTTAACTAGGTCTTCCCTTCTACTTAATGTATGATTGCAAGTATAGGAGATTCAACTAGAAAATTCTGTGGTACGCTGATATTTCTGCTTCACTGTTAATTGTAATATCTGGGGGTTTTAGTATAAGTTACTGTTCATATTTAAATCAACTGCAAGCCTTAATACTTGAGATCTTTTTCTATGGGATGTACAAAGAGATGTCAATTTCTGATTTATTGACTGTTCTTAAGGAAAAAAAAAAAATTAAAAATGTATACAATTCTGCGGCTGTGAACAAATGCATATCAAAAAAAGGGATAAATAAAATGTCCCTTTGTCATAAAAATCTATATATTCCATTGCCATAAATCATCTCAAATTTTTCTCACTTCTTACCTCCCTTTTCAGTTTGAGGTCCATATTTTTTAAATATGTAAGTGCTGTAAGTGCTAGAACACTTTTCAGAAGGTAGTATGTAAAACATTTTATATCAGCTAAACTATAAAGAGAAAAAAATTAAACAGAATAATTGAAAAAAAAGAATAGAAATCAATCAGTAATGTAAAATGGAATACTTTTTCAAACAAATGCAGTTTAAGCATCCCAATTTTAGACACAAAGCTATTTTGAGGTAATTTTTAAAGAGTATTAAGGTAAACGCTCTTTAAACTTGATATTATTACACTTTAGCTGAAGCATGCCAATTCATTCTACAAGTCATTAGAATTTTTTTTTCAAATTAGTCATGGTAAATTCATTTTTCCTCCTTCAAAATCAAAGCATATCCTACCACATCTCCTTGAGCTTTTTATCTTTAAGAAAGTCCCAATCATATCATATAAAAATAGCTCTAGTGTTTCCACTTTCAATAATTGGATGGATAAAATAAATAAGTCCTTGCCCAGATATCAGTATTTGTTTTAGATTCACTGTATTTTTCTCTAGATTGGAGTTCCATGAAGCCATCTGATCTGACTATGAAAAAAGTGATTTTATAGTGTTTAAAACATATAACGTATCAGGTGCTGAGAGTTTACATTGATCTAATGCATTGAAAATGTAGAAGATTGTGTGCTGGAAGACCATTTCAGAGATTTGACTGTTTTAGCACTTCCACTCACAGACTGTAGTGATATCCCATTCCTGAAAAAACAGATACCTGTAAAACACCTTTTAAAACGTCATTTGAATTTTCCATTAATAAAGCATTAAACACTTTTCTCAGTGTGCTTGCTGAAAAGCAATAAGGAAAGTGATTGTACCTTCTAATAAAATACAGGTCTTTCCCGATTCCCAAACCAGAATTTACTTATAATGCCATTTTAAAAATTTTACAGTCTTGAGAAATTAAAAACATTGTTTCTTAAACAACTCCACCAGTTTAGGCTGCAGAGCATAGTGAACAAAATCAAAGTAATATCATAAACGTCGTGAATGATTTGCAATGGCAGAGGAGAACATTGCTCCTGGGTTTGCAAGACGAGGGCTGGAGATGCTCGGCTGGGAGGGTGTGAGGGAAGGGGAGAAGAGAGGCTGCCTCCCACACAGCCCCTTCACCCTTGACGAGTTAGGCAGAGGCTGCAGAGCTTGAGGGTGTCGATGGTAAAGAAACAGACCTCTTTGACTTTTCATACACTGAGTAGTCTCCATCCTCTTTTGTTCAGTACAGAGTTTGCGATACAGAAAAGTGTTGGACTCCAAATGCATACTTGCACACACGTTTATCTATGTTGCATGCCTCAGCAGATGTTTATATACATATATACACACACAAACACATGTACGAACATGTCTTACAGCCTGCCACTGAAACCCAGTCAAGCAGCCTTTCAGTCATTTATTCAAGTCAATGCTTCAGAGTCACTCTGTCTTTTGAGTCACATCTAAGACTGTTTCCGAGCATCACATTTAAAAATCTGGGTTGTTAGAGGCACCTTGTTGAAAAGTCATGTAATCTGCAAACACATCCGAATACCAATCAACTCATGGCATTTTTGCGGAGAGTAAAAAAACACTGGCCACAGTGAACTGTCATATTCCAGCTGAGTAATTCCTTTCTGCTTACTCATTTTCCTACTATATTCTCAATAGTATTCTTGGTATATATATGTTAAATCTTTATACCGCTGTTGTGATTCTCTTCCAATGACAGAATGGGAAAAGGGAATTTTTACTTTCCTGTATTGGCAGTGAAATAAACACAAGGCAGAAATCCCGTGAACTGTTTTAAGCTAGATATGTACCGGCACCGATTGATTTATTTTTCTCTGTTTATGAACACTACTCACCCCAATAGTGACATAGAAATAATTACTAAAAAGAAGCAATGTGTTCCCACTTTTTACTTTTGCTAATAACATTTTGTTTAATGGGTGTGTCAGACATTCACACAAAATAATGAAATATTGAAACAGAGGTATTGAAAAATGTACCAGACTGCCTCAATGTTATATGTTTTGAACAGTTACACATATTAGTTTATCTGCAGCCCAGAAAATGAACTAAGATAAAGGAAAAGTGCTTTTGTATTTACTTGATGTTGGTATCGCCCAACATAATAGTATTGCTACCTCACCAATAAGGCAAAAAACCTCTGTTAACATAACTCACTCCAAGTTCAGATGGAAAATATGAAGTACTCCAATGGACTACATGTCCTTGGAAAGCAAAAAGAGTGTAATTCCAGAGTGAGCTAAACCTTTCAGAAGGTCTAGCTGAAGTCCCCTGACTGTGGTGGTAGGACTTGTAGCACAGGTAATCATTTAACTACTGAAAATATCTAAGGGTCTTGGACCTATGACAGGTACTCTTTTGCAACAGTCTTAATACCAGACTGCATGTCTGGCAGACATCATGGCAATTTTATTCTGATGGTAAAGCTTTCTTGGAAGAATTTTTTATTAGTGAATTAGAATCAGGATTTGTTCTACTTGCACTGTTTATAGTAAAGAAAATGTAGAATTTGGAGTACTGGTCATGGGGCCTGCATTTACTGTCATTCTTGCTCTTGTATTTGACTGTATATGAAAAACAATATGTTTGTTTTCTTATTGGCATGTTAGGTACGTTTGTATTCCATCCAGAACTGCTAGGCTATTATTAGACAACTCTCAGTTTTCATATTATTAGAATGTACTGTAACCCGCAGAAGTATATTTAATTACAAGGTGTAATGAGAATCCGTCTTAATCAGCCCTCCATAATTCAGCTGTCTTGAGGCCAGTTGAGGAGCAGGGTGGATTTTGCTTAATACCTACTTAAGTATTTGTTAGTAAAGTTGCAGTCTTCCCCCTTTTCATGCTTTGGTTTCAATATGCTTATGCGTTATCAGATTTTCACCTGTTACTAAAGGATAGCATTCACACAGCCTTTTTTCTTCCTGATCGGTAACCCTAGGATGTGCCTTGACAAGCCACAGCTGTCAATCAGAGGCAGCCTGTACTGCTGTCGAGTTGTACCAGAGAGCATTCCTCCACACCGTGTGTTATTGCCCGTACTTGTCCCCAGCCACAGAACAGGTTGCCACATCGGACCCAACCGTGGAGAGGTAAATTGTTAAGAGTTTTGTTGTCATATGTATTACCGTGTTATAAAGAGTATAATTTACCTATTCAGTTAACATGAGCCATGGTTGTAAGGGCTGCCATTTGATTTTCTAAACTGCACGGGCATTCATAATCAACTTGTAAAAACTGGGCCATGATGCATTAGGAGCTATTAAGCCACCATTTACAAACACTTTGAAATACCGCCGAGTTCCTTTATGCTTAAAAGAGGAAATAACTGATGTATTTCAGTTTGGAACATTTGATAAATTCATGCAAGGAAAGCCTAAAAGCACTGTTAATTAATCAAAATCAAACTAATGGAGCAACCGCATTTGTGAATCAAGGGGGAGGGGAGATTTTTAATAGAGCTCAGGGGAGTCAGAGTCCCAACTTCCGCTGAATTTAAATGGGAATTTGCTGCCTAGATGCCTTGAGTGTTTCTAAAAAACCCAGCCTAAATCACTGTTTGTGTAGTCCTTTCTCATCCTCATTTAGAAGACACTGTTGGTGAAATAACAGTTATTATTTAATGGCACATATTTGGTATATGCATTTAGCACGCTGTGTGTGTCATATGAACATTAAAAGCAAGTGAGTTCCACTTTTCCCTAGAGTTCCTTCAAAGGAAACAGATTTTATGATAGTCTCTAGTTTTTCAAATATACCTTTCTAAATGAAGATTACGAGAAAATTCAAAGGTACATTGAGTGAAGTCATGGACAGTAGAGAGGAGAACAATAAAGAGTTCAGTGTTTCCTGTGGAATCTTAAAAGAATACTTCCATTGGTATGTGCTAAATATAGACTAACTTAATCTTATAAGGACTTTATTGCATCAAAACTTACAACTGATGCCATTATTAGAAAAATATCATACATTTTGAACTAAAAACTCCTAGCCAAATCTACATCTATGACTTTCTTCTGAAATTTCTTCAGAAATTGAAGCCGTTGTTAATTTTTTTATCAATATTTGAGCATGATACCTATTTAGACCTGCCTTGATTTTTGCTTAAAATATACTTTTGGACAGATTTTTTTTTTTTTTCAGCAGAATAGTATCTACCATGAATACTATGCTAATTTCTATCAAACGTTTTGCTTTCTAGCTTTAAAAACAAAACAAAACAAAACAAAACCTCAAAAAACCCACTAAACAAAATCCCACCAAACCCACAAAACTGAAAAGTTCATGGCTGTGATTGAAAATAATTTTTTTATTATTATTATTATTTGGAAGTACCACTGTGGTGCTTGGCAGGGGGTGCAGGGTATGTGCCAGACCTCCAAAACAGCAGAGCACTCAGATTGCCCAGGCTACGACTGACTGAACCCACTGCAAATCCTCTTTGGCTCATTCAGCACCCCCAGCACACTTTGAGAGAGGTGCCCATTTCTGAAATGCAACTACCTGGAGATACAGCAGCAGTTCTAAATTAGCAAAAAAAAAAAAAAAAGCATCGTAATGAAATATTTGAAACCAAAAACTTCTGAACTGTTCAGTTGTTTTGTCAGAAATACTGAGTAGAATAGGATGGGAGCAGCATATTTCTTTTTCTCTTAAAAGCAGTGGTGGTACATTATCCATGCTCAATCTGCAGAGAACTAGCTTTGTATCGTGCATACCATGCAGTGCCTCACCCTTGAATTCAGACAAATTTCACTGTCTGACACACTTTAACTTTTTGTTATACAATGGACTGCAAAAACTTGACAGACCAATTAATATTTTTTTTTTTAAGTAGTTATTGTTGATTTTCACATAGGCAAGATTTACCCAATAAATAAATATAAATGATGACACATACTGAACAGAACCTTGAGCAGAACCATGTATTTTCAGAGTCATGACCACAGGGCAAAATACATTCCATTTGTAGATACCTAAAATGACTTTAATGAGAGAAGATTTTGGAAGTCAAGGACTTTGCTAGGTGTCTCCCCTGACTCAAGTTCCTATCAAAGGCATGCAGGAGTCTGAAAGTCACTCATTTTAGATAATAAATGTTGTTGTAAGTACTTCTTAGGCCATATTTTAAACTAATTTTTAAAAACTTCAAGTAGTGCTCTCTTGAAAACCAGGAGAAATTTTACAGAGGTGAAGACTCACTATGTTGATAAGTAAAAATTATTTTAATCAATTAGTGCACATCAAGCTTACTTACTGACCATGTTAAGGACAGTCAGAATGTGACAAATACCAGGACAGTGATACAGTTTATTTCCAGAACGATTGTCTTTAATTGTACTTTATGAGCAAACCACACTAATTTTTTTATTTTTTTTTAGTCAATACCTTCCACTGAAATCTTTACAAATGCTTTTCTGAGCTATTATACATGGGAATTTAAAGTATGCTAATATGGTATTGTTTGTTTGTCAGGACATGGAATATGACAAGCTTTCCTCTTGGTATTTTATATTTTACAAACACCCACTACAGTCTAAAACTAAAGGTTACATGAAAGAGGTTGCCAGAACTTTCTAACTTGTACACAAAAGTGGGGAGGTCACTTGTTTTGGATTAAAGGTACTAGCTAACAGCTTTTTAAGATATTTGAAACTAATTTTTGAGAACTATAGGTGGTGTGCTTTTGGATATCACAGAACAAACAAGAAGAAAGCTGAATCGTGTTCATAATATGTTCCAAAGTTACATATGTACTACACAGTTATGCCTGGTGCTATGCAAATTTGTCTCTGAATCTCCAGACATTTGTGTTTGAAAATCTGAATCCTGATAAATAAATCATTCTAATTCATATAGACTCTTGGAATAGCAACTGTAGCTTTTCTCAGGCTAGACTGTAAACAAGTGAAACAAGTGTTTGTTAGTCAACTGGACCGTACCTACAATTCTTTTTAAGGACGCTAAGCAAGGGAATTGATTGGGGTTGATTGTCCACAGAATTGGCATTGTTGTTATTTTTTCCTCTATTATAACAGCAAAAAAAAGTATCCATATTCAGGTTATTCTCACTGACTATTTTTGTTTTGGATATAGGCATGTACAGGCCCTAGTAAAATCAACGAATCTAAAGCATATAAATACCTAAAGAGAAATACAGAGAAAAAAAACAACAACGGGGCATTCCCAACAGTTCTATGCAGTGAGTAATTTCAAGATCCAGAATTCAGAGTTGTATTTCTAATCTAACTTACCATGGGTAAGAAACATCCACGTATAATAAAGGGACAGTGAGACAAGAGAAAAATGATAGTTTTAGAATTTGTTCTCTCAGCCTTCTCACTTCTGTTCAATGTCAGAAGAAACTCAGCTGAAATGTAAAAAGTTTATGACATTTGAACAACAGGGGAGAGAAAAGGATGGGAGGGGGGGGAATCGAGACTGAATGCTACAGTATCACTCTGCTAGTTAACGTTCAATAAAACTTTCACAAACCACCACAAATCACTCTACACATTTCATCATTTGAAGCCTTTTTATTTCATGTTTTCTGAGCCCCTGAAGAGTCATTTTAATTCCTTTCCTGTGACGTTTTCCTTTGAGACCCAGAAGCAGGAGAGTAAACTTGAAACCCTATAACAAAAAAGCATGTTTGTATTCTTTTGTTTTTTAGAAGAAAGTGGATAAAAAACTAAAAAAAAAA
>VXBL01010063.1:1119986-1148991 GCA_013400195.1 Aramus guarauna
AAAAAAAATATATATATATATATATAAACAGCATTCTATTTGTAAGAGTTGCAAGCCCAGAAAATACCTGCCTAAACTTGAGCTACTAAATTTTTTTCTTTCTTTTATTGTGAGAATAACTTTGCAGACCTTGAGGGCGCTACATGTGAAAGCCCAGCAGCTGAATTTTAGAGAGGTCTAGGTATCTTTCCTTCAAATATGTATCTTTGAAAAATCCTAGATAGTATACTTTCCTAACTGGCACTTCCCTTCCCGTTCCATACCTTCCGCATTGGACAGTGGAAGAATGAACTATTGCAAGACTCCAGCCTTCACCTACTTCTGAAACCCAGTTGACTGACTATTTCTTTTTCCTGGAAATTAAGTTCATACAAAGTCGCATGGTTTGGTTTGGCTTGGCTTGGTTTGGGTTGGGTTGGGTTTGTGGCACATTTTCCTGACTGAATTTTCTGATTGAAAAATCAAGATATCTCATTTTAGGTCAAAGGTCAGACCCTAAAATGTGAAGTTCCAGTCTTTTGAACAGAGCTTAATCGGTGCTTTCCCACAGTAATTCGTTGCAATATGGCAGCAGTAGGCCAGACCACTGTTACTTGGATGTGGAGGATCTCCAGCTGATTACATTACTCACAGAAAAATACATATTTTTGACCTAAGTAAGTTTAGGGACACCATGTACATTAAGGTATTGAAGCAATATGCAGTCTGGGCATCCAGTGTGGAAAATCAGAGACTCAGTAAAAACTATAAGATACAGGCAACAGGTATCAGTAAGAAAAATCTATTCACCTGTGAATGTACTGGAAGCAAAGCTTTTTCAGACTGGTTAAATACATCAGAATGAACTGCTGTAATGTAGTAATGCAAAAAGTTTTTCTGTTGATCAAAAAGAAAAAGATACATCTTTGATTTTGACATATTAAAGTCAAAATATTGGAATTTTAAAATCTCAGTTTGAAATCAGAGCTCCAGAAATACTGAAGTTTCCTGGACAGCAAAAAAATTTTAGTTTTCACTCAGTATCATCGTAAATGATTATATTTTCTAAGGATATAATTATTCCTTATACATTAATGATTTTCCTATTTTTGCCTAAATATTCATTGTTTTAAACTCTATAAAGATAGCTAAAAGGGGCTACAGAGGCAAATATTGCAATCCCTCATTAAATTAATAAGTATTTCCTTTGCTTCTGTTTGAGCACATGGAGTGTGTCATGATACAGTATGCTGACTAAAAAAGGAATTTAGCTTGTCATTTGAATTGTCTCAAGTGCTGTTGTGAGGTTGTTCGTGCCGATCTGTAGGTAGTTCATGTCTTCCATAAGCAAAAGAACATTCTCCTTCAATTAAGTGTATTTAGGTCTCATCAGGCATTCCTGGCATGTATGTAATGAACTCAGTAAGAATCTGCACATGGAGGAGATGAAGAATCTGGCCAAAAATAGCTAATTTTATGACTCTTAATTGAGAGCTTCAGAGAAGTGTTTGGCTATGTTCCTCCCATTATTGCTAAAAATTAAGTCCTCAGTCTGGAAGACACAGATTCAGGAAAAATAACCAACATAATATTTCCAGTAGTTAGAAGACTTGCACCTGAAAATGGGAGAGATGTGTTCAGCCACCCTCTGGCCAGGGAGGCTGAAACCCTCTCACCACAAGCTCCTCTCAGAAAAGCACTCCGAGTACCAGGTTGAGACCAGGTTTGGCCATCGCACTCACTACCGCCTCTCTGGAATCAGGGCTGCTAGGCAGCTCCAAAGGCAAGGGCTGCACAGGAGGGGCAAAGTGAGCACAAAAAGCTCGGGGGGTGAGGGATGTGACCTGCGAGAGAATGCTCTTTTTTTTAGATTCTGCATTTTACTTTAAAAAAAATCAGAGGATGATAAAGAGGATGATAAAGAAATCTCCCAGCAGAAACTGAAAATCAGATGATGGCTTTTTTTAAATGAATGCTCCTGTGTGAAACATCACTTATTCTTGCTTGATTTCTCTTTATTTTGCCATAGAGACCCTGTCTAACCTGTAGTCTCACAGTTGGGACACACTTTGAACTTTATGCTCTAACTGTAAGTTTATCACCAGCTGTTTTAAAAGAGAAAATTAACTCTTTCCTCCTTTCGGAGGGGAGGATTTATGTGTTTAACTCAATGGGAAAGCTCAAATTACCATCCAGCCTTGCAAAAGGAGAGAGATCGCACCTCAGAGAAAGCTCAAGTCTCCAGTTGCTGTTGGCAGTAGGTGTCCTTACATTCGAGTATTTGTTGCTGTGAATCCCATGAGACTAGAATAACTGGTTTGATTTAGCCTGAGGAAGGCCAGGGTAGCGTCCTTCAGATAATTAATAAATTAGTGCAATGAGAAAGTCAAGTCCTCTGTTCCATGGGACTAGGATAAGAAATTACTCAGAAAGTTTGTAGGGGACTGAACTAAAATGGATGAAGAAGTGACAGAATATGCACCACCAAATGCTTAGGCAAGGACAAATATCTGTCTAGGGTGATTTAGGCAAAAAATATTATGTTAGATAGATTATATGATCTCTAAAGGCCTCTCCTGACCTTTTTTCCCTCCTTATGTTTCTTTAGGTTCCTGTGCTGGGCCTGTGAATGCCAGATACTTTATGCCTCTTGTCACGTGAGTTTAGGGCATTTCTTTGCAACACAGTGTGGGGTATCTCAGTATGGATAATTAGCCCAGACAAATTACCGTACTAATTTGCCTATGTAGCTTCCAGAACTGATGTTATGCTGCTTCTGGGATTCTTGGATGCCATCCACTTTCCTCTACACTTTATATTTTCTTACTATTTAAACTTCCATCCAGTTGCCAGCAGGTAATTGATGTTTCTCCACCCTTCAAAGTTCCCTTCTATACATTACCTCTAATTTTGGTCCATTGACTCTAAAGGATTGTTAATACGCATAAATCATATTTTAAGGACTTAGAAAAATGTGAAAAAGCAGAGTGGTTATAGTAACAACATTAACTAGCTTAAACAGTTTTTACACCTTCTTTTAACTCATTGATGGATATTTTGAATATATATAAACTCTGTAATATATATTTTAGGTGTTAAAGAGAATGTAAAAAAGGCAGAATGAAAAAAAAATCTAAACTAGCAATTTCTTTTAATTTTGGCCTTCATTAAAAAAAAAAAAAGAGAAAGAAAAAAAACCTACAGCTCTGCTTATTTTCATAAAAAATGCTATTTGTTTTGTACTTTTCACTATTCGAGCTAGAAAGAAGTTGCTTTACATAAGTTGATGGCAAATGTGTTCATACATACTTCATATAGCCATTTGCAAACAAGCAGTTACGTTTATCTGTTAATTGTGAACTGACAGAGGTTACTGTGGTGGGTTGACCCTGGCTGGGCACCAGGTACCCCCAAAGCCATTCTGTCACTGTCCATCCTCAGCTGGGCAGGGGAGGGAAAATGTAACGAAAGGCTTGTGGGTGCAGATAAGGACAGGGAGAGATCACTCACCAATTACTGTCATGGACAAAATAGACTCAACTTGGGAAAATTAATTTAATTTATTACCATTCAAATAAGGGTAGAGTAATGAGAAATAAAACCAAATATCAAAACACCTCCCTCCACTCCTCCCTTCTTCCCTGGCTCAACTTCACTCCCCATTTCTCTCCCTCCTGCCCCCCAGCAGCACAGGGGGACGGGGAATGGGGGTTACAGTCAGTTCATCACATGTTGTCTCTGCTGCTCCTTCCTCCTCAGGGGGAGGACTCCTCACACTCTTCCCCTGCTCCAGCATGGGGTCCCTCTCACAGGAGACAGTCCTCCACCTTCTCCAATGTGAGTCCTTCCCATGGGCTGCAGTTCTTCACGAACTGCTCCAGCGTGGGTCTCTCCCACAGGGTGCAGACCTTCAGGAGCAGACTGCTCCAGCTTGGTCTCCTTTCTCCCACAGGGTCACAGCCTCCTTTGGGCATCCACCTGCCCCAGTGTGGGGTTCTCCATGGGCTGTAGGTAGATATCTGTTCTGCCATGAACCTCCATGGGCTGCAGAGGGACAGCCTGCCTCATCACGGTCTTCTCCACAGGCTGCAGGGGGATCTCTGCTCCAGTGCCTGGAGCACCTCCTTGTCCTCCTTCTGCACTGACCTTGGTGTCTGCAAAGTTGTTCCCCTCACATCTTGTCACTCCTCCCCCTGGCTACAGTTGCTGTTGGGGGGGTGGGGGGGTGGGGTGGGGTGTCCCCTTCTCAACTACTTTACCCCAGAGGCACTACCATTGTCATGGATGGGCTCAGCCTTGGCCAGCGGCAGGTCTGTCTTGGAGCCGGCTGGCATTGGCTCTTTCAGACATGGAGGAAGCTTCTGGCAGCTTCTCACAGAAGCCACCCCTGTAGCCCCCCCGCTACCAAAACCCTGCCATGCAAACCCAATACAGTTACATACAGTGTGTAAGTCTAAAATTACTGGATGCAAAAGCAGCTAGAGGCATGTTCTCATTCAATAAACATTCTACTCTTCTGCATGGATATTTCTGTGGGATTTTAGCTTCTTGGATAAGTGTCACTGTTATAATCTTTTAATTAATATTGTGCTGTAGAGTGAAGGCATGAATGGATGCTACTGGCTGTTATTGCCATAGTGCCCAGAAGGATGCTACTGTTTTGCCAAAAATGTTCTGTCACTAATGTGAGGCCTGTTGACAGACTGTTGTTTATATGTGTCAACATGATGCCAAGTCGATTGTTTCACTACAGGAATCCTGGCTTGGCCCCAGTGGCTGTCTGAGATTCTGTAGACAAAAAGATACTTTTATAGTGGCAAGCGAAAGGGAACAGCTTTTTGGACTTTTATCTTGATCTTGTAGTAACCATTCTCTCATATAGATACTAAGAGGATTAATAATCAGGAAATTTTGCAGACAACTTGGTACATCATATTTTACACTCTCTGGACAGTGAAAGGACTTTGAATTTAAGCGGGGCTGTTAAGTGAGTCTAATCTAATTATTGTACTAGATGTTTAATCATATTAGTCAGAGCTGAGCATAAAATGTTGCGACATGTTTGGAAGTGCATTTTTAGTGCAAAAAGTACCTTTTTTTTTTAATTCTTTCCTATTTACTCTGAATAAATAAATAGATTGAATGTGGGTGGGGAACTACACTGCAAGTTTCTTAATATGGACCTCGCCTTCTGGGGTCACTGGATTCCAGACTCAAATTCCTTTCTACAATTCTGTCTTGTGTAGTACATGGAAAGTAAGAGGATCCACTATTTTAGAAAGAGGAAGCTGATCCTTCCTCTTTCCCCAGAACTGTTGATATATTTTTAATATTTCCTTTTGTCTGCTTCAGAGGAAGATAGCTGATTATTGTATGAAAGCTAGATATTTATGTAAATATGTTCATTTAATAGGAAAAATCTTATATACTATTTAGAAAAGATCATCTAATGCAATCTTTACGATTTCCATCTTGATTCCTTCTCATTGGGTTACCTTAATTTCTCTCAAACTAACACTACTACTGGAAAAGTATCTTTAATTTCTTGTCCAAACCAGTGGGATGTTTGTTACAAGTAGATTGCCAACTGTCACTTTTGGGCAGAATCCTTAAATACATGGTCCTGTCGTCTAGTCAGAAAAATGTCTCCAAATCTCACATGAAAATGCCAGAAAAATCCATCACAAGAATATAGAAATCGTGTGAAAAATACCTCCAGCTTTTGATCATTCTGCCCAAGGCTCACCACATGGTATCCCAAATATTCATCAGAGATGCAAATTCTGCATAGCTGGTGCTATAAGTCAGTGATAATAATGACTCAGAAATGTGATCAATCATATTTACATGTATCCCAGGCTGAACTGCACTACTGGAGAATAGACTGACAGTGTGAAGGACTGAGTCTTTCAAGGTGGGCTTCAAAGTGCCATCTAATAATGATATCGGGACTGCTACTACTCATAATAATTTGTCAGTGCCAGGCCTGTATTCCTCCCCATAAAGGTCAGACTTTCAAATATATTATTCTGATAAAATACACTTCCTCTGTAACCTACAGACACAATTCAAATACTTTGGTCTTTTGCCCCCAGTCTTCAGGGAGTAAAATCTTTTCTCCTTTAAATCCAATAAGCTTGACATGTTAACATCTTTTCTAGCATGTGCAAGAGGGATTTTTTAGAACCTTCTGCTGTGTAGGCAAGTGACAAATCTGGTAGCTGTTTCAGTAGCCAGTAGACCATCTCCTACTTCCTGCCCCTGAACCCCACCTACAGTGTTCCCTGTGACTCAATATCCCTGCCATCCTTAATGAACAACAGAAACTGAAAATGTACTGCTAAGTATGGCTACAAAAGTTGGATAAATTCAAGGCTGAGGAGCTTGTCTAAAACACTTAGCTCCAGGGATCTTCACTGTAGTATTGGCACCAGCACATTTCTGGTTTTCTGCATCATGTTTGGAGGCAGAATAGTTACTACAGTGAAGGCCAGGCAGTTTTTCAGTGGACTTATCTGTCTTCAATGTACCAAGGCTCAAGCATAAGATGAGAGGTTTAGTGATCAATTGATACACAATAAATGCAGACTGGCTGGGTTTGCCTTTCATCCTCCCAAAATTTTGGTTGCAGATATTTGTTGCACCTATTTAAAACAGAGTGTGGATTGAAAAAGGTGAGACAATATATTTTCCTTTGTATAGCTTGATTCATACTGTTCTATTTCTTTAAAACACTTCATTTTTTTCTTTATTTAGATTTTTACAAAACCAGAAAATAGCTTTGTTTTAAGGTTCTAAGAAAATGAATCTCTCTTTTTTTTTTTTTTTTTACTTAAATTGTGGTTGTGGAATTCTAAATTATGTATGTGGTAGAGTGTATGTAGTGAGAAAAGAGCAAATGCCAAATGAAGCCAATGACAGTTTTAAAATTCATGAAAAATCCAAGCTAAAATGAGAAGCATGAACACTATAAATCATTACTTCCTTGCCTCACAGCCAGCTAATCCAAGAATCTGCATCAATTTTATTTTGCCAGTTGTGTAATCTCACACAGCCCTTGAGCTTTTGGAAATCCAACTAGCTGGTGAGGAGTTCGGTTCTGGTCCACCCTTCCTGTATCCAGAGCATTCTTCCAAGAGGTAAGGTATATAAAGGTAATTTTATTTTAGGCCACTCCTCAGTCACAGGGGAAGGGTGCGCTTGTTGTCTGCACACGTTGAAACTGGTCAATCTTCTCTTGGCTCGCTCCATGAGACAGAGATGTGGTCCCACAGGAACTGGACATCTGTCTTCCCATTTCCAGATGCATTGTAGGTAGATCAGATGGATTTTCTAGCCTCTTTAGGGGATGAAAATATATGGATATCACATATCACCAGGTTTCTGTTCTCACCGTGACAATGTGACTTTTGCAGATAGCCTGCTGTTCCTAACACGTCTCAAAGAGGAGGTGTTTCAGTCTTCAGAGTGAGAAAGAGTTGCCTTTGACTCATCACTGGCTTTTGACAGTTTTGCTGAACTAGGGCCAATAGTTCCTTATTTTCTACTTGCTTAAAATCACAACATATCAAGTTGCATTTGTGTGAATAACAAGCTTTGGAACGCTTATTAACAACAACTAAAATTTAATGGTTTAGTTAATTTATCTGATGTTTAAAATTATTTACCAGTCAAAGGATTTCTCTCCTAACCAATAGCAAGCAGTTCTGCTTTGCAAGGTAATTTTAGACTACTTATAGTTATTACTGTTTATGTTATTTTCGTGCTAGACATCGCATAGATTTAAATAGGCACACAGTGCCTAGATATCATACCATCTAGGTAATCAGTCTTGCAAAGGTTTCTTGTTTAGTCAAATCCCTTAGTCCAGGTGTAGATGTTTAGCACATTAAGAAACAGCTTTTCTCAGACCACACATTTGGCTCGATATTTTGAGATACATTTCACACTGAGACTGCAATCTTTATCTTGACCAAATGGAGATCTAATTAAAAAAAAAATTAACTTGTCTTTCAGCTAGCTTAGTTTTACTGATTTCTAAAAGTCAACAGCTTCTCAGTTTCATACATCTTAGTGGTGGTCTATTACCCTTGATTCATGCAGCTTCTACAGAAATTAATAGGAATTACTTGTACTCAAAAAATTAATTTATATCTCTTTTCTTCTGTGCTAGCAGGATTTTACCAGAATGGAGTGGCTGAAATTAGTGAAATGCTGCAACTCTTTCAGTTTTTCTAATTTGATTTAGATATTGCATTGATTTTATTTATAATTTCTATAGAATTATTTTATTCCTCCCATTTCTTCCAGATGACTACAAATAGGCATTAATATAGATGTTTGCATTTTCTGCAAGCTTTTAAAGGTCCAACTAGCAGCTCTCTTTTCTCACTTCCCCATAGAAAGAACCCATGGATGGTCACCTAATTTAAACTGAACCAGGTGTCCAAGGCCAGGTTGGATGGGGCTTTGGGCAACCTGGTCTAGTGGGGGGTGTCCCTGCCCACAGCAGGGGAGTTGGAACTAGATGGTCTTTAAGGTCCCTTCCAACCCAAACCATTCTATGGTTCTATGATTCTAGGGTGGATGCATAGCATGAGGTGATATGTAAATCTCTTTCACTACAATCTGGTCAAAATGTCCAGATTGTAGTCTGGCTTCTCTTGTTAAGAGAAGACTTCTCTAGTACAAAGCTGACTGAACTGGCATTTACACCTCCATCTGTTGTAGAACTAAGACACCTATCTAGAGCTAGTAACCTGGCGGACCATGTGCTGGTGGACTACATTAGAGCAGGTAGTAGGGCCAGTCCTGCTCAGACCCACACTTGACTAAAAAAGGTCCACAGGAGCTTTAGAGCTGCTTTACACACATGATGCTGACCTGAATTAGACATCAATTTGTTATCTTTCTGTACTGGACTTTTCCCAGTATTTATTATTTTCTCACTTTGTTGTTTCTTTTGGTAAAAGGTTATCAGAATAAAAAAGAAAAAAGTTCCCAGGAATTTCTATGATAGATTGAAATCTAATATGTGCTGTGACTAGGTGTAATTCTGGAAGTAGATCCACACTGTGAGAAATTCCTGTAGTTTAGCATTTCAGTGTTGTTAGGATGCATAAGAATTTTCTTACATACATTTCTCAAATGAAATATTCTTCACCCCAGAATACTCCTTGACAGATAAGAAGTTATTTGCAATGGTACCTACAGTTTTTGTAGGTATGAATTCTGATATGAAGAGTAAAACAATTGTCATTTACAAATTGAAGACTACAGTAAAATTTCATTCTTAAAGATTTCTTGACAAAGAATTCTCTGAAAGATTACTGAGATTCCCAATCTTAAAATGTATGCATTTATTAATTACTTCTGCAAGTGGAATTTTCAGGATTAGTGTTTGTTGCATGTGGTTTCATCTTCACATTTTGTCATAATACTATTCATGGCTAGTTAAAGAGCTGCTGTTAATGCTCATAAAAAAAGCCAGAAGTCTGCTATGAACACAGAACACGTGTGAACAACACATGTAAAGTAAAAGCCACGTAATGAAAATAGTGTAGGAAAATCCAAAACCTCTCTTACTTGGTAAGCAACGAATTTAGAGGGAACTTATTTACCGATGATGAACACATGAAAAATGACTACCTGACTACAGAAATACTCTAATAATTAGATTGAGATGTGCTTAGTGACAAAATCTGGTCCAGTGACAAAATTTGGACAACACTTTGGTTAGCTTAAAGGCTAACTGCTTTAAGCATCTACTATTTCTTAACAATGATTAAGGAGCTGTTATTGCATCAGTGATTTCTCCCCTGAGCTTTCTGATGAACACAAATAATATAACACATCTCATAGTAATGGAAAGAAAGGAAGTAAGTGTTGTCTTTGCTGATCTTTTTTGACTAGCAAGTTAGTTACTTTGAGTGCAGAGCTGGAGGCTACAATGCTTGCCAGCTTCTTTATCAAGTTTTGCTGTTATAGTTGACCATATTTATCTGAGGTAACAAGTTGACTATTCAAAATGAATTTAAATTAATTTGGCAGGAAATAAGAACTAATTGTATCATCAAAATAGAAGTATTTTGCTAGATGCTTTCTCTGAAGTTCACAAGGACTGTTTGTTTTGATGCAGGTTGGACCTACAATATGTTTAAATATAATATTTAAATTATTTTTAACATACTTGGAAAGTGTGTGAAACTTCTGGCATATGTATTTTAGTTACATAGCTCATTACAAGTCCATACAAGACAGTTCAAAAAAATTCCAGTAATCATTATTCAGGAGTACTAATGCCTTAAGGAATTTAATTAGACATCAACAATGAAAAGGATTTAATGAAAAGGCTATGGTGAGAATAAAATTTGTTGCCAATATACTAAGTGCTTGTATTGTGGTTTTCAAAAAAGAAAAAGTTAATTGTTTAGGGAGTGATAATCCATTCTGGATAACAGCTGTATCTGTGGTAACATAAATGGTGTGGTCATAGATGCAAAATTTAAACAATTAACAACTNACTCAAACAAAACGCTTTCCCTCTTCCTTTCTCCGGCTTCCAGAACTGTTACAAGCTCTGAGCTCTGAAATCCAGGTTGCATACTCCTAGCTTCACACGTTGTTGCTTTAATAATAACAACGCTGGCGTCAGAGCTTAGCTGGCAAATGTGTTAATGGTGCGGAAAATAGAATGGGAAACAGCCAGTTCTTAAACAGGTATACATAAGGACTCTTTAAGGGCTTTAAAAATATTTTACTCAAATTTCTCAGGCACTGTTGGGACTGCTTTTAAGGTTCCCTCTCCTTTTTTTCCCTTACAATTACTGTCATAATCGTGCTTAAGTGGATTGTAGGGTTCTTTGGTTTACAAAGTAGAAGGGACCAACAGCTGCTTTTTCCTATAACATTCATTGTTCACTTTAAAAACTCCTTAAAAATGCATTTATTTGTCTACTTACAAATGACTTGTTTTGAAAACCTACCATTTGTTTCTTCAGCAAGATGCACTTCTAGAATCTAATATAAATGCTCACTAGCATTTGTTATGTTTTCTTTTCCTCTTATAAAAATAATTTGCACAGTGGTTACACATGACTTTTTCTCATTTGTTTTAAATCAAGCATGTATTTCATTCATTGTGTCTATAGGTAATGGCACACTTTCAGTTTATTTAGTAAATATTATCTGTACCCGGCATTTAGAATTTTGGTAGTATTTAAATGCCATATTACAGTAAAGTGTTAAGCAGGAGGAAGTTAAAACCATGTATTCAATAGAATCCATCACCTATTTTATGCAAAATCCAAACAGAAATTTCTCTGAGAGCATGGAATAAACATGGGTAGTACCCTGAGCCATCTTGCTGTGGAGAAGCCATCTGGTGCTTAAAAGCAAAGTTTATTTTAGGAATAAACTAGTAAATAGGAGAAGTCCTGAAGATTGATATTCTGAAGATGGTATAAGCAATTATAGTTCATTCAGAAGCTGCAAATCCACCATCCTGGCTCTGTGAATGTTGTGGAGAGCTACCAGAGCAGTGAAATGGAAAAGTGAAGCTTGAAAGATTCATCTCCCAAAGGAGAAGAGTGAACTCAGGCCAAGTACAAAAAATAGGAGATGCCAATATATGTTGAATTATTCCTAATGGTAGCAGATCTTAAAACAAGGTAGCTCAGCTCAGCAGTCAAGAATGTGAACAAGCTGGAATCTCAGTTGCACATCCAAACCCGGTTACTGCTTCTCTTAGAAACCACATGAACATAAAATGCACCGAATAAAGCGATGAGGTCCAGAGGATAGATTTCTGAAATGCGTCATATAGATCCTCTTCGGTGCAGTGTGAATAGGATGGCTCTTTCTGGTAATTTCTTGCCCTTTTACAGTATTTTCTTTTTCCTCTAAACATAATACAGTGGATGTAATCTATACTCACTTATAATGGCACAGTAAAAGCAGGAGAATAAGGCTATCGTATATCCATTCCTGCATTGCTGTAACTTGACTTAGCCATCAAATACAATGTGTTCTCTCACCACTCCCTGAGGGAACTTGAATGAGCATTTTGTTTTGGAAGGTTGCATTTGTGTTTATTTTCAATTTGCATATTCCTATATGTGTTAAGAAAGCAAGGTCACAGGAGTTAACCCTGCATTGAGTATGGAAATGGGCAGGCCGAGCAAGTACTGAGGCAAATCTTGCTCCCACATCCAGAGGTAGATTTGGGAATGATACTTTTGGTAATCTCTGAAACTCCTAAACTTACTTTTGCTCTTCAGAGCCTGTTTCAAGTAGGGGTGGGGAATATTGGGAACTTGGCTTGTATAGACAGCTTCAGCAACGTTTTTGTGCAGTTTGGCAATGGGTGACAAAAAGCACGGTAGACTTAGACCCGTTCTGTCTTCTCTCTTTGCTGACAGCTGGAAATGTAAGTGGTGAAGTTTGAGATTTACATGGGATTGAAAGAGAGGAAGGGACAGGAAGGCAGAGATTTGGAAATGTAAAATTTGGAAAAGACTAGAAACAAAAACAGGCGGCTTGAAATAATGAGAGAGATGGGAGAATGCACACACACTAAAATGGAGGGGGAAAAAAGAGGGCTACAAATAAGATGAAAGAGTACATGAATCCTTCTAGCTTCCTCTTAGTGGCACCTTTTCTCCTGTATGAACAGCATTTAACGAGAATTAATACTGAAATCAATAGGGATTACTTGCAGAGTCAGGTACACTACTCAGTGTGACTAACGACAGCGAGATCAGACCTTGCTTTCTAAAACAGAAAGCAAGATGAATGTGAAAGATGAAAATATATCAGTAGGGCTGTGCAGCAAGGGGACCTCAGAAGTCCGTGTAAGCTGCACAACTCAATTGGTCAGCATATTCCGTATTAACTGCTGGTCTGTGGCATATTCTGCTTCCAATTGCTGTTATTTTTGATAGTTGCAGAATCACTGAGTATGTGCTTAGCTTTTCTCAGAACACAGGGAAAGCTGGAGTGCCCCAAAATTTCTAAGAAAGTTGGTGAAAGTTAGATTCTTGAAACATACTCAAAACTTTAACTTTTGGGTGTTGCTTTTTTTTAATCTGAAACTGTTACACAGTCGTACTTCTGCTAGCTGTATTCTCTTGGTCAGAATAGTCTTGGAAGAGCCAACAAACACAAGTGAATGGTCAATTCACTTTGTTCACTACTTAGGACTTTCTACAGAAATTTTACCTGGGTTTTAGAGAGGAGGATTTAAATTTTTAACCATATTTTTCTGAACTTAGTTGCTTTATTTCTTTGTTATGTATTCTGTCATTATGTTAGATGGTAGTTACATTTGAAGACTAATTGCTTACTTTATCTTTGAAATATTCCTGATGTCTGATATTCTGGCTTGAGCTTCACAAATTTTTCATGGAAACATTCCAATGAAGCTATAACCGTATATAGTTTATACGGTATACAGAAGACACTGGTACATCTGCTTCAACCTATTAGTTTGTGTAATAGGTGAAATGAAGCATACCTACATACTGCAATTTTATGTAAACTTAAAGTAGAATATGTTCTCTAGGAGCACACCCAGTCCACTGCAGCTGGTCCACGCGACAAGGCTAAAACCAGCCCATTTTAACCACCACCCAAAAATGTGTATAATGTGAATGCCGGATCCTCAGCCCCAGCAGTTTGGTTCTACAAATCCACTCCCACTGTGCAGATCTACTTGCTAATGAAGATATAGTCTCTGGGTATGAGAAGAAACAAAAGGGAGAAAATACTCAAAAAAACCTGCTGTTTCCAGGAATATGATCAGTTTAATTTCAGAGAAGGATTCCAACAGCTCTTTATGGAAGATGTCTCTAGAATATAGTAGAATAGTATAATATCCAATAGAATTTCAGAAAGTGCGCTATCTTTGCTATAGAATCCCTTAGGATGGTTCAAAAGCCTGTAGGAAGTATATCATTTTCTCAAATTATGTAAATTACTTCAGAGTAATTTCTATAGGAAATAACTGGTGGTATCCTTATTAAATCCTTCAGGACTTTTCCATAAGGGAGGGATTTCTGTACTTTGGAGATGAAGCTATAGCATTTTATTAACTCTGCTGAGTTTATGCACCTAATACTTAAGCAGATTAATAATGTGTGTGGCAGAGATCTTGGGGCAACTTCACAGGGCCAGTAAGAATAATAGTTAGCTGGTAATACAGCCACAGCATTGAGCCTTTAATTATGAATCATTTATTATGGTAAAAGGTACAAAGAGTGCTTGTGTAATGATAGTGGTTCTCACCCACAATGACATTTTAATTTTATAGCTTTTGTCCCGTATTTGGGTTTCAGGACAAAAAACAGTAGGAAAACATTGTGAACTGTTCAGTTCAGAGCTCAAATCTTCAACTATTTATTCTGAAGTCCTTGAAGTAATATGAAGAACTTGTAAGATAATTAAGAACACAAATTATCTATCACTATCTACATGAAAGAGTGTCATTGTGCATTTAGACTTTGTTTTTGCATTATTCCTAGAGGTCAAAAATAAGCCTTAAAAGCCAGTCACTTCCCTACAACCTGTTACATTGACTCCCTAATGTTTAGTTATTTGGGGACATCTGTCTGACAAACTCCTTTTTTCTACTTCCACATGCAAGCTGAAGTGTGTATTGGAGTTTAGACATCAGAATGGCTTTGCCACTCGGATATGGCACCCGATAGCAGCATGAAATGTTGAGCAAGCACTGGATACTTAATACTTTTCATTTAATGAACTGTTTCTTTATTATTTTGCAAAGCCTGCATAAGACGTTTTTATGGTTTAAAAAGTGCCCTGCATCCTACTTCATAGGAAGGGGACCTCATTTAGATTAACCTGTGACTTCAACAGCAGGTGGTAGAAAGAACCAACTGCTTCAATTACTGCTTTTGCGCATGACTTTCATGTGTTGCTAAGATTATCAGAGGAACCTGATTACATCCCCTTAGACACTATTGTTGGCACAATGATTAAGCTGTTATTTTTTTCTTTCTTTTTTTTTTTTTTTTTCTTTCTTTTTTAGACTGGAAACCTAAAGAGCTTTTTGGCATGAAGCAAAAGCACTGTGTATAGAGATCAGTAAGATAGTGAGTATCATTGCCCTGTAGCTTATCTCCACATATACAGCTCCCTGGTGGATCCCTATGATAAACATTATTGGAACAATTAGCTGCTGCTGACATAGAATCCAGACACAATGGCAATGGCCAGCAGCACCGAGCCAAATATCATGGAGCCAAAACCCATAAAAAAGCAACACCAAGCTACTCTCCCCATTCAACTGCTGTCATAAAACCCTCCCAGTGCTATGTTTGCATAGCTGGCTTCACCGATATGGCACCGAAACACAAAAGGAGAAGCTGCAGCACTTGTCTTTGTTTAGCTGAAATTACAAGTCATTGAATTAGTATGTCATCTTTATTGCGCTGTCATGCAGCGGAGGTGAGGAAGGCTCTCTGTAATGGATGGAAGAGTTTGATGGCCTAAAAGACAGACTCACAGATGGTTGTCGATATAAAACAGTTTGCCCTTTTTTAAAAAAAGAGAAAGGGAAAAAAAGGCTGAATGGAATAGGTCTCTGCTGATCTGAGTAGCTGTAACTAACAATATTTTTGTAAGGCTGATCTTGGAGGACTCTAGGGCTAGAAGGTGAACCAAGAGTTTGTCTAAAGATTAGGACTCAGAAGTGCATGCTAAGCCATTTAAAAAAAAATTTAAATATCAGTGAGGCAGCATGACCTGAAAGGTGAAGCGGGAAAGGTCTTGCTTGGAGGAAACTGTTGCCACTACCCTTGGGCGGGGGAAGGTACCCTTGTGTGTTTCTGCAGCAGCAGCAGAATTCTCATCAGCAGAATCAATGGAGATGCAAAGCAAACTCAGGAGACGAAGAAATGAATTGTACATTTTAAGGAGCACTGTGATACTGTCTTTCCTTCTTAGTTTAAACAGAAGGGAGGAAAAAGGTATTGCCAATCAAAGCTTGCTATTAGCATCTAAGATTTTCTCAAACTTATGCTGTGCTCATATCTAAAAAAGTGGTTTAGGATTAAACATGACCCAAATTACTGAAAGCCCTTTTCTTTTTTAAATTATCCTTGGCAGTCTGGTTTTGTACAAACACACCATTCATTTCAGCCAGGTCGTTCTTTTCAAGAAGCATGAAAGAAAGGCTATTCAAGCCCTTGCTGAAGTTGTCCAGCATCTCCATTACAAGGTTGCCAGTACTTTGAATTAAAGACCCTCATATTTTCTGCTCCTCCCCTCTCCTCCCCACTCCTTAGCCCTATGGGTAGTCTGAGAGCTGTGAAACGATCCCTCCCTAGTCAGAACTGTTGGATTACTTTGATTAAAGCTTGTTCAGAGGGAAGGTACCACTGGAAGGAGCCACTCAAGGCAAGGAATGTCACCCCACATGAGTTCAGGCTTGGATGTAAGAGAAGGGGCCACAGAGCACTCCTCCAGCTTCCCTCTATACCACGATTAGTATTTTATAGTTACACAATTTCTGCTTGATTAATGAGAATAAAGGAGAAACCCAATTGCATGTTGTTTTCATGTTCCCCAAAGCATCAACAAGGTGGTTAGTCACCACATCAGTGGTGGCGATGTATCTCTAGCAGCGTTGGTAGCATTTCCAGAGATTTCAAAAAATTAGTCATAATTTCCAAGTCCTGCATCCTGTAGCCTTTTCCTCACCACACAACATCCAGGGCTTTGTTTCCAGGAGCAGGCTGGAATGCTTTTAAAACAAGCTCTCCGCTGTGCTATTGCGTCTTCCTTCCTCCCTGGGATGTTGAAAGGCCACCAAGGGCTGTCCTCGGGGCTCTCCCTGTAAAGGTAAGCAGAGAGAAGAGCTATGCAGGAGGAGCACATGAGGCAGGACTAGCGCTTTGGAGACATTTGAGATACAGAATTGTGACATGACAGGAAAACCTATTTTGATAATAGCTGCCTTAAGTGGGATCTGACACTTCTCAGGAGAAAATGTTTTTGGTTTCATGTTCCCTGAAATAAATCTTTAACTCTGGGAAGGAAAAATGAGTAATTTGGAAGCCACCTTGATACTTCATGAAATTTGTGGCTATTGTGTTGTATACAATAGTGCAACAAGTCCAAAATTAGTGCCTGCATAAAGTCTTATTAATGTCTTTCATTTCAGTCAGACACCAGGAATTTCACTTATTTGGTTTGGTATGTTTTATTTAAAGGTGTGTGTGTTTTTTTTTTTCCATAGAGAGCGCGCAGCACATTCAGATTTCAAGACATTTGCATGTACATTCTTGAAATGTGATCACAGATCACCTAATGCAAAAATATTTTTTATTTTGAACTGTCTGACTGAGCAAATCTAAAATGAGAGATGAAACAAATGAAGAGGGAGACTCTCATTTTTAATTCTCTATTTGTTTTTTTTTCCTTATTATGTTGTTTAATGTATCTATCAAAAAGTACTCTGTATTATACAATCCAGAATTAAGACATATGAATATCATCTACAAAAATTCCTCTGAGATATAGTCTTCTGTTTCAATTGAGAAATCCATCCAATATCAATGACCTTTCCATTTAGGTAATACTTAATGTGGTTAACTAGATATGATATACTTTGGGAATGCTTTTTATTGCATACATTTGAATTAAGAGATACACCTTGTAGGGAGAAAATGATGAAACAGCACTCTATTGAGAGTTAAAGATGAATGATGGCCTTTAAGACATTTGTTTTGGTTAAACACAAAGTCAGAGTCACTGTCATATTCAGGCCCACAGTGTTATTAAGGCATAAGAGATGAGGACTGAATTCAGTCTCACTTAAATCAATGGGAATTTCGCCTGCTACTGCTGCAGCTGAATTTGAATCATTATGGTTAAATGGGCTCTTTTTTTAATCATAAAATGCTTTGAGTCATAACAATATGTATTAATCCTTCTCATTAATTCTTAGAGGCTTGTGTACCAGGCTACTTCAGATAGTGTAGCTCTTCTGGAAAACAAAGAAAAACTGGGTGGATTTTGAGAACAGATTTTAAAACCACTTGGGTTTTGTATCTGTTTTATTTGCTATTATAAGCAGTGAACGGGTATATTCCAGCTGTATCACAGGAGTTTTGGAGTCTTCTGAATTTCAGATTTCTTAGGTTCTTTTTGCTGCTGTTTTTCATTTGCTTATAGCTTTGTGGGAATATTTGGAATATCACCTATGTGAAAGCTGAGGCAAACAAATAAGTTCTTCTGAGTGCTTTTTCATCAGTCAAGTTGTTGTGTAGTTTGATCTCTTTTTGGTAACTGGTCATACCAATAAACAGAGATTCCTGGAGCCGTAAATGGGACAAATCTGTCTGCATAGCATTAACTGACATTGCATTAGCTTTTCTTGCAATAGTTCCTGCCTCTCCTCCCACTCTGACGTCTTTTTCCTACGGTATTAATGTCACACTTCCTTTGTAGTTCTGGCCCTTCCCCTGGCTGTGCTTTACTTCTCTTACAGCCTTCGCCCTTGTCTTTGCTACCTGCCTTGCCAGGGAGCAGCACTCTGCTGGGACAGGCTGTCAGTGGTGGATGTAAAGCCCTAATTTATACCTCCTTTTAACATAAGCCCCAAATACACAGATTGGCACAAGATACCAATTAAAAACCTAAAAAAAAAAAACCCAACCTGAATCCAGAAGCAACTTGCTGTTGGTGACTCATTTTGCTACTAAGAAATGCCTCATTCTGAGCAATATTTTTGCTACCAAAATATACTGGCATCATACTGCTTTAGAATCAAACTCCTCTTTGAGCAAGCTTTACCTCAATAAAAACTGTTATGTTTTGAACCTTATTGTTTAAGTTTATTACGTGGCCCTAGGAAGTAATGGAATAGACTGAGTAAACACTTTCCTTCTTCATTTAGTAGTGATATTTGGTGATTTTTCAAGTAACTAACTAAATTATTTAAAAGAAATAATGTAGTTATCTAAATATATCTATATCATTCAATAAGAAGTTTTCCGAACTTTGTTCATATCACACAGTTTCACCTCCTAGATCTTCTGTTGTTTACATCAGACACAGTGTGATTAGCCAGCTGCTTTCTGCATCCCGGGCTTCTTTATTCCGGCTTTTGCTGGATTTTATTCTTAGTGCTGGAAGGATTCCTAAGAAAACTTCTGAAATTATTTGTCTGTTGGAATGCACTGGGCAAGTCACTGTTTTTTTCTGTTTGAGATTGGCTAACCCTCAGTTTTTACAGGTTAGCAGATTTTACTTATTGAGCTGACCTTGGATTCTTATGTAAAGGATTTAGTTTTGATTCAATAATTTCTTACATTATGTATGTTTTAGTGGCATTTAATGCTTAGATTTTACTGCTGTTTCCTACCCGTCATTCACCTGGAGTGTTTCCAGGACTTGCAATGCAGAACACTGTTCGTTCCCGTCTGGCTGCTTCTACCTGAAGGTGGTCATGCACGAGGGACTGATTCTGGGAGCACAGGCACTTCTGCACACTATTTTTGAACAGGAGCCAGACATCTCCCTGCTAAATT
Source organism: Aramus guarauna (assembly GCA_013400195.1). Taxonomy (NCBI): domain Eukaryota; kingdom Metazoa; phylum Chordata; class Aves; order Gruiformes; family Aramidae; genus Aramus; species Aramus guarauna. The sequence continues at coordinate 1,139,519 of VXBL01010063.1, forward strand.
CTGAACTTGAAGTTGGCAGTTCCAGGGTATAGGGTTTTTATAGCGATGATGACTTGATCCAACAAATTAGCTGCCTGATATATACCAGACTTAAAATATTTAGGTTTAATGCAGTATGCTTGGATTTCAGCCTAAACTTTGTGCCCATTTCCAGAACTGGGACCTGCCCTCAAGATTTGTCACCCACTACAGCTATGTTAACCTTCCATCACTAAGTTTATTTGGAAAAACACCCCAATTTTTGGTCAACTCAACATACTTTCTGCCTTTATAATAGTGCTCAGAGTAGATATGGATATTTTCCCAGCTTTATTTACCTTTTCCTGTGTCTTTAAGAAAATACTAGCAGAGCAAAGCTTACGCTAAATCAGTCTATATCTTGCAGTATGTGAGCAGATGACATAGATGTCCAAGGATGTGATAGGGATCAGCTCACACACTTTTCAGCTGAGCATATGTGTAAAAACAAAAACAAACCTTACTTTTTTTCTTAGAAAGCACCACGTATTTCAGGCAGTTAGGCAGTAACAGATGTTGGAGACTCAGTAGGAAGCTAGATGTATGCTGGGATGTCACTCAACTCCCCTTAACAAGCTGCTGTGTTGGAGAACCAGTCTCCATATAGGCTCTGCTTAGTGTCTCAGAAATAAGATGACACTAAAATAACCAGCTTCCCATGAATACCAAGTCTCTCTTTTAAAGAATATACTACTCAGGGGCTGTGAGGGGAGGGGGGTGTCTGTGTGAGTGGAGAGACTGTATGTATAACTTTGCCTGAAAAGGTATTGCATGAGGGAAAGACTGTCTTTGTTGTAATTTAAGTAATTTTAATTTTGAATAGTGGCAGGATTATGTTTTTTATAGAAGCATTTCATGGAGAATTGTTATGAAATATGATCCCTCCACATTTCTGATTGACATAGCTTCAGGTAACATGCTGAGCCATGTCAATAAAAATCTACCTAGCATTAAATAACTGCATTTGAAGAGGGATATTCTCCATATTTAAGAAGCTAGTACAAGCATATTAATTCACTCTAAGACCAGAGAAAGACGTACCACTTACTTCCCATACAGGAGTAAAGCAGCAATTACAACAAAGTACCATACCAATTACAGAAACTGCAAATACAATATTAAACTGAGCCGGATGACACGGTATAAGTCAGGCTGAAGAAAGGAGGCTGCATATGGCATGAAGAAATCTTATTGTCGATACAAAAGATGCTTTCATGCCTGGTATGGTAATGAGTAAGGTCATACCTGGCCACATTAAAGTAGCCTGAAGAGTATAATTGACAGATATCTATCCAGCTTCAAGAGACCGAGCGCAGTGACATCAGGGGACTCAGAGGCATCCAAGTACTGAGGGTCGTACAAGGACTTTGACAGTCTGAGAGAGATGCAGGACTCTGGAAATCCAAGCATCATATTTTCCGATTTTCTTTCAGTGACTTCAATTGTTTGGACCTATCTCTGCCACTGGGGAGTCTGGGATAGGGGGTTTTGAACAGTTTAGCTTTGATTTTGCGGTGGTATTTTCTTGGTTTTTCAAATAAACATTGATTTATTGAAGGCACTTTTGGATCTTAAGGCTGTTTGGGGGAATATTTACTACAGTCTGGTCCTCGGGACAAGGAAACAAACTTCTTACCTTAGGCAAAAGGCAGAAGAGAGGGCTGACGGTACCTGACCTGGGGCACTTTGTCACAGGCGCTGCAGGTGTCACCAAAAGGCTGACTGAAGTCAGTGACATGCAAGAGGATGGCCGGGGGACCACAAGGGATGACAAGATTAGGGGTCTTGCGGTTATCAGTCACAGCCCTCTTCCCTCAGTAATCACAAAGGTATCAGCAGTCTTGGCATGGGATGATGGGGAAAGTCACTAAGAGTTCGTTGGGATGAGAGATGGCTTTTGTCTGCAAACCTCTATAATCCCTGATGCAGCAGGATAACTTGCAGAGCCCAAATGGTTTTGTCCTTCCCCCCTCCCACCCCCCCCCACCGTTGCCAATATTTTAAAAGACATTTCCAAAAAGTAATGGGGAGTGGGTGTTGGAGAGTTGTATTTGCTTTATAGTCAGCTTTACATATAACAAATGAGCATTCCATTTCTCCTGGGAAATAAGCAAATTGTATTGAAATTGAAACAGTGGCAGAAAAGGAGTAAGTGGTTTGACTTGAACCACAGAGGGAGATTACAAGAGAACAGAGATTAAAATGCAGAAACCCTTACATCATGCCAGAGCTTTGTGTGCTGCACCTCCCTCTCTCACTGCACGGAATTGCTGCTTCTTTCTTCTGGGGCAAACCAAGTCGCTGCTGGAAAAATGGAGCCTGTGAGCAGATCATGAAACATCACAGTACCATATTTTTGGACCCGAGGGATAGGGCTTTTTTTGTTTGTTTTGTTTTGCTTTGCTTGAGTTTTTAAAATATTTTCTTATTGTTTATCTTTATTGTTAAATATTCTTCACTCAAGTAGAGTATTTTCTCAGAACTGTGTCTGAGACTTTAAATTCCTACATCAGTTAGTATTTTTCCACCCATCATACACACAAAAAATCCTCACCCAATGTCCCCTTACTCACTTCTGTCTCCAGATTAATTACTGGCTGAGTAATAAACTGATAGGGTATTAATTGGTCACACAATTATTGTGCACTTATTCAGAAAACGTTTGCTCTAATTTATTATTGATTGATATCCAGTGAATTCTTTTTCACTAGCTAATACTTTATTGTGCTCTATCAAGCTGTAGCATGCTCCATACAATCACATTGATTAAAAAATGAGAAGGATGTCAAAAGATTCCTGAACAAAATATTCCCATTAGATCTGACTAGGGGATTTAGCTAAATTCTAAATGGCAGGTTTTATGGCTTTGAGAAGATAACTATGTGTTTATTAAGTGTTGATACTTTGGAAATCTAACTGAAACACTTCACGTTTTATGAGGTGCTTTGTTTATGCAAGCGAAAGCCACGGGAAAATTACAGTTAAATGTAAGGATTTTTGTTATTTTGGGACAGTAGTATATACTGAGTGTTATAAAACAAAAGTTTGAACCAAAACTTTTTGCAAGTGGAATTAATTATGTTAAGTTTACTTAAAAAAAAAAAAAAACCTGCCACATTTTTCCAATTTTTTGATATTTCTCAAACTCACTGAATAATTTAAGAATTGAGTAAATGATATGGACTGGCTTAATCTAGAACTTTAAAATAAAAATATTTTTTTAAAAATTGACTAAAACTGACTACCTTTATGCATAAGCTGTGCAAACAGACTTGTAGACCGTGATTAGACTCTCTGCAATGCCATTTTCATTACAGATGTAAGTGCTCAGCGTTATTCTCAAAACGGCATTACTTTAAAATATAATGATATTGTGTGATAATGAGTTCTACACATGCAAATTACAGTCCTCCAAAAAGTAGATGTATTTGAAAAATCATCATGTTAACTTTTGCTTTTCAGAGCCATTGAATGTCCCATTCATTCTTTTATTCTGAACAAGTGTAAATAAAGTTCCTTATTTGCCTTCCCTGCAGCATTCAGAATTTTCTGTGAGTTTAATCTGTTCCCATCCACTCAGAGTCAGTTTCTTGCATGTCTTTTCACACAGTCTTTGCATCCCTTTTCCATTGTAAAGCGCTGAATATCTCCCCCTCTGCCCCTGGTCCCTTCACTGCAATGTTCTTTGCCCCAGAATGGTTGGGACTAAAAATGACACTCCCCTTGAGGATGTAAACTGATATATGAAATGGGATAGGAATAAAAACTAACAGTGAAATGGTATAACACACGCACATTATTATTATTATTATTATTATTATTATTATTATTATTATTATTACTATTACTATTACTATTACTATTACTATTACTACTATTATTTTACCATTTTCACTGTTATTTCCTATCTTTGCAGTTATGCATACATTTACCTTGAGCATTTTAGATAATGCCTCAGGCTTTATCTTAAGTGCTTACAGCTAATTTAGAACGTGGGAAAGTACATATTTTCATCCATAATCTTTGAGATCTTCAGAAAAATATCCTGAATGGGTACATCATTGCAGTGATAGATAACACGAGTCAACGGTTAAGCCAACAACCTCTGGTAAATAAATAAGCTTAACTATTAAATGATGTGAAAAATGGAAAAACTGTGTCAGCTAAGTGACTTATTCAGCAGCTCAAGGGACAGGGAGAGGCTCTGGCTCCCAGCTGTGTCACACGTTGGACTGGAAGGCCATACACCTTCTTGTGGTGCTGGCTGGCTAGAAATGGACCTTGAGGACCAGGTCAGGGGGTTCTCATGCTCCTTCCCACGTCTGCTGAAGGACATCGCTCGTCTTCTACCACCTCCTCACACCCTTGGTGCACAAAAGCATTGTTGGTCAGCATGGTACTTACATTTGACAGTCACATTGCCAAACAGTCACCCACATTTTTAGCATATTATTTGGCCGCAGTTTTTCTTAGAAAGCCAAGTGAAAGTTCCTCTTGCTATCAGAGAAGTGCTTGTGCTTGAGGGTTTTTTTTTCGTTGTTTGTTTGTTTGTTTGTTTGTTTGTTTTTTTAATAAAATGTAGACAGGTATGTACCAATCACCTAATCCAGAAAGACTGAATTAATATTCTAGTAACACTTGAAGTAATTCAACACCTCTCCAAAACTGTTTTGTGAGGGGTGAGGTGTTTTGGGAAAAGCATGATGGACAGAAACTCTTATAAAAACCTACACATAAGAAACATATAGAGGTTTTCACACCTTGTAGAGGAAAATTAGAATCCAGTTGGTGTCCAGAATGAAGACGAGCTTCTCTTTTTCTCCCATGTTAATGCAGATGATAATTCCTTGCAACTTACTTGCAAGGGACGAAGGTATGAATGACTATAGTCATCTTCTTCCACTCCTGGTTTTATTCTGGGTCTTAACTTTAAAGAGAGAGGCTGGTTTATTCTGTAGAAATAAGTGGGAATGTTAGAAAAGGCTAAATATCATCATAAACCAAAACATTATGATACCAGAAACCCTTAGGAGCAACACTAATGCTTTTAAATGAAGGTTTTATTTGTCTCTGAGCTGCAAAAGGAAGTCACTAATGAGATGTCATTTACATTCTAACACCTGTTAAATGGCACTTTTCTCTTTCCCCAAAGAGAGAGATGTTTATGAATGTTTGCAGTTTTCTGAGTGTATCTACAAGAGTTATATTTTCATAAACAATGCTGTATATTTTTTCTGTGCATACTTTAGTTACACCGGAACAATATAAGGAAATATCAGGAGCTTTTTTGGTTTTATTAGATTTATTTGTTGTTGTTATATAAATCTAACATGGAACGTCTAGCTTACAAAGAAATTTCATTAATCAGGATTTAACACAATTGCATATTTAGGATGTGATTTGCAGCAGTTACAGTGCAAGAACTGTATGTAATTATACCTCCATTTAAATGAAAATTAAAAGCTTGTGTTGTAGCAGGATACACATGTTGAATATATTGCTTTACAGAATAAACCCTCCAAAGCAGAACACCTGAAAATCAAATTTCAGTTGGTTCTGTTGGGGAACTGCTGCATGCTGTGACTTTTAAGATTGGGACTTGCATTAAGACTGACCAGAGGGAAAGATGGGAAATTATGGGAAAGTAAACGATCTATAACAATACAAGTTGATATGCTTCTGTTAGATAAGCATAATGCAAGTTTCTTTCAATCATTTCTAAAGTAGTTTGCCGTATAAATTAACTCATTCAGTTAATATAAAAAGGCAGAATCCACAGAGGCCTGTGCTAGAAATAAGTTCTGCAGAGGAATTTGAAGAAGGAATTAAATTGGTATTAGAATTAGAACTAGAATTAGAATTAAGTAAGTGAATATGAGGGAGCCAGTGCACCAAGTACTACGAACAACTTTAGCAGGTGCCCCTGCAGACTGTGTCTCTTACCATTAAGTATGAGATTCACTCGGGGGTCTTTGTTTCCCAGTCCCCATCCCAACACCTGCAGTTTGCATATCTGCTGCTTGTCTTCCAGATGTGGCTCCTCAGGTACCACACGCAGCTGCCAGGCACCTCTGAAATCTTGTGCAGGGGAGAGGAGAGATGTGATGGCTCTGGGCACACCATCAGCATGAGGTCTTCTCCATTGGCCCGGTGCCATTTCACCAATTTGCTTTCCTTACCCAGCTCAGAGGCAGTATGACCCCAGCACACGACAAAGGATGACAGAAGGGGATAACACAGCTGAAATGGCTGGTGCTCTTATAAACTCAGACACCTCAGGTTGGTGGGGTGAGGTGTCATTCTGGAAGCCAATGCCAGAGCCAAGAGGAGAGATGGAAATAACAAAGACCCCCGAGAATCTCATCTTCTAAATCTCAATTATGTGCTTTACCCATGAGGTGTAAAAGTAGGAAACAGCATTGATTGCTGTAGTGAACCATCAAAAACTATATTCTTCAGCCAGAGGAATATGTGATTCAGCACAGTCCCTCTGGGGACAGGCCAGGGCAGAAGCTACCAGTGGAAGTGAGCTGACAGAGTATAATGTGCAAATCATGTGTTGGGGTGAATTAAGCTCTGGGTTTTCTAAAACAGTTCCTGAAATTACAGGACTTAGGTATGTTAAGCTCCCTTTCAATTGCATAGTGCTGAGATTTTAAATGTTGATGGTTCTGCAATGCTGTAAGCATTATTTGTGTCAGTAGGTCCTAAGCAGTGGCTTGGGTTTTTCAAAAAGGTTTTAGCATCCGTATGTCTATCGCAGATGTTCCTTGGGATTCAGCTTTCCTTGAGAAAGGCCCATATAAGTTGACAGAGTCTCTTTCAACATGCTAGCTGTGTGACAAAAGAAAGCAGTGTTTGTAAGTTGGAGTCAAAGTAATGACAAGCCTTTGAATGAAGGTAAGAACAAGTCCTTGCGGGCTAAGTCTACTTAAGCTGCCTTTTGGATTTAACCTGAATGAATCAGATTTTTTTTGAAAAGGAGAATGACTGAGCCCTGTTTGAAAGCCAAAGAACACAAGTTTTACAGCCCTAGTGTTCTGTAATTTCAGGAAGGGAAGACATTTTTTTTCAGATATGACTGGATCTTTCTGAGAAATAATCCAAAGTTTTAGTTTGTGAACCATCTTCCCTCCTATATTTCCCAGTTCTAACATTATTGCCTCTCTCCCCCTCAAACTACAGCCCATTTTCTGTAATTCATGTTAGTCTCGGATGTTCTGCTCAGAGAGCAGAGAGATGGTTTTGTTTTAAATTTACAGCAGCTCTAAATTTTCTTGTATGTTAAAGAGGCTGGTTTCCTCTTGCTTACCTTATGTCTAGAAACATTATTTAGAAAAGTTTGCAGTCTAGAGAACATGAGCTTAATCAGACTGCTCTGTAATTACTCACCAGCTTTATTCAGCCTGGATGATATATACCTTGCATGGTGCTAAAAGAAATAAGTATATTCATTTCCTATCCGGTTGCCACCTTGCATTATAAAAGCCAAATATCCATTCTGTAAATACAGATGAATCAGCAATCCATATTATATCTATTCATCATACATATTTCACAAGGAAGATATTGTGGTGGCTGGAAAGTTCTTACAAAAATAATATGGAAATCCGGAACTTGATGTGGAGTGTCAGAGAGCTTCTTACTATTATTTACCTTATCAGCTTTTGCTTCCTGAAATCAATGGAAGGGCATCAAGTTCAGCTAATCCATATTTCTGAGTATGAAATTGAATTTATAGTCTGTAGTATGTTGACTACCGCTCGCATTTAAGGCATAATTGATTTTTATTGAAAAGCCAGCAGGCACATCAAAAATTTCCACAAACCACAAGGATGTTAAATTTTACCCTGTTTAGATAATAGTGTTGCTTTATTTATCCTTTAAAATGAAGCTTTTATATTTATATCAGCAAATGTTGTGGAAGCGTGACTGATGCCTTGTGAAACCATCAGTTCATAGTTCTGTTAAACTCTACAGTACAGAAATAAGCAACTTTCCTGTTCCAAAGGTAAATGTCTATGGTTAGGTTGTTTTAAGAATAAACGGAATAATAAATCTGCACAAAAGAAACAATTTCATGTCATGTAGCAAAGTTATTTTTCTTCATTCCAACAAACAGCTTGTGCAATTACGTTTTCTGACCTCTTTTATTTTCCTTTCTTTTTCTCCATATTGGTCACTCTTTAGTTCTCTCTCATTATTTTAAATATAGAAGTGTATTTTTGTATCTGCTTTTAATTGGCCGTAGATAGCAGACTAACAAAGCCAGGTTAAAATTTTTAGTTTCCAAGGCACTGAATTAATTTCCTTCAGGTACAAAGGTGATCTTAATCATAGACCAGATTTCAGTATCAACAAATGCTTCATGAAAGGTTTCTTTTCAAGCAATTAACCAACTAAACAGATTTCACTTTCCTTCCTTCACTTGGGCTATCCTAGCTATTTGTGCACATCCCTCCACATTGCCTACTGCATCGCCTCGGTGCATATGTGGTTTTTATAATTCTTTGAACTAAAGAAAGAAAACTCAGTGTTCTCCTGCACAGATGATACACTATGATAAATAACATAGCTGGGAATTTTGAAAAAATAGGCAACGAGATATATATGTGTGACTGAAGAGTGTTCACAACAATTTATCAAATGCACAGAAATACAAAACTTAAAGAGTTTATACATCAGTTTCTTAGTGAAAAAGTATCAAGAAGAAATGATCTACCTTTTGCAAAGGCAGGTATTTTCAAATAAGTGTGCAACAAGTGCAGGCACAAATCCAATTAATAAATAACAAGATTTGTGCCTGTTCCTCTCCACTATCACTTTCAAACTTCACCACAAACTGTCTACAGATATTCATACTTTCTTTTATTTTTCTCCTTGTTGTCCATAGCATTTTGCACATAAAACCATAGAATAGTTTGGGTTAAAAGGGACCATAAAGATCATCTAGTTCCAACCCCCCTGCCATGGGCAGGGACACCCTCCACTAGACCAGGCTGCCCAAAGCCCCATCCAGCCTGGCCTTGAACACTTTCAGGGAGGGGGCATCCACAGCTTCTCTGGGCAACCTGTTCCAGTGCCTCAGCACCCTCAAAGTAAAGAATTTCTTCCTTCCTTCCTGTCTTCAGAGGAGAGGTGCTCCAGCCCTTGGATGATCTTCCTGGCCCTCCTCTGGACTTGCTCCAACAGCTGCATGTTTTTCTTGTACTGGGGACCCCAGAGCTGGATGCAGTACTCCCAGTGAGATCTCGTGAGAGTGGAGTAGAGGGGGAGAATCCCCTCCCTTGAGTTGCTGGTCATGCTTTTTTTGATGCAACCCACAATATGGTTGGCTTTCTGGGCTGCAAGCACAGATTGCTGGGTCATGTTAATCTTCTTGTCCACCAACACCCCCAAGTCCTTCTCCTCAGGGCTGTTCTCAATCCATTCTCTGCCCATCCTGTAGGTGTGCT
>VXBL01010063.1:1160366-1171535 GCA_013400195.1 Aramus guarauna
AAAAAAAAAAAAAGGCAAATGTTTTTAGCGCCTTCATCTAGACATGTGTCCCCTCACTCTGTGACATGGCTGCTCCAATGTTGCCATGGTGAGGATTTCTAATCATCCCTACACATGACAGGCTCCTATTTGTCTGCACTCCCTTGGGTGTAAATTTCTAGGCTTAAAAAAAAAAAATCCATGTGAGCGTATCATCCGCCGTGCAGATGTTTCACTGCTTTAGAATATCAGGCAGCTGCTTGTGCCACTGTCGACAGCTAATTGGAGACTGCATCGCAGGAACAGAGGCGTAATTATGGCATAAATACACATCCTCTGGTGCATCATTGTATCTCTATTAACAGAAAATTTTAAACAGTGTTCAGAGTGTAATTAGTGTAGTTGATAAAGTTGTAAAACATGTAAATAAGGGAAATAGCAGGTACGTGGCCAATCCACTACCCAGCACTAGGGGATGCAGATTATTGCCTATTTAGAAATAATTAGCAAAGCTGCATTAGCAAAGCCTGTGTCCAACAGAAGCAATGCAAACATTTATTCTGGTAACAGCTCTTTCTGTGCTAGCCATGAAAATCTACTAATATTGGTAATTTAGCCCTCATTACCAGAGGATAAAGCATGAAAAGAGCTCAGACATGAAATATGACAAGTAATATTAATTTTTATTCCAGAGGAAAGGATGCTTTCTTGGGTTGCATGCTGATTTCTCGGCAGGGTCTCGGTAGTGTGCGAGCGAGCTGGTGGTTGAGGATGCGGCTCTGGAGCTGGCTCCCCGCTGGAGGTATACCCCGGGGTCCCCGTGACAGGAGCTGATGAGGCGTGCTGTGGTTAGTGCCCAGCCAAACCTTAGGTCACAGTTCAAAACGAGCGCTCAGGCATTAAACTTCTCTCCTTATAGACTCGAGCCTTTAATTTCGGCCTCGGCCTCGCTCCTCGCCACCCCCAAATGATTTTGCCAAATCACCTGCTCTGCCCCCAGCTGTCGGCCCCAAAAGGCGTAACACGCAGCTGCGTGCCGGGCGAGCCGAGAGCTCCGAATCAGTGTGCGTGCTGCTGCTCTTCAATTTTGCCTTGTGCCCTGGATGAGAAATGACGGCTTCACCCTCACTGTTTATGCTTTAGATTATGTTACGTGAAGAACCTTACCCTGTGACCATAAAAATAAATGCCAAAATTTTGACTTTGCTTTACAGATGTATTTTCTAATGAAGAAAAATGTGAAAGCCTGGCTGGCGCAGGAGATAGAGATCATTTCTTAAAAACAAGAGGATGAGAAGGGCTGAATGTTCTGGAAAGGGAAGGAAAAAAAAAATGTGGGTTTTTTGCAACATCTCTGATTCTTTTTTTTTTTTCTTTCTATCTACTGGGTGTAGAAACAGAATGAATAAAAACTCCAGCTTATAGTGTCAGCTAAGTTCTGCTGCATCCTTAATAAGCGTGCACGTGTGTGTTTACGAGAGAGAGGGGAAAGGGGGAACAGGAGAATTCTGCTTGACAAGTGCCAGTGTTTTAAAAAGAAGTCTAAGAAAGATGTTATCTCTGGCTCAGGCAAATAAATTTCCCCACTTAGCCAGTGTTTCCTGAACATTTTCAGAATTCAGCTCTCACCACAGACTGCATAAAATCCTGCCAAATAAGGGCTGAATTTCATGTAATACAATGCTTAAAAAAGAGAGGAAGAAAGAAGAGGGGGGAAAGGTAGAGATGAAAAGAAGCCGGACAAGCTACTGTCTGAAGTATTAAAATGTAAAATAAGCTTTAGAGCTGTAACAGGGGGAAAAGCCTTTTACAGATCCAAAGCGAACACTGTGTATATTTTATCACCCGCAATGACATGAAAATTGTGAAAACACTGAACTTGTTGATTGAAGTGGGGGTTTTTCCACACTTTGGTGGAGGTTCAGTACTCATCCCACCACCCTGTTCAGATAAAAAACAAAACTAGAGAGGGAAGCTCAGTCACCCTTCTGCCTGCGTTACAGCCAAAAGCACACAAAAGCTCAGACAATACCTACCTCATCTGCTCCAATGTGAGCATCCCATTCGGTTCTAGCGCGCCAATTTTTATAGCCTTAGCATATATTTTCTGCGCTTAAGATTTATGTAGCTATATGCAGATGCGCATTCCTCTGGCATGCAATAAGTACATACGTTATGCATATATACGCTTTATGGGTAAGCCGTTTGCATGCGGTCAGGATGCCTCGTGAGATGCTCTGGTACGGCTCTGCTCCCGTGGAGTTCTGTGAGGTTGTTACCGCAGACTTCCCTGGAAGAAGAGTTGGTCCAGTTTCTGCTGCTTTTCATAATGCTGGCACTGTGTGGCTCTGTGTGAATCCTGCAGCATATTTGTGGGGCTATATCCATATACAGACGATGTTGCAGTGTTTGTATGTGCATGTGTAAGTGTGCGTCTGTAGGCATTAATTTGGATATTTGGAGTGTGTGCATCTGCATGTGATTATGAATGTTTCATAGTAATAGATTTTCTTGATAATGTGATGGAACAGGAAAACCTTCCACCCAGTCTGCATGTAAACATATATTCATGTATGTATAATGCATACATATAGCATAGATATACACACTTACGTAAAAGAGGCATTTTTAATTTATATACTGAGTTGCAATACTAAATGATATACTAAAAAAACCTGCAACCCTCTCAGCTTCATCGCCATTACTTATCACAGTGTATTGCTTGGATGTATTTTTCCAGGGTCAGATGCTTTGTTGAGCCCCCTGGATTGCCTTCAGAAGTCTACCCCATCCACTAGAAAGGAGGAAAAAATGCGGTTCTGCATCAGGAGCAGCCACCTTTTTTTCCATCTTCCCTCTTTCCCTTCAAATTACATAACTGAAGTGCATTTCGCTGGCAAGCCTGAACAAATTACAGTATTGCAGGCAGATCAGGAGGATGGTCTGAAGACTGGGTGTGCATGGAGAGATGCTTGGAGATGGACAGAGTTGGGCTTCTGTAAGTAAATATGCACAAAGGGGTCCTGAAATGGTTTTAGGCAGATTAGAAGGAGTTCATTACAGGGTGACAGAGTCATTGCTCATTCTTTACTATAGAAAATGACCTGACAGATCATCTGTAGCTGGAAGTAATTTCAATGTTTGCTGTTTTTTCCTCAATTTATAAACTTATGTGCTATTGTTTGATATTAATAAACAGGTTTCAATGTTTCAGTGACCTTTTCAATGGGCTGAGCACTATAACATCAGTTGGAAATACAAACATATTCATTTATATATTTTGAATACATCACTTTAAGATCACATTTAATATAGTTCCTATGGGCCAAATTTAGTCGTGTGTAAATTAGTTTAGGCCCATTAAAGTTAATGTGAGTTGTTATCTATCACACTAGGCTAGTATGAAAAATGAACGCTCGCATATGTGGCATTTCTTTCACACTGAGCAGTGTACTCTGTACTGTGACAGAAACGAGAAAAAGTCGTATTTCTCCGTTTTTACCTTTGTAGGAATGTGTCCCATGGCAACTCTGTGGTCTTTGACTGAGGAATAGTAGGAGTAACTCTTCTGATGCATTGCTCGCTTTCTGCCTTGTAGGGGAGACCTGAAGCAGTTAAATTAGGGGTGCAAAGTAGCTGGGGTGGATTAAACAAACCAGTTTGTACAGAATGAAGGCTGATGAATTAACAGGGCCAGAAGGAAATGGAAATCAGAGCTGGGTCTGGTGAAAGGAGAAATGGGGATCTTGCAGATGGTCGGTGTTTTCCTGAAGAATTACAACCACTGCGTTGGTATGAAGGTCACAATAGCATTGACCCAAAGCCCATTGAGTTTGGAGATATGCCATTTGGTGAAAAAACAGTAACAGAAGAGAGGGTGGATGGGAAAAAAAAAATTACAAGAAAAAGTGGTTGTGAGACTGTAGATCTGCTAACCATTCACCTTTCATTTTCTCCTCTTTTATACTGTTTCTGTGTGTTCAACTCTAGCTGGGTATTGAAATAAAATGTTTCAGCCATGTTTTATTTTAAAAATAAAGAGGATAATGAATTGAAACTTGTGATTAATTTTTCTTTGAAGCTATTTGACGTCTCTCGGTTCTTTTCCTGCATATACTTCTGCATATATTTCGAAGGGGGTAAAGCACATCAGGGGAGCGAATGAGCAGCAGGAGGGGCTGTGGCTCACAGAAGCTATGTTGCCTTTAGCAAGTAGTGTGGCCCAGAAAAATTAGATCTGTAGAGTGAAACTGTTGATGCTGAAGACCTGACTTTCTGCAGCGTATGCCCTGCAAAGGTTTTACTATGTGCTACATCTCATCTGGCGTTGTGAACCGAACAGCCAGTAAGGGCGGGTAGGCATGTGCTACCAGTTTACTTGGAAAGCAGCACAGGCACTCTTCGACCACTCCATGATGCAAATCAAAATGCAGTAAGTGGAGAAGTTAGGAGATTCATTTCAGAAGTGCATTCCTGCTCTGAATGAAACCATCGGTATGGAGGTACCCCATGCCTGGAGGTCTCTGCTCCCTGTCGGTTCTTGTACGTTCAGTGTGCTTCAGCAAAGTAATTCTTTCTGGCCTCTGCGTCCATGAGTATGGTTCCTTTGTCAACAGTTTGTGCTTGGTTACCCTGATAAGGGTGGGTGAACCACTGTACAAACTTTTGGGAGGAATTAAAACCGTTCATGATCCTGAATAGACAAGTTTCTGTCTTGGTTTCACCTTGGTATCCTAATATGCAAACTAAGGGTAAAGCAATGAAGATGGCATAAATAAGAATTATGTTTTCCTGAAATATTATTGGGAAGAACACCTTTCTAGATCACTATATGTATTTATGCAACTCAGTAAACACTGACTATGGGAAAACCAAGCTTTGTAAGAAATTAGTGCTGATTTCCTTCACTAAAGACAAGGCAACTTTTTTCAGCATGGATAAGGAGCACGCCACCAGGGAAAAACAGGGCACCGAAGCACTCGGTTGTAGTAGCAAGGTCAGTGGTTCAGTCACACATGGGCTCCAGAGCATTTGTTACTCTTATTAAAATGGTACGTTCCTCCCACATTGACAGGTTTGCTTGCTAGCATAGGCAACATCAATATTAATTTTGTAAATGTTTATCTCATGTAATGTATATGATTAAGACTTGTTTGGATGTTTTGTGCTGATTAAACCGAGACCTTTCTATGCCAACAGCCCTGTGGCATTGAGTTACTGTGAGAAAAACAATGTGTGACAACATTAGGGGAACACAGCTGAACATAAATACTTTCTCTAGTGTGTTGGGTTTTCTCTGATTTTTTTTTTCCCTCTAATTTTGTTGCCACTGATAGACCCATATACAAAAACAGATTTGAATTATCAAATGTCAATAGTATATTTTCACTTCCTGGGTCTGTAAGTGAAATGTCATTTATGGCATCCTCGGAATAATGTCCATTTCTTTAAGTTACACATTCTGTGAGGTGGTAGATGTTTCCCCCTTGTCTGGTAGCATTAAAATTGCACTTTTGGTCTCGTATGACAAATGCTGTGAAACGCTGTGAAAAGTTTCATCTTATGCTGAAAATAGCAGAGGGAATTCACAGGTTCTTCAAAATATTAGCTCTGTTTAGGTGTCTTGGTAAATGAAAACTACAGTTCTTGGACCAGGCTCGCTCTTTGTAGAAGTGTTCATTGAAATTGATGAGAACTGACCTTGATTTCATGGCATAGTCATTACCCTCCGGTAATCTAGAGACGTGAAAGGATTTGGGAGGAAGGAAATATCTCCCACTTTTATACATGTCACACTGCTACAGCATACATGAATCAGTAGCCAAGAAAAACATTTTTCTACTTGCCTGCTGAAGTGATAGCTAACATAAATTAATTTGGTTTACCCCTTTTGCCAAACAAGTCATAAAGACTCATAACCATCAGCCATGATGAAGACCAATTGTTCTGAGATGCTCTTGGGCGTATGCAAATGTTTTGTTGTTCAAGTAAACCTCTACCATATTCTTTGCATTTTTGAGCCCTTGCTTGCAGAGGAATGAGAGGAATGACTTACTCCATTTTGGGGAAAATGTGCAATAGTCACTGCATGGGACTGAAGTGGGATTTTTGAGTCCTACTCTTTAGTCTGGCTTGTGGTCCAGGCCTTAATTTATTTCTCTGCAGGGCTTGCACTTCTCAGATATTTAGTATTTGTCAAGCATATTGAAATCCTTCAATGTGAAGGCCAAATATGACTGCAAATTCATTATTATTATTATTTTTATTATTGCTAGTATTATTAAGATTTCACAAAGTTAACTGTGACTTAATTTGGGAGGTTTTTATTGGTTTTATAGATCACAATTTTGTAAGTAAATTCTTGCTTTGAAATGTGATGACACTTTTGATTTCTGTTTCACTCTAGGTACAAATGATACCAGCTATTCTGCATTAGCTATGACCTTTAGAAAAATAACTGATGATCTTATTTATTTCAACATTTACTGTAAATGTCTGGTTTTCATCTGCCCCTGTCTGTTCTGTATAAAAACACAGTGTGCGAGTGTGTGTACGCGTGCATTTGCAGCAGCTGGACTTTTTTATTTAGTGATGTGAAGAAACTACCCTGCACTGTGGATTGAGGGGTGAAGAAAGAAAAACCACAGGACCCAGTAACATCTCTAATACTTGTAAGTGCGACCACTGCTCATGGGTAGGTATGAACGCACTCTTTAATTTAAACTCACCAAATCCTTGATTTTTACCAGCTGCGAGAGCTCCCGCGTAACAGTCCGTCCCTCAAAGTGCCACGCGAGCAGCCGGTTGCAAGACGCGCAGCGTGTGCTGTGCCGTGGGCAGACACCTCCTTATTTAGGGAAGAGCTTTCCCAGAGCCGAAGCTGACTCCGGGATTACAGCTAGTGTTTTAAGGCCCATTGTAATAGAAACTGTAAGATCGGCAGAGCAAAATAAGTACATCTCTTAAAATGGCTTTTCATGTTTACTATTCAGGGTGTTTTCCTTGGAGAGTTCGTATTAAACTTTGTCTGGAAAGAATTCAGCCTTGCCTAATATTATAGCAGCTCCGCTGTCAGAAAAGCTGTGCTGTGAGTGCTTGTAAAGGCAAGCTTGTTGCACCAGATGGTCTTTTCCCGTTCCTGAATCTTTTCATGGGTTTATGCACTATCAAAAGTAAAATCCTCTTATCAGCCACCAAAAGGCTCAGTATTATTTTGGCCATTATAACAGGTAGTCACATAATACAGCGTAACTAATATAAGGGAACTTTCTCAGAGACTGGAATTTTACTGGGTGTTAGGACAGGTGATTAAGGTTAGCTTGTGCCTGTTAACGCGGGCTTCGCTGTAATAGGAATCTAACCACGACAGAGTCCCTTTCATCTACGGGATCCCAGAGTGCTATGCAAACCTAGCAAATTGGTATGAAAAACTGTATGGTGATCGCTTCATACATGCCTGGAGTGAAATGCAGCAGCTGTTCGACAGCATACAGTAATATCCCCAAACTCTTTAGAGCAGGCAGTGATGAATGCTAAAAAATCAAAGACAGATTCTTTTCAGAACTGGGTGTATTAAAGTTAACCGCTGAAATACCTTTTTGGCAGCTAAATCCCAGTAGGTGGGCCTGGCTTTCACAGGTGAAGAGGGCTGAAATCTGTAAGAGCTGCAGGAAGTTCAGTATTTCAGAAAAAAAAACACGATCGGGGCATCCTGAAATTCTGATCTCAACACTGCCGATAACATTTAACGTGACATAATATTGTCCATAAGATAAATCACATAACACATTCTGAAAGTTTTAACCTTTGTGTGAAGTTAACATGCTCTTTCATGCCTGCGTGGAGCTCTTATTAACACTGAAATCAGCTGTGCCACAGAAAATACAGGAGCAACAGAAATCCCCTTGGAACACGGTTTCACAGGGCTCCCACTTTAAGGGAAGAATGACAATGGGGAAGAAAAACTTATATTTTTTTCTCCCCAGATCAAATCACATTAGGGATTAATAACAGCATCTAGTTTGGTAGTTTGGTTTGATATCGACATGCGATATCACCAGAGCTGGTGATTCCTCCGTTATCTGGCAAAGCCCCGTGGTCACACCATGGTTCCAGCCCAGAGGAGGTACCTACACCTTGGCAGGGTCCAGCTACTCCAGGTCTCAAGGAGTCTGAGCTCACCTGAGGGTGGGAGGACACGCACGAAAGAAAACAGCTCTGGCACGTCGGGGGAGAAAGGGAACGTACCGGGCTGCCGGGAGCTATTCGTCGTAAAGTTTAGTTGTCTCTGCCTGACTAATGATAACTAAGGGACAGAGTCTAATCTGAAACGGGCACTGGTGTGTGTCTTGAAAAATATGCTACAATGAAGGAGTGCATTCATCAATATATTCTTCACTGTTCACCCTCCGTTTGGTCCAGGTCCAGCTTATTTTGTGAAAAGATCTAACTAATAAAGACCTGAATATAATTAGTCTGGAATTAGTGAAATAGTTACAAAGCAGGGGACCAGTTAATGGTCTGGTTTACTGATTTATCTTCCTGCAAAATCAATTTTGAGCTCTTCTTATTAACAAAATGTTCACTTATAATGAACAATAACTAGTGCCAGCAATACAGTAGTTAAAAGACTATTTTTCGGGCAAAAATAAGATGTAAACATAAGAAATATTATAGCACTTTGATGTTAATAAAGTGTTCCCTTAATAATTGATTAGTGGATGATGAGAGAAGTACACCTTACACATTAAACGCTGTGATTGACACGGCAGATAAGTTCACTCCTGTGAATATATCCTATATCACTTAATTTTTTAGTCAGCATCTTCTGAAAGAACTTTCTGTGGGGAAAAATAGTTAATGATCTTCTATGAAGCACTTTAACACAATATTTAATCGCAAAGGAAAGTATCACAGTGCCATTAGGTGCACTTCGGCATCAGTGTTTCAGTTCAGGTTTTTGGAAAAAATTCAAATGTACAACATTCATAGCACTGTAAAATATTTTGTCAGGGACACACTTTAGCAAACACTTTGTCACCCAGAGATGCAGCTGTAATTCTTGGAGAATATTAACACACCGGCTTTATTCTCAAGCCTGGGAGAGTGTCATCCTGACCTCTGTTTACTGCTATTAAACATCGAAGATTTACTTTGAAGCATTCATTTAAGGAAGTGAGTTATTATTCCTTTGCTTGACCTTAGCCTATGGTATATATATCATGAGGTTCCGTAAGACCATCACACACAAGAAAATTGGTCTACCAAAAGATAAAGTTAAAAAAAATCTTAAAATATTTTAGGCATTATTGCTTATATGCTGATCATCTGCTGGCTAAATAAGCATCTACATATGCTGAGAAATAATATATTTAAAACTTGTCATTTTATATGCAGTAATCCCTAATACAAGTACCTTGAAATGAATCCTGTTGTTGAAGTTAACGTTATGCGAGCTATTGCTTATATTTATTACTGGGAAAACATTATTTTTAAAAGCATATGAAAAAATAGTTTTCAAGCTGTTTCCTTAATGAACTGGAAATAGTAACCCTGTCAAATGTAATACAAAAATAGTGTTATAAGCCTATGGCATCTATTTATTACTGGAGAACAAAAGCCTTCATCCATTTCCTTTAGAGAATGACATTTTTGTAATTCGCTGCCCATTTCATTTGTTCTAAAAGGACTTCGTAGGTTGACAAATATCCCACAGAAATGGCTTCTGATGCTTGATAGGATAATGTGCAGCCCCTTAGGACAAGGGCAAAGGCAGCAAACTTATCATCCTTTAGTTTAGCTTAGCATGGGTCAGTAACAGCGCCAGGGGTGACAGAAGATGTTAAAGTGTGGGAAGCAAGAACTAAGAGCTGTAGGAGGGTAGTTTTTATAGTTTATCCTTTCTTTCACCATGACGCTACAGAGAGAGCTTGAATCACATTGTTGATTTGGTTCACTGCACGCCACACTAACTGCTCCAGTAGGAGGAAAAAAAACACTTACGGGTCATTTTCCCCAATAGTGTGTGACATTTCAGCACTTATCCTATAGGAGGAGGGAACACATGTTTAATATTTTAGCTTGAAGTTCATATTTTAAAGATGCATTATCACACTTGGAGGTCTGGTGTGATAAATGTGAAGATTATTGTAGTTCTACCAACGTGAGGATTTTGGAGGAGATAGCGTTCTGCATGTTTAATTGTCCTCTGCATTTTGTTCCAAATTTTTTTCTCCGGCAAAGCAGGGTAAGAATGAGCATTTGGCTCCTGTGGAGTGCACATTTTAAAAACAACAAACTAGACTTTAAAACCGTGATGATGGCTTTCATTCATCAAGAGCTGAAAACCATTTTAGAAGTGTCATTTTAGAAATGTGCTTAACAGAGTTAGGTCTTCCTCAGTAGTAGATGATTACTGCTCAGTCATAGATCTTGCAAACTTTGGGCTGATCTAGTGAGACGTTCCGCACAAAGATTTTCTGCTAAAGCAAATTAGAGTGACTGAACACAATGAGCAAAATTTGCAGCTAGTCTTACACTGACTAGCCCAGCTACCCCTGCAAAATATTTTTCCACTATCAGGTTCCTCAGTTTCTATTCAGTACATTGGAGTAATAAAAAGCATGCTTATTTTTTGATCCCTGATTGAAAAAGAAGTTTTCACAAACTACTTCCAAATGCAATTGTATTCCTAAGGAAAATCTCATAGTCCTGTAAATTAACCCTGATTGTTTTGGATGAGAATGTATGTAATTATAAAGTACTATGAACCCAAGCAGCTTGGGTTCAAACTCAAATTTTGTGCTCTGGCTTGCAGACATTAGAAGAAAACCAGTCTCAGTCATTTTACTCACCAGTTCAAATATGCTTTGCATAATATATATGTATATATATACATATATACATTTCACCCATGGACACCTTTGGAACTTTTCTTCTAGGTGGTTTTTTCAAATGCCCTAAAAGGTCTTTTCCAAAATAACTTGGACCCTGGCATCCTGAGTGCCGAATGCCTGCACAGGCTGCAAACCACCAAAATACCTGGAGCTCCTCCTGGGGGTTTGAACTTGAGGTCTTCTCAAAAAGTCTGTTCTGATTAAATGCATTTTAGGTTTGTAAGTACCAGGAACACCTCTGAGATGTAGGTTTCTAAACCACAAAGCAACTTCTGAAAATTTATGTTAACTTTTT
>VXBL01010063.1:1171583-1196089 GCA_013400195.1 Aramus guarauna
AATTTTTTAAATGGCCCTAGAGGCTCCTTTTTGCTGAAAGGAAGAAGTTTTGATAACTCATGCACTGGGGTGAGGAGAACCTGATCTTTGGTCATTGTCACAGAACTTCCAGTGTTATGGAGCAAAATTGAGGTAACTCTTTAACCTACACACCCAAGGTTCAGACTACGGATTTGTGAATACTTTGTCCAATTGTCATAAACCTTTCATAAAAATAATGAAACATTTTTATATTTCTACTGCAAGAAATAAATTTCTTCTAAAGGTCTGACAATAACCATTCTTTAAGTGCTAGCCGGAGAGTACAGCTTGCAAAAGCTCCTTGCCTGCACCAGACACACCCACTACATATTAATTACAGAAACTGTCTTCGCTGAAATAGCAATTCTGGTTGGATCAGACCCGTTTTACAAAGAAAGTGGAATAATTTGTTGGTGTAATGTATGATCTGAATTAATGTATTTTTAAGAATCAAATTATCCTTATGTGAGAGCCCCTAAAGGGACTGATACAGTGGAAAAGGACTGAAAGTTTTGACATGGTTTAATGAGCTGTATGCTAACTCCACCTGAGTAATTAACAGCCTTGACAGTCCTTTTGAACAGTGATATTCTCTGTAAGGATGTTTAATGCTCTGAGTATCAGCAGTGCAAAAGCCAAGACAGAGGCAGATCTGACTAGGGATTTTTTTGTCAAAGGAGTTTCGACTATATATTTTTTTCTCTTATGAATCATTAAGGCAAATACTTTCAGAAGCGGTAGCTAATTTTTCAGTACTTCTAATTTTGAGTACCTAGTTACACAATGCTTTCTCACAAGTTGTAGAGATGTCAGCTTCTCATTCCTTAAAAATGAAAATATAGATGCAAAGTGGCCCCATCCAACACAACCATGTGCAAACACTCTTCTGTGAGTAAAAGATAAATGATTCTGTGGCAAGTAATTTCAATTCATGCTTTGTTGTAATTGTTAATATGTGCTAACATGCATATCCTCGTATAAATCATTCTTTTAGAATTAAAAGAAATTGTTTTGTACCCAGAAACAATGAGATGATAATATGATTAAACGCAGAGGCCACAGCACTATTAAATTTTTTTCTTAACCAAAGCGATACCCCGAAATGGCAGAGTACAAATAATCTTGGGAGATTTCTAATGAACACCAAGCTTGAACAGAGCATTAACACCTGGCCAAGGTCAAAGCCCAGGTCCCTCAAAATTGCCCATCTGCCAGGTAGGGGAGTCCTGACCAATTCTTTTCCGTGCCAGTGAAAGGAGAGATGAAGAAAGGTGGAGCCTGTCAGCTGCCTAAGATACAGAGATGAACATTAAGAAGTGCTTTTTATTTTTCTTCTAGACTTTCTTTCTCTTATTTTTCTCTTTTTCCTTAATTTTTGTAAGCTAAAATTCTTGATCGGTTGTATTCATATATCATGTAAATCTGTACATGTTGATGGCTGTAACTTTTCTGCCTAACAGATTTTACTCCTTACTATGCCTGTCACTGGTTTAAGCAATCTGTGTGTAATTGATTTCTTCAGTAAAACAGATAACATTTGCTTAAAGCTCCTCTGATGGCTTTACAGCCTCTACATTAGCAACAGCACTTCCATCTCCACTGGCATTCTAGTAAAATATAATTATTATATATCCATCACAGACAAAAATAAGAAAAAAAAAACTGAGCAGAGAGAGTCAGAGCCGCATTTTCCCTGAGTTCAGCACTGCCTGTGCGTCAGATTGTTCAGCTCTTACTGCGGTCGCACTAAATGACTGCTAACGCTGTCCCTCTCCCTGGCCCCGTGCCACGTAGTTCTCTATCCACTGATTTAATACCAGAACCGATGATATTTCTGACTCAGAAACGAATAGGGCTTTAATTGCCTTGCAGGTAAATTGACTGATTTTTAACTTCAGCAGAAACTTTTCTCTAACCACAAATAAATAAATAAAAAGTAATTTCTTTTGCACCGTATAAAATAATGACTTTTACATGTTCTACTTCAGATAATTAAAACAAAACAAAATATAAAACTATCCCTCAGGACAAAATGTTTTTGCCTGGAAAGGACATAAGAAAGGGAAAATAAGACAGATGCATGGAGGAACTTAATTGTACCATGCAGAGAAGACTCAAGGGACTGCAGTGTGGTCTCTCCTCTTCTCTCCAGTGTTCTCCGGATTGCAATTAGGCATCAGTGGACTGGACAGTGGATGTTTCCTACTGAGAAAGGAAAGGCTGCACACAGGAATTTTTAAGTGGTTTTATTATTCTATCCAAAGCAATCACTACAGACAGATTTCTAAAACAACGAACTTCCCCAATTTAGCACATATGAAGAAATAATATTTCCATCTTCCAAGGATAAGCAGACGCATGCGAGGGATTTCAGTAACAAGACAGGTCAGGTCGTAACAGACAGCGCACAAACTGTATTCTCTTTGCTTGCAATCTACTAGCTTTCAAAGCGGGGAAAAGTGGATTTTTTTCCCCCTCTTTCCTTGGAAATCAGAAGTGAGGGAAAGCCTTCCTGTCTGATCCTCTTTCTGACCCTAAATAATGAACATATTCGTGATGAGTGAAGGTCATTCTCATCAGCCACAGAATAAAAAGCTCTCGAAAAGTAATACTACTCTATCTGAGCTGAATCCAGGAAAGCACAGAAATGCATGCTTAACTTGGCTGTACTCCTCGTGGGTATAAATGATTTTTTGGATTGGGGCCAGAGTGCTCAACACCTTACAAGGTCTATCCCCAGGTGAATACCCTGGGGGTGATCACCTGAAGCTGAACTCTGCTGTACAGCCCATTGCCAACATCTCAGTGTGTTCCTGCTGCTGGGTGCCCCCACCCGGGGTTCTCCCCCCCCGTCGCCCCAGGTGGATGCACACAGGGTAGTGATGAAGGCAGGTTCTAAGCAAGCTGAATAAATGGAATATGCAGAATGTTAAAACAAAAAAATGGTGTGTTTCATATTGATGTGGCAAAACCGTTCTGGAAAATTGAGATCCCAGTTGAGATCTGACTCTCACTTGTGTCTTGTAGATGCACTTTAAGGCAGAGCTACATTTCATTTTCGTAGAAAAAATTTGTCTGATAAAAATGCTTGGAAAAGTCACTGGGCTTCCAAAAGTGGAGGATGGAGCTAGTCCAGCATGTAATGTTTTAGATTTTGTTTTTTGCTTAATTATTTAACTCTTCATTCACTATAGGCAAAGACCTGTGCTAGTTAAAACATTAATACTTATACTTTGAATAGTAAATTTTTCTTGTCTTTCACTGAAAAGATGACTGATGTGGTTTGGTGTGATACAATTTTACATCCCAAATAACTTCTTAGGGAAACGTTATAGGCTGGTTTAAAATGACAGTACTGAGGTGTTTTTTTTTTCCCCTTCAGCTTGCAGAAGGTGCTAAAACAGTGATCCTCAGCTGTGAGGATCTCAAAACCTCTTGCTCATAATTAAGATTCATGGCAGTTTAGTGAGAGCAGAAAAGATCTCTGTGTGAGAGGCAGCTGATATTTTTCTCCCACCATAAATCTTGATTTCAAAACTCTGATTTCAGAAGTGGGAAAACTGAAGCCCAAAGAGCTTAAGGGGAAAACTTAAAAGCACTTATTTGGCCTAGATTCAACAGTGTTAAACTAGCTTAGATACTTGGGCACCTAAATACCACCAACTCTCAAAGACTTTCATATTATGAGCTCTGAAAAATTAGAATATGCAGATTTGATCATATTGCCCCTTTGGCAAGGGGGATTCGGGCTGAAAGTATATGAGGGGGAGAAGATGGCCAAGATCTGATCTGAATGCATCAGTGTAACTAAAGACGCATTTTAAAACTGATTTAATTATATCAGTTAAAAAACTTGGCACAGTTGCTCTTAATTCATCTTGCTTCTATTGATTTAGCTAGAAACTGTAGTCTTAAAGTGTATGGAGCTATTTGATGTGGAACTTGCCTGACTTTTCCCTGATTTTTAACAGATTGCAGAAATGATGCCTCCTGGACCAGAGTAGGCGTTGCCCAAGCAGCCAGGCACAGCTTCCCTCTGCCTCCTTCTCCTTCTGCCTGAAAAGTATATAGTGTTGGACTTGCCATCGCGTTATGGTTATGCCAGCAGTCCTGAGACAGCATGAGGTAACGCAGTGATTTGCTTCCTCTCCAGTATGGGAAGGGAGAATAGAGCCTCTACTGCAGAATCCACATATCAGACCTCATTATTGTTGCTGCCAAAGCATGGTCAAAATGTTTACTTATAAAAATTAAGGGTGCATCTACTGCCTGAGGGTCGCTGAGTCACACTGCAGAGCAATACAGTCACTCTGGATTGCATCCAGTCCTTGCTTTGGTTTGTCCTCATCCTCATCTGCCATGCACTCGTCTACCACTCACTCATGGACCTTAGCATTAGCCAGCAAACAGCATCCCCAAATCAACAAAATGCTGCAGCTGAGGGCCCTGGGAGGTGAAAGTGTGGGCCCTGTCTAACCTCTGTCACAGATTTCTCGTGCTTGCTGTACAGCTTTTAAAGGGTTTGAGTAGAAGGTGTGAATGTAAGTGATTGATTCTTAAGGATGATGGATTGTAGTCTATATTGCTCATCGTAAACTAAGAACCCTATTTACAGTGAGGATAAAATTGCAGTAGCATATCTGAAAGTAACCTGGGTCTATGACCACAGACACACTTTTTAAACTGTTTAAAATAGTTTTATTCTCCCGGTTAAAAGACTCCCTAGGCTGGAACAATCAATGTGTACTTTAATCCTCAGAGCCAATTTTGTAATGGATAGCTGCTATCACCTTTTTTACTCCTATCCTTAAATGGCTTACACATATCATAGCTGAAGAAAGACATTCTGTGTATGTTAACTTGCACCTGATTCTCCCCGCTAAAGAAATACCTTTACTTAAATTTGTGGAGCAAAGCTGTCTCACTGCCTCTGGCTCCCTGCACCAGCAAGAGCTGTCGCTTTCCTTTTCAAAGACGGGGAAAGAAGCCAAAATATACATGACAGTTTATTTAAATGGGACTTCAACTATGTTTAAGGTCTTATTCTTCATTTTGATGGAGTTTTGCCAATTTAAAAAAAAATTAAAATTCTGAGGATTCAGCATTTAATTGTTAAATTCTTTCATGAGCCTAGAATTGCTACAGAAACAGATGTTTCACCTCTCCCTCCTCATTGAGACATTCAAGAAACATCTTTTCTTAGACCCGGAGTCTTATGGGTCTGTGCAAGAGTCAAAAATGTAGATACTAATGCTCAAGCCCAGTTCC
The DNA here is from genome assembly GCA_013400195.1 of Aramus guarauna. Taxonomy (NCBI): domain Eukaryota; kingdom Metazoa; phylum Chordata; class Aves; order Gruiformes; family Aramidae; genus Aramus; species Aramus guarauna. The sequence goes on from VXBL01010063.1 coordinate 1,176,873, forward strand.
TCCAGAGGGCCTGCAGGTAGCAAGCACCTGCTGGTGGAGAACCAGTGCAGAAACTAAAAGTTCTTCAAGTCTGGACACTGTGCGGCTCGTTTCCTTCTTGGAAACACATCTCAGAGTTTCCACGAGATCCCCCAACTAGTGATGACTCTTTCCCCTTTTCCATTACTTTTTAGGAGTGACTTATTACAGGTATCTGTTACCTCTTTGATCTCCTTTGTCCTTTCCAAGAATTCAATTGGAAAGCATAGAGCTATTCATCGTTCTCATACCTAACTGACAGAGGAAATTAAGCAGCAGAATCATTATGAAAAAAATTTATTCCTGTGGTTGTTTTTTTTTATTTCCAAGGGGAGAATGTGTGATATGTTTATTTGATTTATTTTTTAAAATTTAGCAAGGAACTATTTATTTGTTATGTATTTCCCTGAGCAAGCCCTGAGTAATGCCTGATATACTAGAACCTGTTGCTAATGTTTCCTTGTCCTGCCTCATGTCACAACTCCTATTATCATCACTCCCTCTTCAATTCCTTTCACCTGTTACATCATGTTTTTTCAAAGCAGGTACTGACATGTAATGTGTTTTTTTGGTGTCTCATCAAATTGGGCACTTAGCCTTAGATAGGAAAGGAATATTAATATTAAATGACAGTGATAGAAGTTTGAAGTTTGGCAATTCAGCCGCTTTTGAATTATCCCCACAAGGAAAGAAAAAAGCCACGACTAGATTTTTTTCCACTATGTTGTTCAGAAAAGTTGAGGGAATGAGGATTATTTTTTTAATCTTCTCATAAATCCAAAATGGCTGAAGGAATTTTGCTCAAACTTTTTAAAAAATCACTTTGGGAACAAGTCAAAGTATGCTTTTTAATAGTAACCATGTAATTTACTGTAAAGAGGTTGACAACTGAATTGAGAAATGGAATTAAATTTAAAAATGTGTTTGAGTGTGCTATCCTTCTCTGCAATGGCAAGAAATTTTTTCATAGCATATGTCCAATCTTTCACTTAAAAAGGCAACTAGTGTCGAACCTGCTATTTTCTTGATGAATGAAAACAGTTTTCTGCTGTTGAACTGATAATAGGCTTTTATTATACTAACATGAAGACATCTTCACCAAATCTATCAAGAATCCAGTATGTAAGTAGAGTATACAAGCTATCTACTGGCATTTTTCCCAGGAAACTGATTTATCTTTTCAGCAACAAATAACAACTGCTACTGCTTAATCAGGCAATATTTGTGAAATGTCATTTTAATGGGGACACATTCGGTCAGTGTCAAGTGACTTAAGTTATGTTTTAAGTATGAAATTCCATGCTGAGATTCCCACTGATCACTGAAAAAGTGTGACATTTCAGCTTTGGTATTTCAGGATGGAAACTAGTATTTAACCGTAAAAAGAAAGAAATGCTAGACAGAATTGTCTTGGGTTAAACCCTGAAATTTGGCTTAAAGTAAAAGCATGTGTCACAATGCAGAACTGAAGTCTCTTCAATTATCTTTTAAGCATTGTGCGACACAGACTTTGCTCTGGCTTGTTTTGTTCTAATGTAAGGCCAACTAGCCCAAACAGAGGTGGCTACCTTGGTATATGAAAATTTCACATTTAGCCTAGCTGTCTTTTGTGGATGTTATGCTTTTAGGAAAAATAAATGATTGACTTTAGTGTAAAGGTGAAAAAACAGCTTAAATATTCTGAAGTTGGTGCTATAATAGATGATCTGATCTTCCCTTGTGGTCTTAGAAATGTGTGAATCTGCTCAGCTGAGAATATCACATAAGCCCATCTCAGCACGACTATCCAGCTGGTTGTCTGACCTCAAGTTAAGGTATACTGTCGACTTAACCATGCACTGGTGCGTCGGTTCTCATTTGGCCTGCCTATATAGTTTCTAGCTTCTGTAAAAACTAGGGAAAAAAATGTCCCATAACTGTAAAACAACAATTAAACCACCAAGGTTGATTAAAACTCAGCCCCTGAGTCTACATTAAAATTGATTAGAAGCTTTCCCAGTCAGGTACTACATCTGAGGTGGGAGGTGATAACAAATGACTAAGGACTGGTCTGCACCTATGGTCTCTTCAGGATTAGCTGAGGTCCCCAGTGCTCTGCGTCATGAGCACCGAGCTGCAGAATTAGTGCCCATGAGGCTGCACAAGGTAGGGACTAGGTTCAGGCAAGTACAACAGACTGAAATGGTCATGTGGACAGGACGGTTAGCGGTTGGACTTGATGATCTTAAAGGTCTTTTCCAACCTAGATGATTCTATGATTCTATGATTCTATGACTTCTGATAGCGGGTTTTAGAGTTGCTTCTCGTACAGAATGAAGGAAATGTAAATTTCCTCATGCTAATTAATTTGAGACAAGTGAAACAGGAAATAAACCTGAGGGTATGTGGTGAGGACTTGTAAGACAGTACTCTTTCACATAGACGGAGAAGAAAATTCACTCTATTGCAGGCGTCCTCAAAGTTGTATTCAGCAGTACCACTTTAAGCCTTTCTACACCAGAAGACTTTATATTCCATGACATATTACACTTCCAGTTGATACTGAAGGGCCAGAGTTAAGGTTGTTGTAAGGATCTTTCAATAATTTTTCTAGCACTTTGATTCCACAAAGAATCAAGATCTTTATCATAACTACCTCCTTAAAGGCCAGAAAATACATCTTATGCTCATAGACTTACATCATGGAAAAAATTCAGGGAGCTGTTTATGCAGGGAGTTACAATTAGACACACAAAACTGTGATACTTAGATGTTGTTTGTTTGGTTTGTATTTTTTGGGTTTTGTTTGGTTTTTTTCCCAAAATGTTGATGTATATTATCATTTTGTCAAAAATATACATGATTAAAATATACTTGCTTTTTGCTGTTTTTTAAAATTTCTCTTAGGGCAGCAGTATTCTACAAAGATGCCATCAAGAACACTAAGTGTTATTAAATAATTCTATAAAATTTGTGACATAGATTATCTCAGTAGAATATTTCATGCTTTGTGTTTTCCCTGCTTCTAATACTCTAAGGTGTACTTGTTAAGATGAATGAAACCTAATTTTCTAAGTGTTTAGGCTAATGCCACTACTGTATTTTCCATTGTGACAATAGAACTAGAAACATAAACAAAAATATTGTTGAATATCAGATCATGAGGCAGAATCCTAATGCTGTGAGCTTACACACTAACATGATGGAAATATAATACTGCAGAAACTATGAACATGTTGAAATAAAAACAAATTGTATCCTTATCTTATAATTTTAGGACTTCCTGAGAAAACCCTGTTAAAGTAAAAAGGCCTACTATGACACTAAAATTAATATTTCTTTAAAAGCCCTTTGTTAGTGTTAGCACAAGTGAGAAAACCTCTTGACCATAAATGACAATCAAGTCCATATTATTCAATTTGAATGCTTTGTGTAGGAAGATGTGTATTATACGTAGGCATGTTAAATAAGCTAAAGTACAAACAAATATGGTTATAATTTTTAATGAAACTTTCTGAGTGAGAGGAGTTGGTTTAATAGCCTAGAGCTATGAAATGTGGTCCTTTCATGGATTTTTAAGAATGCAGCTTATGTACTGCTGCATTTACTTATTTCCGTTGGGGTTGTTTGTTTGTTTGTTTGTTTGTTTTTAATTCCTGAGAAAAGGAGAATGGAAGAGTTTTTTTCTGATGTTTAACCACCAACTGATCAGCCTCATTTTGATCCCTGAGAAAATCATGGAGCAAGTTCTCTTTGAAGACTTTTCTAGGCCCATGAAGAAGAAGGTGATGACTGAGAATAGTCTGTATGGACTTACCAAGGGTAAATCAGCTCCGACCTCCCTGATTGACCTCTAAAATGAAATGACTAGATCTGTGTATGACAGAAGAGTGATGTGTGTCATCTATGTTTTACCAAAGCTTTCACCACAGTATCCCACAGCATTCTTGTATCCAAATTGGGACATTCTGGTCTAGATGAATGAACTACGAGGTGTACGAAAAACAGTCTGTACTGCTGGGCTCCCAGTGCACAGGTGGAGTTCCTCAGGGGTCTGCCCTGGGACCTGTCCTGTTTAATTTCTTTATCAATGACCTGGAGACAGAATGACAGACTGTGCACTCTCATCAAGCCTGCAGACAGAAGCAAACTGGGATACGAGCTGAACTGCTCAAGGGGGAGGAACCTTAGAATAGGCTGGTGGTAACCTCGTGAATTCAACAAGGGCATATCTGGGATCATAGAACTGCCTGCAATGCTCCACTCTGGGGACTGGCATGCTGGGAGGGAGCTTGTAAGCAAGGGAGGTTTTGTGTGGACAGACAGAATTTCTCTTGTCATGCAGCTCATTGAGCAGTGGAGTGGGCTGCCTGGAGAAGTTGTGGAATCTCTGCCCTTGAAGATTTCAAGACCAAAAGTAAAAAAGTATTGACCATCTTGGTCTATATTCAGTGTTGACTAGGCTTTGAGCTGTGAGGTGGACTAGGTGACCTCCCAAGGTCTCTTCCAGCATGAACTGCGCAATGCTTTTAATGCTGGAAATTATGGATTTGTCATCTTTGGTCCTGATGTTTTGTTTTGTGGTTTTTTACATTCATGTCTTTCGTCTAATAAGCTGTGATGGAAATGGTGACTCCTCTAGCAATAAATATCTGGGAGGGACAAGCTTTGTATCTTGAATGATTGTAGGAGTACAAAATCTAATTATTATGAACTGGTTATGAAAAAAGTCTGGTCTGGAAAGTAGAATAAGATTCTAACCCCCTGCTGAAGACACTGTTGATATCCCAATAGCAGTTGAAAACATTTTTGATTGCTATTAGTTGCAATATTTTAATTCCATGTTTTAGGCTTCAGCAGGTGTCCTGAAAGAGTAAGGGAATAATTCCTTAAGAAGAAAAAATTGTTTCAGTTGGGTTTGGTTTGGTTTTCTGAAGAAATAGATCCTGCCTTTGCCTTTACTTTTGACACTTTGTGTCATATCTATATGCTCAGAACTAGCCTGATCAAAAGTTGGAGATGTGAATTCATACTTCTGTCTTCTAGGTCAGGTTGACAGGAACCACTGGGGTTTCCTTTTTAGCCTTTCCTTACTGTGCAGAAGCAATTAACTTACTGGGATTATCTGTGCATTAACATCTATCAAATTCCCCGCTATCACATGGAACTAGGATATTGATCTCTCCTCTCCTGTCTTTTTGTGGCAAATTATTATTTGTGGCCTTGGCTCATTTAAGTAAGAAGAAAAAAACCACCTACTTCTCCCCACTGACTGCACAGAGGAATTTAAGCACTTACTTACTAATGAGGATTGGTACACTGGGCGCTTTAAAATTAGATTCAAGTTAAGTGCCTAACCTGGTTGAACTTGATCCCACCCTCAGTCATTAATGGATTATAATGATATTCATTTTACAGAAAAGCTCACTTAGACTGTGTGTTAGCAAATTCTGTCTGAAATTTTTAAAAGCAGCACAGGTTACTTGGATGGCTGTTCTCATTGATGTAAATGAACTCGTAGGCAGCTGTCAAAAATATTCTTTCAGGACGGAGGGCATCATTCTGTTTCTACCGTGCCTTGGCAGTGCAGTCCGAGTCAGTGACCAGGCCTTCTGCATGTTCTCTGCAATATATGTACTACTACGACTCACAGTAAAAATAAGATGATAAATCTGTTCATTAGAAATACTTCCTCCTATCAACTAGCCGGGCAGAAATGGAGAAAACATGTTGTTTAAAAACAGACAGAAGCAGTGCCAATTTTTAGGTCATTAACTTGGTTTTATATTCAGATCATTTAACATTATATTTTCTGTAGTTTGCAATTTGAGAAGCTGAACAGATGAGTTTTGTGTCTGAGGTGGTAAATTTGGCTTCCGTACACCTGTAACATAACTTTAAGTAAAATATCACATGCAATAACTTAAAGAACAAAGAGATTAAAATATATGACACTCAGAAGGTAGGAAATTGCAGTTGTCAATCCAAACATTCCTCTAAATCTCTGAAAGTATTCTTTGACATGAAACCATTAGTTTAAATAATCACACTTTAAAAAAAATCCTTTATTAGTGCACAGGTTGGACAATAGCCATTGAAATAAGCCACTCATACTTTCCTTTTTTCTTTAATATTTTTTTCTTTCTATACTCCACTAGTCTCCCATCCAAGGCAATGGACGTCAGCTGGAGTCTTTCTGCTGGATTCCAGAGCATCAAATCACTTCCCAAGTGAGATGGTAGTCCAGGAGCTGGGAGAAGAAACACACACCAGCTGTAGGTCAGGGGAAAAGAGAGGTGAATTACCCTGCTATTTCTTGGGATTTTCTGCATAAGTGATTCGTAGCATAACATATGTACTCTGGAGCTAGTGTGTCGTTATCATGAATCCATTTGGCTTTCATTGTAATGGCTGTGATCATCAATCCGATTAGTACTCATATAGATGTCAATGATGTTCCATTACAATTTATTATTAGTTAATGAACACCTATATTAGGCTCATACTACACTCATTTTAAAAACTGCTTAAAAGGGTTAGCCGTGAAATTTAGTGGCAGCCAAGTTCTGTGTCTCAAATCAATCCTCGGCTTCCTGTAAGGCTTCTCTCTGAGAGTGAAATCGTAATGCCTGTAAGATCTCTGCTAGGGGATGGAGACAGAGATATTACAGCCCTGCTTTTGGGCTAGGAACGATGCAAAGCCTACTCAAACAGTGCTCTTCAGCTCTTGGGCTCCTTCTGCTTCCATTCGCTGCCTGCCTGGTCAGCCACAGACTACCAGCCTGTGGCCCTGTGCGGTGTTTTTGCATGTAGTGAGAGGCAGGCAAGGGAGTTGTTTCCCAGGAGCAGGGACCAGAAGGACGTTGATTTTGTGCCAGCAGTTCTCCCAGGTATGATGAGAAGCCAGCTGCTTGCTCACCCAGCATCCAGTCCAGCTCTCGCTGCCATGCCCTCGCTGTTGTAGGAGTCAGGCTGCCACTGGCAGAGCCAGAAGATACTGCCTCCACAGAAGAATGCTCCTCAGTTGTCCCTAATCAGGGAGATACCTGATTCATAACAGACTTCCTCATAGAAAACAAAGGTCTTGCCAGTCACCTGGTCAGCACTAGCTTGCCTTTGCATGGTGCCCTAATAGGTCCTTCTGATAGAGATTGAAAAACCAATAAAAAAGGACACATTTTTTATCATTACCCTCCATTTAGATTTGTTATCCTTTCTTTTCTTTTTTTTTTTTGTTTAATTTTTTTTTTTTTAAGTATTTTTTTATCATTATTCTTTTCTGTCCTGGGCAGGCACCTTTGGGATCATTGGAGTCTTACAAAGTCTGTTTTGGTCAATAGTTTTGAATGGAAACACAGACAAACAAGTTGTCACAGGGACGGCTCATATACTTAGTGGTATCAAAATAAATGGGGAAATAATATGAGATATTTGCATATCACTGCTGATACACAAATCGTTGTGTGCATGTCTGCTGATATTTTACCTGAATGACTTTGCATGAAATTATTAATGCTCAGAAATCATGACAGCGAAAGCACCTGTGGTTTTGATAGGAAAGCAGAAGCGTGCACACTCAGTTACGGCTATAGGATGAGGCTGCTTCGCAGTGCTTGGTCAGGCTGACTCTCCCTGAGCCCAGGGCGCTCAGTGGATGTCTCCCAGCTGCAGCTTTGCTCTCCTTCCACCAGACCAGGCACTGGGCCCTTCTGGCTAACATCCTGCGACCACAGGGGCTTTGCTATCTCCAGGGGAGTTCCCTACCTACTCCTTCAGTACCCCTTGCTTTCTTCCAGTTAGTCATGTATGGCACTCTTCATTCATTTCCAGCTGTTGTTAACTATTTATTATGGTTTAGCATCATGCTTTAATCCTTGCATACAAGCCTTCATTTTCCCTTGAACTACTTCTGCCTTACACATCTCCATCAAAGCAATTAAGCATGGTCAAAATGTATTTTTCCTGAAAACTTTTTCTATGTCCCTTTGTTACCAACACAACCTCCTTTCAGATCAGTGTGTTTTGTACCTTTAGGCAAATCCATAACTGGTCGCTCCCAGTTCCACCCTTTTCACTGTTTCCTCTTTAATTCTCAATTCTAAGGTTTAACATTTTACTAGTTAATATTGTGTCCAACTTCTTTTACAGCAGCTACTGGAGCATTCCCCTTTGTGGTTCTCCACACAATTTTTTCCCAGGTCCTGTCAGTTCAAAACATAGCTTCTCAATTCTTCTTGGGTTATCACCCCAATTACCCCTTTTTCTACCCTTCAGTAGAATGTTAGCTGCTCTCCATTGCCTTCAAGATCCTTCACAATCCTTACTGCTGAGTCCATATCTTGCATCTCCCACCCTCTTTGCTTTGCCACCTTTATTCCCCCTTCCTTGTGTTGCAACTACCTCTGCGCTTTGTGCCTTCTTACACCATGGAGCAATGTCTCAGAGCAGTTACACAAGGCTGCAACTCTAACTTCAGATTTTGATATCCTTTGTAATAATTTGTAAAAAGGCTTTAGGACCAATACTGAGAGAAGATCAATTTGAATTTTGCTGTGAATTAGTAGGGGAAGGTGCAACACTGTTCTCTTTTTCTTCTAGCTTGTGCAGATATCCCCTCAAAAGGAAATTTCTTTGTTGAGAAGACCAATTCTCCACCACGCATCTGGTCAGCACCTAGTACATTGTTGGTGCCAATGGAACACAATAACAACAATAATAATAACCCCTACCCAGAAAACCTCATTAAGGACCTCAGGTATCCCTTGAGTTAGGTATTGATCCATGTAAAGGATTGCTGTGTCATGCACTTACATGAAAGGCCAGATTTAAATCCTCCAAAAAGCCACAGAAGAGTTCACATTACATCTCCACAAAGAAGCTTGATTAAATGTGAATTTAGTTCAAGGTCTGAAGCGCACATATTAAAACACCAGAGGATCTTTTAATCAAGACTTGGACCCTTTTGCATGGTTGAATCTGTGATTTTTGTTAGGTGATATTGACACGGATTGTTCACTGATGCATTGTGATTTAATGCCATGGACCATGATCCTTGCATGCAAATGATTAATTACAAAGTGTATTTGATTTTTTAAAGGACTTATCACATTTCCTCCACTGCTGCCTCTGTTTAGGTCGCAGTCTAAAAGCCACACGCCTTTCATTTTTTATTTTTGTTTGAATTATGTCAGAAGATGTAATAATTCACACGCTATTTAGCTTTTGGATTAAAACAGGTAATTGTTGTTTGTAAAATATTACGGCTTTAAGTCTATAGCAACTTTAAACATTTCAGTGTTTGCTTCAAGGCATGAGGAGACAGTGACACAGCTCATTTCCTCTGCTGAGCTCTCTTTGCTGCCTTGTACAACACTTATTTCAAAGCACGCCACAGCTTAGAACTGTCGTGATCCCCATTAATATAAAATCATTGACCTCTGCTCCTGCTGGTGCGACTAAATTACATTCTGCTGCTCAGCAGCAGCCGCATATGGGGCCAGCTCTTTTAGTCATGGCCAGGTGCCTTGATGTCAGCGCTGCCCCTCCTACGCTCAGGGTTTTCCTTTAATGAGGATTATGCACCTTCAAAGATCGAGGAAACCCGCTCCCAGGATGGCAGCGTTTCTAATGGCATCTGGTCTTATCGCACACAGTGACTCGGTGTTGTAGGAAGCTGTGGAGAGGCGCTCTGGTTTTCCCCCCCACCCCCCACCAGGAATTGTGAGGGGTCATGCTTTGGTAGCTGTGTTCTCCCTCCACCAACAAACCCAGGGTACTGTGAACAGAAATATCACATTTTTATGAAGCCCTGTAGTGCTGTGTTAAAACGGTATCCCATATCGTGTCAAAACCCGGGTGGGATTCCTTCCCCCTCCTCTCGCCCTCTTGCTCATGCGGCACAAAAATAAAGCGCACTTAGCACAGTTTTATAGTCTGCACATTATTGTGTTCTTACAAAAAAAAAAAAAAAAAAAAAAGATTTTAAGGGATTGATTAGGATTGATACAGCTTCTGAGTGTGGTCAACTTTTCTCACTGTGTGGTCTTTCTTGCTCTTTTTTCCCCTGACCCTTTCCACCCACCCCCACCCCTTCCAGACACTGTGCTTTGTGAGCCATGGTGCATTTTCGCCTGTAAGCTCTGTTCACTATAAATGGGCCTGAGCAGCAAGTTTTTATACCAAATCTCCCTAAACGTGATGCTGTTCAACAGGGAGATGTTTTATGTCCTGATCTTGCAATGAGTTACGTATTCTTACACTTTGACACCAATCAGAGAGACTGGATTCCTGATGATAATGTCTGGAATAACACTTGAACTGCCACAGAAATTGCCCGTACACTTATTTTGGGTCCAGTCCTCGTTAAGTTTGTGATGATGTCAAAGTGAATTAGTAACGATCACCTCCTTCTTGATGGGAGTCAAATTCTTATAGATCTTATCATATGAGAACAAGTGACAGAAGAATTTGGCACAAAAAGTTTTTGTATGAGAAAATCAGAAAATGCTTTATGGAATGTGTACAACTACATCTTTCTCCTGTTATAAAGTATGTCTGTGTTAAGGATTTTACCATCATTGTTCTTTCTGATAGCTATCTCTAGTTTTTCGTACTTTAGGCTATTGCATGATTTTATTTTATTTTAAATTTTCAATCAGTTTAAACCAGACAATTTTTTTTATTTTTGAAGGATTTATGGAGTTTTGTATTCTCAGTATGAAGATCACATGACTTATAACTGTAAGCGTGGTTGTTGACTGCAATAATCACATGGTGTATGTTCTTCGTCATATTCTCCTTTGTGCTCCCGGTGAAAGTTAATACTGACCAAAAATGATCTGGAAAGGAAAGCTGAAGATTTAGACATTTCTTGCTCGTATGTGCAGTAGCTGAATTGCAGATAAATCTTTGTAATGCAAAGGAACAATTCCTCGTTTTTCTTTTGTGTGCACGTGTGAGAGGGGGAGGAGGAGGTTTTTAATTGTGTTTTGTTCTTTATGAAAGGTAACATCTGGATTAACAACTTGCTTCTGAAAGCTGATACCCAAACAGAGTGCTTTCTTTACTGAGAGATGTCCTAACCCCAGTCACACGACTGCTAATTTGGCTTTTCTCTTAATCTCTGCAGAACTTGCTGAACAGAAGCGAAACTATGTGCATGCTAATGGCTCACTTTCTACATACTCCCCTCTCTCCCTCAGAGTGTCTGGTGTGCAAAGCCAAGCTGGAACAAAGATACACTAATTATTCTCCATTAATTTGTCTGCTTGAATGGTCCTAAATACCAGAGTGATTAATTAGCGCAAGGCAGCCAGGGCAGGATGTCACACCCTTCTCTGCGTTTAAGTGTCGGCAAGGTTGTGCTCAAGTGTTGACAACAGCATATCTTTAGTTTTCTCCAAGAAGAAAAGTTTAGTCAGTACAATTAATTTGAGCTTGGCTAGCTTGCAAGAATAAATGTAACATGTGGAATAATATTACTGCTGCTTAGGCAATTTTTTGCATCCTTAGGGTACGGTAAAACTTTTTTGGCACCTCAGTTATTGAATATTGTTTTTCTATAATTGTTTCAATTTGGTTTAATTACTTTTGTGCATTTTGCAGTTAAAAAGGGGACCATAAAACAGTTAGAAATTATTATCTTCAATGACTTGTGATGGGCTATACATGAATGGCTTGATATGATAGATGAATTAAAGACAGACAAATAATGTCAGTTCAGTTTTGGAATTATCTTAATTCAATGTATTTTCATGGTGTCTTGCCCCAGAACATATGTCAACATCATTAAAAAATTACAGACTACCTAGTTTGCAGTACTTCAAGTAAATTAAGTAAAATAACTTGAAATTAAAACAAACTTGGTCCAGTAATATTTCACCTGAGATCAGCACTTGTATGCCATTCTGTTTTTATATACAGCTGTTAAAAGAATAGTTAACAGTACAGTTTTCTAAAATTAGATCCATAATAATGCTAAGATTTATATATACACATTTGTGGACTTTATAAGAGAATTGTTTGTGTTTAGCAAGCACAGTATGTAAAAATGAATCATCAGCTGTAGTAGCACTGGTAATTGTAAAACACTGTATTTGCAAGTCCTTCTGTTTTGTTTTGATTTTTTTAATCACTTCTTGGAGCATAATTTTTTCCTTGGGGAGGAGGGGGTATAAATGCAAAAGAGGCCCTAGACATTAGACTATGCCTGTGACCTTTTAGCAGCTACCCTCAGATAAACCCCTAAAGGGGCCATACCAGAAGCTACAGAGCAAGCTTCATCTCTCCTTGCATTGTTAGTTACTATTGTTCTCCTTGTCAATTAATTCCCCATAATAAATGTTTGACCATGTTGTGGCCCATACAAGCCACTTCCATATATGCTACTTTCCACCAAAACTGACTTTCTCTTGATCATTCATTGCTGTGTTTCAGCCATCAGTGCATATTTTAATTTATAAGTGAATTTTTTATTCAGCTACATGAGTGCACAGAAGTTCTCATGTTACAGTGAGAGTTTGGGGAAGGGTTTAACTAAATAAGCAACATTTGTTAGTTGTTTAAATTGATAGAGCTTGTGCATATCAAGTTTTGCAGAAAGATATAAGTGCTAGGATGCATAGTGAAACATCCAACTATGATTAAGTTAGGTATTGCAACCGTTATGGCACCTACATGCAAGAAAACAACAGGTAATTCTGACAAAATCTACCAGTTGCTGGCTCCCTCTAAGGTCAATAAAAACAAGTAGACACAATAGACTGTAAATATGAGCTGAAGGTCTTGGCTATGAAATGCAGATGATTCAACCTTATTTGAAAAAAAAAAAAAAAAAGGTAAAGAACAGGTCATTAAGAAATACCATGCTTTTGCTTCTTCTGTGTCTCTATCTTTTCCGCTTGCTGGGTTGCTTTAGTAGGAATTTTTTTGCATGAGAAGTTTGTGATTGCTCAGTCTCTTCTCTGATCAGTGAATGTTGCTGAAAAACTCTTATCCTCGATTGATGATGTTCTTTTAGTTCCCTTGTCCTAAAAATAATTCCCTACATTTTAGGTTCTAGGTCTTTACTGACATACAGTGACTTGTTAAACTTGTCTTCCTTCCACCCAGCGATCCCATTTCAAAACTATCATTTCCCATTTCTCGTCTTTTAATCACTGTCTGTCCGCACAAGTCAGCACACTGTATGCATGGTATGTGTGGCTTCCTATAAGATAGCTCTGCAATGGGAACACTTCAAGTCAAAATGTCTAGACAGGACATTGGGAAAAGATAAGAATCAGCATCATTTCAAACTCTTAGGTGGTTGGTTTGCCCAGAGAAATGGGACTTAACTATTCACATACACTCCCCATTCTTATGAGTGAGTATTAACTTTTGAGGTCTGTCCCAACAGCCTTGTCGTAGGCAGTGTTCTTCACACTCTCCTACTTAATCGAAAAACACAGCATCCATCAAACTGTTGTGAAAATGAATGATCTGCTTTGTGGGAGAATCAATTCAGTGTACTATTAGAGGGCCATGCTTGGTAGTGATCCAACTTGGATTTCTTGAAAGTTGCTAACTCTAGAGCTAGTCCTGTTGTTCTCAATGGGACTAAACTTATAAGTCAGAAGTTATCAAGTCTGCTAATGCTGTTACAAAACTTAAAGTGACTACGGAATAAGAGGTGAGTTCAGCAGCACATACCTTGCCTCACTATTGTCTGTTGGCTCTAAAATATTATCTATGACAGAGTAGAAAGCAGTTCTCAAATGTGGTTTTCTTAGCATGAACCATCATCTGTTAATTTCTGCCTTCAGGTGATTCATTATTTTCTTCTTCCCTTTATTTTCAAAGGGCTCTGAGATATTTGTGCAACATAGTAAAAATAAGGAATGTATCAAAGGACCTTCTTTGCCATGTTGATATCGAAAGAAACCTGTTGTATATTTGGTGCACCTGCATGTTATTTTAAAGTGAAAAAGTTACTCCTGTCATTTTGAAAGGTCGGTACTGGTGTCAGTTTATCTGCTGTGTCAGTGCTGGTCAAATGAGTCGTCCCTGCACGGTGAGAACAGATCCGGCTTGTGTGGGTGGCCTGTTAGGTGAACTGTGCTAGCTGTTGGGTCTCTTTTCTTTCATCCTTGTGTTACATTTTCATTTACAACATCTCCCATCCTTTATATGGCAACCAAGTCAGTTCTACACAGAGAAATATAGGACCAAGTTCAGAGGCGCCCAGCATGCAGATGGTACAGAATTTCCCTAATATTTCTGTTGTAATTAACATTTTATAAGTTGGCTCTCTCCTTATCCCCTAGCAATTGATCTTAATTATTTTCTGGAGGCTGTGGTAAATCAAAGGCAAAATGCAGCTGTTGTTCTGGAGGATATCTGAAGTGCATCCTAACATTTGGCTGATTAAAACGCCCCAGACTTCTGTAGTATAGCAAAGTATAAATGTGAATGATGAGCAAGACAGGTTAGTTCTTCACTTTACAGATGAACCACCAATAAGGAACATATAAATATGAAGCAGATTCCAGTGCAAATTGGCATAGCTTCATTGACTGCAGAGAAACCGTATTGATTAGCAATACCTGTTGAGTCCACACCTGCATGAGATCTCTGTTTATCACAGCAGGAAGATTTTGTGTATATGTACTTCAATTGAGTGAGCTCTGGGGGCTAGAAAAAATAACTGCAGTTATCTCTTTTGTTTTATTCAAAGCCAGGCTCAGTGGCTATTTAGAATCGGCCGGTCCAGCTGGACTTCCCTCAAAATTAGGAGCTGACCATAGTGTCTTTTCTTGCAACGTCTCCATTAATCTGTTGTCACCAGTTTTCCCCAAAGATCCTAACGAGGGGGTCCTGTCCTTTTGTGCTAAACTCGCACAAAGTTAAAAAGAGTGCTTAGAGCAAATTTTTCAAGTTCATAAGGAAATGAGACAAAGTACAGTATGTAAGCCATGAAAAAAAAAGAAAGAAAAGAAAAAGTAATAGGAGTGCAGTATTGCAGACATTCAGAAGCTATCCTGTCTTCTTTTTTTTTTTGTGACCAGAACAAAAAGTTGTGACAATGAGTCACCTTTCCTAAGCAAATGCTAACCCTTAGTCTGTAACTGTGTGGAAATGTGTAGGCTCAATAGCTCAAGGCATCATCCTTCACAGTGCTGAGCACCTCTGTAAGAATATCCATTGCCACCCATGGAAGTTGCAGGTTCTTATCCCATTATGGAAGAATAGATGTCGAAATATGGATGTGGAAATTAATTTGATCCTTTCCTTTCATGAAATTTATATTTTTTTACATCTACCATCTCAATTTTTAGCAAGTTGTAGCATTTAAATTGATGTTGTTGTTGACCTCCCCCACCATCATTTACCCGTTACTTGCTGTTTACTAACATTTGTTTTCTGATAATGCTTGAAAGATGGGCATTACTTTCAATCCCATTTCTGAAACAGAGCCTGAGAAGTGCTCTTAGCTTTATCAGAGGAACACGTGTATTTCTTATTAATCCAAAGTTCTAATTCTGAACAATTAGGCCAAGCAAAACCAAAACACCATGTTAAAGAGCTGTGAGAGGCTATGGGAGAGCAAAATTGGTTCTCTTGGACTCCTGAATATTTGATGCTGTCATTTCTGAAGGTCAGAAGTGCAGTAGCCTCAGAAACCTTCCTGTCAAAAGAAAGCATTTGAGTGAGTTCTTGGTCCAAGAGCTTCATCTCAGAGAGAGAAGAAAAGGTGGTTTGGGCAATATATTAGCCTTTCTGATTACAATATATACTCATGTAAAGGAGAGAGAAAGAGATCAATCCCTTTTCCGTCATGTTATTTATGGCACCCACATATCACAAAAGTAATTTGGACAGGATTTGATTCTCATGCAAGGTTACATTAGAGAAATACTAAAAAAATCTATCTAGCTCCTGTTACCTATTTGCAATCCTTTTATCCTCCTTTGTCACAAGACAATACTAAATAGATATGATTGTATGAAATATAAATCTCTGAAATATGACGATTTTATGTATTCTTTAAGAATTCACATAAATAATGGGAATTTGCAAAACAGCTGATTTTTTTCTCAAAAATTGCTGCATTACAACAATTCAAAGACATAATTAGGAAAAATACTTTTAATATTGATGCAGAAGCTGAGGACAAGGTAGATCATCCAAGTTTCTAAGATCATAACGGAGACTGTATATGGAGGAAAGCAGTGTACTTACATACACAGGTCGATGATGCTCGAGCCTAGCATGTCCTCCTGGCAGCATGTAACTTTGACCACAGCGTTAGTGCCATTCCCTTCAAACAGGAAATTCACAAGTCATTAAGATCTGACCAAATCGCTCTGCCGGCTCATGGCCTTGTGTAGGATAGCAGTGCGGGGATGAACCATGTGGGCATGTCCGTACATTCTCACACGTGTGCACATGCGTGCACATGCATGCACCTGCACACAGACACACACAGAGAGGCAAGGAGCAGACCTTGCAGCATCCTAAGGAAGTACAGGTCTGTTCCAAGTCCTGCCAAAACTGGCAACACTCTTTTTGCTGCCCTCAGTAGGTATTTCTAGGCTGCCAGCCCATTTATTTACCCCCCAGTATGTGCTGTCACTCCTGATCACTTACTCACAAAGTGCTTTCAGAAAGATGTTTACAGAAGAACCTCATTCTGACTTTCATATTAGTGCAAATTAGTGGGAGTACTTTGCTTGGAAGTGCTCTTGGGAGCCATTTTGGAAAGCTCTTGTTATTTGCTTGCTACTGTAAATTAATCCCGAATGTTTGTATATTATTCATGAACCTAAAACTCAAACAAGCCCTCTCTCTGTATCTCTGTGTTTATATAGTTTCCACAACTAGTTAAAGTGAACAAAAAAAAGATCTAGGATGCGGGCCCACAAATCCATTACTTCATAAGGGAATAGGTTGACATTGCTGTAGAGTTGGGCACACTTCTGTCACTCAGTTAATGTGAAATATTTCCCTCTACCTTTACAAATAGGAAAGCTATGCCATAGTTATGGCAGGACAGGAGGATGACCATGGGTAGCTTGCTCACCGTGTGCTCACAATCTTGGTAACTTTCTGTTGTGCAGCCCCCATCAGCCACACCATCAGAGGATTAAATGTAGGCACAGATAATAAGAAGGTAAATACTTAAATAGGTGGCTTTGACAATATGGCATAGGGTGAATCGATTTTCAGACTGAAGCAAAATCCTGAGAGCAAACTTTTGATAAGAATATGCACAAACTCTGCTGCATATCTGAGCAGCTCTGAATACTGTAGTGCAACAATATACCTCTTAAAATGAATACTCTGGTTCTGAGTGGTCATTGAAGGGAAAAATGCATCCTCATGCCATTGCACTATGTACTGATCATCACGCACAGAAGTTAAACCGAATGTCTGTGGAGTTTTTAAAATTTGGGGTTTACTTCAGCAAGATGAATTGCACAGGAAGAATAGAGCGTGTGCGCTGCATCATTCTGACAAAAGTTCTCGTAGAAGTAATGCCGTTACCAGATCAGAAGCTAAATAGAAATGTTCAATAAAACATGTGTGCATCTGCACAATAGAATAGTCCTTATATTTTACATTGAGCTACCTCAGGGTCATGGAAGGTGTTTTATTAGCACAGTCAACAATAATAGCATGATTTTTATTAGTAGGAAAAGATAGAGTGAGAGACTACTAATTATTTTTCAGCCTGAGGGGCATTTTTCCTGAAATGACTGTTAATTTGATCATTGTCGTGCAGTTCACAGATTTACATGAACTTATTTCAGTGCGACACATGGTTAAGAACTAGACTAAAATGTTGCTTTATTAATGGTTTTCAGCAAATGTATTAGAAAGTGCTAACCATGTGGGTATAGGGATGATATTGATAGTACTCAGAAGGTTGATTCTTTTTGGAAGTAGCTAGCCCGGAGCCCTTTCCGTGTGACATTTTTTGTTCATGCAGTGAGATATTAAGCCTACAAGAATGAAATAAAATCACAGTGAAATGAGAATTTGTTGGTGTTGTCTTAGATCTATGTGCAGTGCTTTTGCTGGAGGTATTTTTTTTTTCTTTTTTTTTTTTTTAAACTGATTTGGCAGGTCTAGCAGCCAATTACTTTTTTAGGTAATTATTTAATCAATACATACAGCCTAGATGTTTATGTATGTATGTACACATGTATAAATACAAACACACTCTTAATGAATCTTCCACTAAAAGTGGCAAAAATTCCTGGGAATACATTCCAGGTTTTTAGCATTTTTAAACACTGACATTTTTCTTACCTCAGCTGTCTCCTCTCCTTTTCAGCCCACATACACACATCCTTTCAATCCTGCAGAGACTCGTATATGCAATCTGAAAGGCCTTTAGTTTAGATTAAGAGAAACCGCAAGATGAAAAAGAACAAAGGCAGAGTCTCCGCAAGGACAAATAGTTTGCATCTCCTTTGTCACATGCTGCCTTCACTTTTTCTCTCAAAACGATAGCTTCCCTTGCTGATGGGGACTTTTCAGAAAGGTAAAACTTTAGTGTACAGCCATCAGTCACTATTGCTATGTGCAACTGTCTGGTGTGCAGACCGGCAGGGTGTGTTGCACAGCTGCATCTTTCATCCTGCTGCGGCAGACTCCAACACGTGGTACAAGTGAAGTGCTCTCATATGGTAATATGAACGTTATCTGAGTTGCAATCTGAACAAATTGCTCTTTTAAACATTTATTTTCATTGCCAGCTGTGGCAAAAATGGTAGAAGAAACTCCCAGACTGGGACAGCAAGAGATTCCAGTGAGCTGTCAGAGTATTTCCCCACTTTTCTCTTCAAGACCGTGCATGTTTAGTGAATATTCACCTCTTCGCACTTGGGAGAGTACTAGCACCAGCATTCCCCAGGCTGAGAGGTGACCCAAGTCCAGGACATTTACCTTCTTTTCCTAAATATCTAACTGACTGTGGTGGGTTGACCCTGGCTGGGTCCCGGTGCCCACCAGAGCTGCTCTATCACTCCCCTCCTTCACCAGACAGGGGAGAAAAAGTGTAACGAGAAGCTTTGTGGGTCGAGATAAGGACAGGGAGAGATCACTCACTAATTGTCGTCACAGGCAAAACAGACTGAACTTAGAGAGAAAATTCATCTAATACATTACCACACAAAACAGAGTAGAAGAATGAGAAATAAAATCAAATCCTAAAACACCTCCCCCCACCCCTCCCA
>VXBL01010063.1:1196454-1258120 GCA_013400195.1 Aramus guarauna
TCAGACACAGGGGAAGCTTCTAGCAGCTTCTCACAGAAGCCACCCCTGTAGCCCCCCCACTGCCAAAACCTTGCCATGTAAACCCAACACATTGACTTGCAGCTTGGTCTGAATTAGGGGGTATAAAGCGATTTTTTTTTTGCCTCCCTTCATGCTCTAGATTGCTAATTGCCCTCCTTTCCTTCCCTGCCCGATCTCTGTAGCTGGTGTAGATAACTGGTCTCTTTTTGATTGCTTTGAGGTCCCAGTTTTGGTCCTGTCTGCCTCTGATCACTGTCCGCTCATCAGCAGACCCAGAGTAACATTTCCTCTTTGTGGTTTGGCAAGGCTTATTAGATACTAATTGCCTCTCACAGTCGCAAGAGACAGGATTATTTTTATGTACCTTTTTCTGTCTAGTTTTGGTAAGGAAAAGGAATACAATTAGGCAAAATCATGTTTTTCAAATTCCCTACTCCTAACAGGAAACATTTAACAGACACAATTATGTTTTTCAATGATACTCTATAACTGTGAGTTCCTATAAGAAATTTTACCTGGATTTATAAAATCTTTTAATGGAGATACTTGAGATATTATGGTTTACTATGATATGGATGGTCAGGTCTCAGCTTCCAATGCACCAGTGTCAGAAACCTGCCCTAAGCCTCTGTCTGGAAGTATACTTAGACAAAGAGACTGCAAGTAGGCAGAGCGCAAAAGGATAAACTCTTTTATCCCTGTTGCAGGACCAAATAAAACAGGGATCCATGGAACCAAAGGAAAATACAATGGCCCAAACCTGCCCGGATAGCACAAAGAGGCAGCACGCTTCCTGATGGTGCCTGACCCTTACCACCACCTTTAATCTGCCGTTACTTCTGAAGAATCAAGGTGATGAAAACATGATTTAGAGTCACCTTTCTTTCTGTCTTATTTTCTTCCCTAAGTTAACCTTTGTCATAGATGAAAATTTTGGTTGGTCATCTTTTTAAGTTCATTGTGGGCACCTACAGTTACCTGCATTTTATACAGACTTGTTCTCCTGCCTTACTGATGCCTTAACCATGAGACTGAGATGGGAGGGCCTTAACAGGTACCTTTTTTGTTGAGAGAAGGTGACAGGCTATTGGTTGGAATGACTGTCATCATTTTGCTTTATAACAATTCTGTTCATGATAGAAATTATTCGTCTCAGTCATGCAGCACTGGAAAGATATCCTGAGTCTAGCTATTATGTCAATCTGCAGAAAACAAAAATGAGAAGGCTGGGAGAGAAACAGGCACAATCAGGCATTACCAGGTCTGGACGATAGTTAACATGAATTCTCCATTTTTTGTGTTATTGTCATTCTCTAAGGACTCTCTGTGAGGTACCAATAGATCCTGACATGCAGCTCCGTATCCTAGACTTTGAACTGTCCTATCATTTATAGTAGCCATCGTGATTATACGCAGGCTCTTCTCTGATATGTAAGATCTAAATAGTGAGGTCCCATCTGAACCTTTCAGATACACCTTTTTCTAAGAGACTTTACTTCAAATAAATTAGATCCCTTAGGATTTGAACTGCATTATTTTTAAGGAGTGTTATCACCACAGAATTGTGATATACTAATAAATATTTCACTTTTTGGTAAATTCTTTGTCTATTTTATATGTATCAAAACAAGTTAAAGCTCCTATTTCAAGAAAAGAAATCTAGTTTTTAAAACTCTTTTATTCGCTTTTATTGCTTTCTTCCAATAATTTGAAAGATAGGTAAAACTAAAGACTGAATATTTGGAAAATAAAATACATTTATTTTCAGCTGAAAGAAAACCAAAAGCCCATTATACCAATAAGTTATAGCCCTTCAACTGTGCTTGAAATTAAAATATCATTTTGAAACCAAATTAAATAAACTTGAGTTGCATCACATATTTGTTGAAGTAAGTCTTAATGGTATCACACATTTTTATACTATCCATAGCATAAAAATCTCCCTGTAAACATTTTCTTCAAACCCCCTTTTATTTTAATATACACAAAATGGAAGGGAATTAAATTAAATTAATGTTTATAATGGGTATTCCTTGCTGTTTTGAAAATCCATGGAAAACAGAAAATGTTAACTGAAAATCCTACTGCCTTTAACCAAAAAGAAGAAATATAACAAACACATGGCTAAATATTCTCTGAATTTGCCTTTTTTCTGATTCAGGACATGAAGAAACACAGTTAAATGGGGAAAAAGGCACTCTTCATCCAATCATACATTGATTTTATCAGAACTTGTTTTCACGTTAATCCAACATAAGGTACAGTTCTACCGTAATCTCTGTACTTTTGTGATATGCTTCCACTTTATAGCTAAAATAGCTCTAGAGTGTTATGGGGGAATTATGAGCAGAAGTGATAGGGCAGGAGATATCTCATAGGTCTGACCCTATGAAACTGCTGGACATTTCTGCCATTTCTTCTTTGTCCAAGACAACTGCATCTTGAAGAGTGTAAATTAAATTGGAGCAGAACCATTAAATTTTAAAGGGGAAAATAAATGTGGTTCATTACAAATGTTATAACTGAGTAGACGTGGCTGTGAAAGATTGTTTTTAACAAAAGTGCCTTGGCTGAAAGCTGAATAACATCTAAAATGTGGGACAATTTCATGCAACTAAACAAGAAGGAAATGATTATACAAGAATCAAAACAATATTGCTGTTTGGATGTTCTTTAAAGTTGTGAATAGCCACCTTTGCTTTAAAATTCACATTTTTGAACTTTGAAAAAGGTTCTTGAAGACAATTTGGTGCTGTTTTTTCCCTCCAAAGCCATATGGTTGAGAGAATTAAGCACTGTCCTGGGAATCAGGACATTCTCACTCCTCGACTCATCTTTACTGCTGATGGGTCTTAATACTTTCTACTTCTTTAAACTTTGGAAATGCTATTTAATTATGCTATGCAACTACCCAGTTTGCAAACATTAATTAAGCCTTATAGCTCCCTTGTGGTCTGAGACAGGTAAAATACCATTAGTCTCAGATAATAGGGAAAATAAGGCTCAGAGGGGTTAAGTGGCATGCCCAAAGTCACAGAAGCAGTAGTATTTGTATCAGGATTATAATTCAAATTGTCTCTTAATCTACAATGACTCTCGAGCAAGGCCAATGTATCAATGTGGGCTCTTTGAGTTAAAAAGCAGGAAACAAGCATTTTAGCTTTTCTAAAAATTCACTACTATTTAGGCTGAAGTTACCTCTAAGTAAGTATTCACTGATTAATAAACAACCACATGCAGAGGCCACCTCAATACTGGGGAAGATGAACCGAGGATACAAACAGCATCCTCTTAAAGAAGTTTCTAAGACAGGGAGGGGGGTAAAATTATGTAGAGGGCATCACCCCGGGGCAGGCTGCGGGGCTGGCGTGTCAGAGCGCAGACCCCCCCAGGACACAGCGGGCTTTCAGCTGCTGCTGCGCTCAGCAAAACACAAAAGTGATCTCCTCTGGCTGGGAGGGGTCTGGGAAGGGTTTCCATCCCATCAGCCAACCCAGGCAACACAGGAAGGTAAAAGAGGCTGTTGGGGAAAGAAGCAGGTGACTGCTGTGCTCCTGCTCTGCGTGGGTCACCAGGGGCGTAGCAAGGGGACCCCATCTGCAGAGGAGCTTTGCTGTGTACCCGCTCCGTAGAGATGAGCCCCAGCTGCACCTGGTCTCCATGCCTGTAGCTCCCTGCAGAGAACTAAAGCCAAGAATTGACAGAGCAGAATGATAAGCTTTGCCTGGGACTCCACAAGCAAAGTAGGAGGAAGGATATCCAGTGTTCAGAGCGACATATTAACATCAACCGTGCAGAACAAGGATCTGAAGCAGCACAATAACTGGGATATTGATCCAGAATTGTGCACCAGCACCTCTTTAAGCACTGCTGCATACTCAGGTGGCTGTGAGAGAGTATTCTGGAAAAATGCAAAGAAATCCTGGCTAGACACATATGTACGTATCTCATCTCCCACATACTATCTCCAAATGTTGGCACATATCTTCATTGTAAGAATATCTAAGAAGGAACAGTACACATGTTTCCTATATAAACTATTCAATAAAATATTATTTATTTTTTTTTTATCCAATGCATTTTCTATATAGATTCCACTTCTGTGTTCAGGCAGTCAGTTCCTAAAGCATTCAGGGCCTGTGCTCATGTTTTGTGAACAGCCTGTCCTTGCTGGGCAAGGCTGTCCTCATGTGCCAAGACATAAGGAGTTGAGGTGGGCCTTCACTGCCCTTCTGTTCTTCTTCCTGTCTGTGCACATGATCTTTACAGGGTCTGCAGTCCCTATACCACCTTTCTGAACTGCAGGCTATAGTTCTCTGGATGCTCTTCTTCAATAGCCAAATCCAAGTCTGTTGAGTTGAAGCTGAAGATACAGATAACCCTGTTGGTGGCAGCCATCTGAGGTCCCACTTAGGGTTAGGAGACAGATGACAGGTCAGAATGGGGTATGCAGTTTCAAGAATACTTGCAAACAGATTCAAGCAAGTGAAGATATTTTCTGTACCAGTGGCATTCTTCTGATAGTCCCTTTCCCTAATTTTAGGTCTTCAGGACATTCTAGAGACCAACTTAGCAGAGATATCTCAAATAATCACAAGGAATTCCTCAAATATCTTGTCCTCCAGATATCATGCAAGATACAGAATTGTTTGTGACATGCTATAACCATTAATGAGAGATAATATTACTCCAGAGCAACTGCAAGACTTGGATCTTCATATGTGTGTTCATTGCATGCGTTTGTTGTTTTTTTTTTTCACAAATACCCAGATTCTGTGTGCCCTTGGGAAAGCTGACCAGACTCTAGCACTGTCATTCTGATGGCTTCACCTTGTGCCAGGTACTTCTACAAATCCAATCCAGATGGAAACCATTCCCTAATAAATTTGAACAAGAGTACTTGGTACCTCTTCAAGTGATGATGTTTGTTCCCTCTGAAGCCCTCAGCACTGCCTCTCAGCTTGATTATGGTTCCTCTGACCACACCTCAACACATTTCCTGGGATGCAGCCACGTTACATTTTTGCCAAGTTACAGAAAAGAAATTCTGGAAATGAGTAACCCTTGTGGTTTTTTGCCAACAGGGTCTGGCTAGCTGCTTAATTCTTCCATCATCTTTCACTAGATACAGCTTTCCTGGTTGCTGTATTACCAGCCAAGAGGCTGTAATAACCACAAGGAATTCCTCAAATATTTCCTCCAGATATTTCCTCCTTCCATCCTTCACATATTGTCTTTCCCGAAGTTGTCCTTGAACCATGTCTGCAAGTATAGCTTAAAGCCGTCTCATACTTTTGATAATTAAAACCTTTTTTTTTTTTTCCTTTTATTTTTACTGGCCATGACTAAACTTCATGTCCTGAATGCAATTAGCACATTTTCTTTTCTCCTTGACAGTGGTATTAATTCAAGCCTCATTGAGACTAAGTTTATGGCACAGATGAGAGATTTTTGACAGTTTTGCAGTGACTATCCAAGTGGGTTTCTGATTTGTACCTACTACTTGTTATCAAAGAAAGACCCGCTCTGTTTTTTTTCAATTTGAACCAATACCATCTCTTTTCCTCTTTGAACAGCAACCTTTAACGATTTATAGGGCAGCAGCTTGGAGTTCACTAACTATACCAGAGACACATGAAATTACAGTTCTGATAGAAGGTGTGAATTCTGACAGCATCAGAAGTTTCAGAATAAAATGAGGAATTTCACTTAAATCCTCAGATTTTTTAATTTCCAGACTGAAATGGAGTAAAAGAAATGGCCACTGGAGCTAAGACAAGCTTTCCTAACACTGTGGGATTTATTTACAGGGCAAAGTGCTTTCCTTGACACATAGTTAAAAGAGAAGGGTGGAGAAGCAGCCAGAAGCACCCCATTTGTAAGTTGTCAGGCATCTTCTTTCTACAGTAAAGAATATAATTAGAAATAAACACTGAGGGCAGGATGAATTCCTCTTTCATGTTGAAGATACACTTTGTAAATAGGGGGATATCTCCTGGTAGTTTTTTAGACACAAAGGCTAGTTTGTACAGGGAAGGTTAAAACAAAGTCTCTAAACATATATATCTTTTCCACCCCTCATTCATTTAGCTCAGGTAGGTCAGTATGAGTTTGAACATCCCCTCCTTCTCCACATTCCTCACACTGGGGAAGTGGGTGATCCTGGAGAGAGAGAAAGAGAGAAAGAGAGAAAGAGAGAAAGAGAGAAAGAGAGAAAGAGAGAAAGANGAAAGAAAGAAAGAAAAGGAAGAAAAGGAAGAGAGGAAGCATTTGACACAGCTTAATTCTGCCCTGGTCTTTTGCTTGGATTTTGCTGCAGTGTCTGTCACAGGCACAGTAAACCCGTCCACTTCCTTCTTACAACTTTGAATTTGTTTTTGTCTTACAGGTTTTCTCATACAAGAACTGCTTGCCAGAACAGAAAGCAACCCACACTGCGTTTTGTACAGCTTGGCTAAATCAAAATAACGGCATCCTGGCAAACATTTGGTAGAGAGAGTGTAATAATTATTGGTTTGGTTTTCGTTAACCTCTTTTTGTTTAGTCAACATTAAGTCAATCCACCTGGAGCTTAATACTGTATGTTACTATAGTAACTTTACAGCCTATTTGATTGTGACAAAGGGCTTCATCTCGTCCATTTCATGCTCCTGTGTCGACCTACTCCCTCCCAGTGTTTTATTATATCTGTCTTTAAGAGTATCTGCAGGAGCCACAGCTGCTGTGCTTTTGTAGCAGAAAGCAGCTTTCACTGTGTGAAATACTCTGCTCTAAAAGGTCTTATGGGCTGATGGCATTATTGAATTTCAAAGCAAAGACAAACAACATTAAATTGTTTAAAGCTAATATTCATGTTTGCTGTACACCATGTATTCTTTTTGCAGAATGGAACAGTATATAATCACTGGTTGATGCCCTTGAGAACTAAACCACAAAATAAAGCAATGTAGAATACAAAAAGACTTGAAAGTAATTCAGTTTTCAAAACAAAACAAAAAAAATGTGTTGGGGGCTCAGGAAGAACATTAACTCCAAGAGCTGGAGTTAGCAGTTTGTAAAATGAAAAATTGGATAATGCCCTATAAACGGGCCAGATCCTTCCCTGTTAAGCCACTGTGAAGCCATTGATTTTAATGGCGTTACTCCCAAATTTATACTGGTATGAGGCTGAGTAGTACATGACCCACGAGTGCAAAATGTTTAAGACTTTCCAACTGTCGCCTGTTCATTTTACAACCTGGTTGTTCCATAATACTCTAACCAGCCATGTGGATGATTGTAACAAGCCGCTACGCAGCTATTGTTTGGATTACCAGCGCCACAGAACTCTTTCATTACATTGTTTGTTCCTGCTGTTGTTTAAATTTACCTTACTCTAGCTTCTCAACACAATTTATTCCTTACTGGAGCTCCCCCTCTGCCCTACAGACGCTGGTCTCGTGCATGAAAATACTTTACAAATCTATTTTTCTCGAGTCCGTTCAGTTTTGCCGCATATTGCTAATATTTATCCGCATATTTGATTTGAGAATAAAACATGTTCTCTGCCCTAGTTTCTCTCGCTCCTCGCGTGTTGTTACGGATGCTTCTGAATAAAGATCTGTGCATCTCTTTGTCGCCAGCGCAAGGGCGATGCGGTGAGGTTCCTCCCACATTTCAGCGGAGCCCCGCTCCAGTTGTGTTAATTGTTGGGCTGGGAGGGCAGCGAGCGCTGAATGTCGCCTTGTTAACTTGCTAAGCAGCTGGTCAGCAGGGTGGTTTGATTCCAGCAAGGCTCTTGACACCTCTGCCAAGGGTTATTGATACCTCACACACCCCAGCTGAGACAGATTGTTTTAGTCGTGCTTCATATCCATAGCACAGCCTGTAGTTAGGAAAAAAAGTGATTGACAGCTCACACCTCCTGGGCCCTTCTTACTACCAGACACAACATCTGCTATGCCCTGTGGAGCAGTGAACCAACACACACTGAGAGAACTGTTTCTAGTATTGTCAGGGTTGATTTTGTTTAACCCTTTCTGGCTGCTCTCTGGAGATGCACATAGGGGTTTCTGTAATCCTTTACACGTGCTTAAAAAGTGTGGAATATTTGACTGAGTGAACACCGGAGAAGACGGTGCTAGTGATGGCGAGGAAACTGGTCGGCAGTTCTTCCTCAATGAGGTGATCGGCGTGCTCTGGATTGCAAACCAGAAACTGGGTTATCCCTATAGAAGCATCATTTATTTACAAACAGCAGCGCAGATGCGACCGAAGAGGAGCGCAGCTCCCAAACGTGGCCTCTAACTCTCCGGGTGCAATTTCACCAAGTGCGCATGGAGACACTGGGGAGGGGGCACAACCACAAGGTTAAGCAAGTCCGTTTGCTAGTTACCTAGGTCAAAGCACGCTCTGGTTAAAGGTTAGGCTGTACGTACAAATACCAGAGGGGTATAGCTTTTTTGACAGAGAGTAGAGAGATAAATGGTACTATCTGCTACCTTCAGAAAACTAGCTGGTAAGAGACTTGGCAACAGCAGCATCCTCCCTATAAACAATCACACGTTTGATAATAAATGTGGGTCATTAAATATACATGCAAGGAGCTTTTATAAACTGCCTTCAATATGTGAAAAAATTATAAGAAATGTTTTAAAGATTCCCAAAAGCAAGCCGATAGTTTTAAAATGCATCTGACATGTTTGATGGACTGATATGTCTTAGTTTTGGACAAGATTTTTTAGTTTTTCACCCTAAAATAATACCAGAAGTATTCTTGAAGCCCAGAAATGAATATTTTTATAAATCTTATTTGCTTTCATCATATAGGTACACTCAGTGAGACTTTCATAAACAATACTATGCAAAGCTACAGAAGCCATATCGTAATAGATCAAAAGGACATTTTGGTCCTTTTATTTTCATTTGGCTACAGACTGGTTTCCTACCATGCTGTCATGCTTTAGAACTGATGCTTGCCAGCTATATTATCTGTGTTTACAATGCCATAAGGATGTGTTATGCTACAGAGGAACTAATAGCTTTATTTATTATATCTTTATTATAGCAATGTAATTAGCAATATTATTATTGCTAAGCATCGCTATCACCTCTTGTCAGCACCATGTAACTCCAGCATAAGTCACTGTGTATTTTATAACTTGGACAAAATTACTGGCTGAGTTTACATGATCCTGTCTTGCTCGTACTTCACAGGATTTTATGGCTGTGTTCTGCTGGTAAAATGGGGATTTTTACTATAGTAAACCAGCATTATGAGTCCATGACTTTCTGCACCCAACTCTCACTTCTCATGGTTGTCTATCCTTTGTTCCAGATGTTACCACAAACTGAGCCAATTATGGGGTAAACAAATGACCTTCAAGAACCTGTACTGTACTTTCTGATGACTTTAAAACTTAGAGCAGCTTCAATGTGGATTACATGAAAAAGCCAGAATATCAAATCAGTGAAAAGTTATTTTTGTTTCTGGACTCGCATAGTTACTATAACTGCATTTGTTATAAAGGTTCCTGTAGCCCACTCCTGAAACAAAGAAAAATTTATAAACTGAGGTATGGACAGAAGTCCAATGGCAAAGTCAGGCTTTGAGTTATGTCATTTTTCTGCAACGGTTATCCTCTCTAGAGGTTATTTTTTTTTTTAAAGAATGCCACATTTCCTCCAAATGAGAAGTTTGTAGATTATTTTGAAATATAATACAACTGACAAGAAAGAACTCAAGTTCCCTTTCTTGGAAGTTAGTTTCAAATCTGGAAGTGCTTCACAAACATGGAGCTCCAGAGCAGAATCTCAAATAAATGAACAGCAGTCTCACTTCTAAAAACATGCTTGTTTCTAATGTTCATTCCTGCTGCTCCGGTGATAAGGGAGATGATGCAAACTCAGCAAGTCCAAATAATTATCTTTTATTTGTTGTCTACATCCACCAGAAATAGAGAAATCAGCCACACTTTCAGCCAATGGGAGAACATGGCAATGTCTTGAACCAACAGCCTCTTGGCACTTACCAAGCAAAGAGCAAGCAAGGTCAGACAGATAAGGCTCCAGGAAGAGGCTTTGGCAGTAGTGAAACTCACCCCAACCAACCTCCTTCAACATCACAGATTGAGTTCCTGGTATTAATAAAGTAATTAACTATTAGCAAAATCAGATATATGTTTGCACAATACATATAAATATGCACTGGTCAGAATAACTGTATTATCAGTAACTGACATCAGCACAAGTCACTGACATCAGTACAAGAAGCACTTATGGGCTGATGTACCCATCAGTAACACATGGATCAGCACCCCAGATCACCAATGTGATGTGGAAACAAGTGGCATCTTTCTCTTGGTGAAAACTGAAAGCATCAAGTCAACTAAGCAAGAAAGAATGGGCAGAAGTTTAGGAGAGTGTTGGGTTCATGTTCATCATGTCACATTTATTCCTGTGTGACACGGACACCTTTGAAAAGAAGGGATAGCTCTTCTAAATCAAACAAATTGTAATGCAATCATCTGAGAAACTGGGACAGTGCAGCTGGATTGCAAAGAAGTTCATCAACGTGGTAAGAAAGAATCATGGAAATCGTGGAACAAAAACAAACCCAGGTATAGTAGAAAGCAGCAGAACGGTCCTTTCTTAATCACTTTTTATGGTTCAAACTAAACTAGCTGTATCCGGTTTTCCCGGTCCCTTGTCTGTTGGCATGTCAGAAAATATAAGTCAATGTTGAATGAGGAGGGAGATGTGGAGCATCAAACAATTATCTCCAGGATCTAAATTGTTTAGTCTGAAAGGCAAAATCAAGGGTCAACACAGAAGCAACTGCATGAAAGCCTATGGCTTCTGCTAACTAGAAGACTCAGACTACACAAACTAAAGGTCTTTCCTGCTCCTGAAATCTAACATACCTGAAAGAATGAAGGTCTTAGTCAAGCTCTTATAACTGCAGGGAAGTATTTCATATTAGTTTGCTTCCTAAATTCTGTTTGTGCATGTGCGTATGTTTATTTTTGTTACAGGAGAGCATCTCAGTAGAGCAATCAAAGCAAAAAACACTCCTGTATGTCTACACATGCACCTACCTCTCTCTGATAGCTTTGGCGTGACATCCCTGGGTAATCACTGAGATGTCTAGGTCATACCGTAACCTAAATATTTAGAAATGATAGTATAATGGGAGTGTTTCTCCATGTTCCTTTCTTCCAGTAGCCAGTTCAGCCTTATAAGGTTGGGTTTGTTTCTTGAGCAGAAGGAACTGTAGAGAAAGGATATGTGTAACCAGATTTAATTTTGTTCTGTGGCTTCTTATTGAGCAGGACACATTATAACATATTTCAGAAGATTGTTTGTTTGTTTTTTGTTAATTAAAATGCTACTTCACTACCTTTCATGCTCCACCCTTTTGGACTGCAGATGCAATTTATTTCAGTGGCTGACAACAAAGCATAATGTACAGCACTGATAGAAATTTTAAAAATAAATTTTAAAACTCTCTGGGAAGCCTTATATTCACATATATCATTTCCTTTTTCATTGGGTCCCAAATGAATGGGCTGGCACTGCAGGAAAATAAAATCAAATGAAACATTTAGTTCTGGGTTTTTCTCTTCAGGTGGCAGGAAATTGGGATTTGGGGACTACTGTCAGGCAGCTTTTTGGAGGACACTTCTTCCTCCTACCGTTGCTATGAGTCCCTCCACTCCACAGCCTCTGGCCACCTCAACCTGATCAAAACTAAAACAAGGCAACATTAATTATTCAATATCAGTTAGTGAATAATACAATAACTTCCAATGTCATGGAAATGCTGGGAAATATATATTTTCATAGTATTTGCTTTTATTAAAGGACTGCTTGGCTTTCACAGGAATCCTTTTCTGTAAAGTCTCCTTAAAACAAAAACCCAGTCTCCAGTGTTATGTTTGACCAAATACTACTCTATTCAACCATCTCTATTCAACCACCTCTATTCAACCATCTTTGTGATGGTGATATAAAAATTCAAGTATGGCCTGTTGTGTGGCCACATTGGGCCAGTTCTCTGAGCATCCCTGTATCCAGGTCATTAGAAGCAGCTGTATCTATTACTTTAGGTGGCAGTTCAGTTTCTTGGGACAAACCAGACGACATCCCTTCCCTGATCCGCTCTGCTCCCTGACCTGCTGGGATCTGTCTCAAAGCTTAGCCTTGTTGTCCTCTGTGCTTCTGTTGCCCTCTCTTCCATGCTTCTGCTCAGCCTATGAGTAAAATCAAAGAAGTCTTCTCAGTCTGTGCTGATGTTTTCCAGTGGATGCAAACAGAATTATTGCTTTGTTCGTTCAGTCTTGGGGTAGGCTTCTTAAGTGGAAGCCAGCTGTGATCCTGAAATGTGGAAGGCAGCATTTTTAGGAACTGATTAAATCTATTCTCTCCCTGAGCTAAGGATGACATGCCTATTCAGAATCTCCGTTCATATCAGACTCTTCTGTCCTTCAGATGGCAGTGACTGGAAACATTTTGTTTTATCATCTCAGCTGGCGCATTTTCTTCTTAAATGTAGACTTTGTTACAGTGATCCATAACTGAGAATCCCTTCAGGCTTGTCTACTACATTGCACTCTATCAGATTCAAAGTGTGAAGAATCCTTGAAATCTCCAGTTCCTGCAGAATACAGTTGCCTACCCTCACAAAGACTGTACTAGTGAGAACATATCACAGCTCTGCTCCACAGGCTATGTTCAACACTGGAAAATCAGGGTGCCAAAAAAGATCTTAAAAGGCCTGTAGTCAGCTATAAGAAAGAGGGCATCTGTGAATGTTGAAATCTTAATCCAAATCCCAGGGACATTCAAAACAGTCAGAACAGGGATGTACTGGTCACACACAGCTCTTGAAGTGACCCCTTCTTGATTGCACATGGGTTCCAACCCTGGATACTTTGAAATAACTTTTAGTTGCCTAGGGTGTTTATTTGCTACCAGTTCATTACATTGACACTTTATTCTAATAGTTACCTATTTGCTGCTATGGGTGCTATATGCGAGTAAAGTTGCTGTTCTGAAGGGTCTTGGAGAGGCTTTAAACCCCCTAATATAGATAATGCTGTGAATGGGACACACAAGGATCATCTCTGTGAACTTTGCACTGCACAATAAGGGGAGCAACTGCTCAGATACTCTTTACAGCTATTTTTTACTTCTGTCTACCTAATAATCAATAAACCCTGCACTAATCCATCCTTAGAGGGTGGAGGCAAAGAACTGGCAAAAATTCCTCCTCCCTTGTGCTGTTTTGCTACTTTCATTTAACCACAGTGCAGCTCAATGGTAAGTCACTGAACCACATACAGGCTCTGACCTTTTGGGTGACCTTGGGCCACTCACCTCTCTGTGTCTCTCTTTTGCTTCCCCTCTTTGTTGTTTCCTTTAAACGCACGGCATACATTTATGCAGAGCTGATTCTGTCTTTGGAGACCATTTTCTCTCCTAGCAGGACCCCACCCCCGGCGGTTAATTCCTGGATCTTAGGCTCATGATTAAGTTACTGCAGTGTAACAAGGTACCTTACATCTGTTGCTCATTAGGGGGAATTGTCTGAGCCAGGGTAAATGACTACATCTCAACTAGTCATCTTGACTTTCTCTGTAGTCAGTGAAAAACAATTTGTCACTCTTAGGTTGCGTTCTGCAGTAGACATCTAACATATATCAGATGAATCATGTCCCCCGAACGCCTATTTCTCTCCATTGATTATGAAGAGTGTCTAGAAGAAATAGCTGAGATGAAGATTTCCACACTGCGGTAGTCTCAAGTTAGGTGGAAATTACTTTCCTGGTAACTGCTCATA
Source organism: Aramus guarauna (assembly GCA_013400195.1). NCBI lineage: Eukaryota > Metazoa > Chordata > Aves > Gruiformes > Aramidae > Aramus > Aramus guarauna. The sequence goes on from VXBL01010063.1 coordinate 1,210,295, forward strand.
CATGTGCTCTTTACTCCAAACAGAACTGCTTTGATGAAACATACAATTAACTTTATATGAGCTTGGTCAAATTATCTTACATTTACCCTGAGCTAAACACATGCATGCAATTAACGTGGCTCAGCTGACATGTTAAGTGGATCACACGTTCACTTGCCTAGTTTTTCTAAATACACCATTCTATTGCATTTGTTTACCATCAGCCTACTTTGTGACCAAGTCTTTTTAAAGCCCCCTTCTTTTTCTTCTCTCTTTGACTGTACAGACTGAGGGCAAGGTCACTCTTTCTACTGGCTTGCCATATTTATCTTAGTCTCTCAAGCAGAGTAACCTCAGTTTACACCTCTTTCTGAACTTTCCTTTTCCTTTTACTCATAAGATCACTTCTTGCTATGCAGCCTTCTCAACGCTCCCTATGAAGGACACTTTAAAAATGAACTGAATTTTAATACCTAAGTCCTGGAAAAATTTAAAATGCAGACTGTAGGCATGAGTGTAAACTATTTTGTAAATCAGCAGCCTTACAATTTTTAAACCAGGCTGTAGTATGAATATAAGATCACTTGAAAGCAAATACTTGTAAAGATGCAAACAGCTAGAAAGGCACCCTTGAAAATATTTTTCCTGGTATGTCTATGGAAGATAATATTCCCAAGCAAAATCTCTTTTTGTTGTTGTTGTAGCTGCATGTGGAAACAACAGAACTGTGTCTAAAATGTAAACAGATTTTTATGTAGATTTCCAAATACTCGTCTAAGACTTTTTCATTGAAATATGGTTGTTTATCTATGGTATAGAAATTACAGATATATACAACATAAGTTTGATGTCTATTGTATACATTTCTGGCCGTATCAAATATTTAATACCTGGTATTCTTTGGGATTTGTTAGCATCTCCTTTAAAACTTGCCTGCGGCAGTTACAAGATGGAATGTAAAAAGTGGTTTTGATTATCGTTTTGGATTGTCACCTTGACAGTTTGGGCTAGGTTTTACAGGCATGGAGAAAGAACACACACAGACGCACACAATTGCTCGTTTTCACTTTGCATCCCTTTCCCAGTAGACAATGCTCTACAGAAACGGCTCAGGAGCAGAATAGACATGAAAGGATTACCAAGTGGAGCTATTTGAGGGAACCCTGGTTCATTATTATTTGGAGACAGGAATATGTAAGCGGCCAGTTTAATCTATAAATTGCTGTTGCTAGGGGATCACAAATAGATCTTAGCAGGTATTTGAGTGGTCAACTCGAATACACCACTGCCAACAAACCAGAGGGAGGGAAAAAGCAAGTGGAAGGAAAGACAAAAGGGAATAGAAGTAAAAAATCAAGAGAGGAAAAGCAGAGTATCTTTAGCTTTTGTCTCCCATTGAATGAATAGGAAATGTTTAACACCAAGACAAGTCTAAGGTTGTTGCTTTAATTTTTAATCTGAGCTGGAGGATGCAAGAAGAGTGCTAATGTACCTATGTATATGTTTCCTTTAAAAAAGAAAACTGCTCTATCCGCTGTTTTGAGTACCTCACTAGCTATTAGCTTGCAGGTCCCCTCTAGGATGCAGGCTGCACTGGGCCACCGTTCTAGCAGTGCCTGTCAATCCCTTTTCATCCACTGGGGGAAAGACATTTTGTCACAAGTGAATGGAAATCTTACCTGAGCCTCAGATGGTGGGTGATAGGGTCCAAATAACTATTTATTTGTAGTTGGACTTCGTGTTTGTTTTGATGCAGAGCAGAGGCTGCTGTTTGCATGGTATTTGAGCGGGCTGTTCTGCGCACTGACTCTTAGACACGAGGAAGATTCAGATGAGTGATTTTATCATGAGGAAGGACAGGGAAATACTAGTGATAGGTGAAACACATTTCTTCTTTCAGACTCTTTCACAGTACAACTGCAAGTTGAGTTTCTGAGATTTTCCTGCAAATGACACCCAAGCATCATAATGAATTGAGTATATTAACATCCGTCTTTACACTGAGTCTGCACATAGCTTTACCCTGAAATCCACAAGCCTTTGTGAAGCATACAGATTTTTTTTTCATTTAAGTCCTTTTATTACTGTGGTGCCAGCTATTCCTGCTATCGTTAAATGTCTGTCAGCATTTCCATTATAAACCTTATTTTCAAAGGATTTATAACCTACCTATTTTACTTCATGTTGTTCTGAAACTTGCCATAGGAAATTTTCAACAGGGAGTAGATGGCACTGTCTTTCCTTGTAACATTTGATTTAAACACATATAGCTATTCTAGACCGACTTTTGCACAAGACAAAGGAGCATCTCAAGTAGTATCATTTTCCTACAGAATAGAAGTTGAGTAGGATATAAGGCAAAGCATGAATTTTGCAACTTGGGAAAAAATTGCAGAATTTTTTATTTTACAAATAGAATTTATCAGATAGCCATGACTACACAGTGTGTTGATAAGGAATGGATATTTTTCCTCACCAACCCCCTCCCCCATAAGCTTGAATACCATATTTCATGCATAGCTATACTTTCAACATTAATTCCTAAAAGTCCTGTAATTTCTATTTATTCTTAACACTTAAGAATGCACAAAAATACTGAGTTTAATGAACATGTCTTTAAAACATATGGAGAAGTGCTTTTAGTCACAGGTAATTATGTAGTTCTGTGACAAATGATGAGCTGTACTGTTGTCATAATACAAAAAATCCTTCCCATTGGCTTCTCCCTCTTGCTGTAGCCAAAGGAGTTACCGTATTACTCTTATGCAGAAATCTGGGCAATGACATCTTACTGACTTAATGCCTAATCCAAAACCTAATGAGGTAAAAGGAATATTTCCTTCGACTTCAGTAGTCACCGGAGCCTCATGGCTCATTCTAATATTTCTCTCTTATGTAAAGAAAGGCCTATTTAGGATGTGGTTGGGGTGTGTGTGTGTGTGTGTGTGTGTGGAGCGGGGCAGGAAGAGAGACTGATTTCTAGAAAGAAAAAGTCTAAAAATCTTATAATATTCAGGCAAACTGGAAAATGGGGGTTATGTTTCTGCTTTTTCAAATTCCCAGTGCCTGGAAAAGGGGAAACGTAACCCCCATTTTTAAGAAGGGAAAAAAGGAAGACCCAGGGAACCACACACCCATCAGTCTCACCTCTGTGCCTGGCAAGATCATGGAGCAGATCCTCCTGGAAACTATGCTCAGGCACATGGAAAATAAGGAGGTGATCACTGACAGCCAACATGGCTTCACTAAGGGCAAATTGTGCCTGGCAAATTTTGTGACCTTCTATGATGGGGTTACAGTATTGGTGTATAAGGGAAGAACAACTGACATCATCTACCTGGACTTGTGCAAAGAATTTGACAGTGTCCCACATGACATCCTTGTCTCTAAATTGGAGAGACATGGGTTGGATGGATAGACTACTCAGTAGATAATGAATTTGCTGGCTGGTCACACTCAAAGGGTTGCCATCAATGGCTCGATGTTCAAGTCAAAATCAATGATGAGTAGCATTCCTCAGGGGTCAGTATTGGGACCAGTGCTGTTTAACATCTTTGTTGGTGACATGGAGAGTGGGATCAAGTGCACCCTCAGCAAGGTTGCTGATGACACCAAGCTCTGTGGAATACTCAGCATGCTGAAGGGAAGGGATGACATCCAGAGAGACCTTGACAGGCTTGAAAGGTGGGCCCATGCGAACTGCATGAAATTCAAAAAGGCTGAGTGCATGGTCCTGCACGTGGGTCGGGGCAATCCAAGTACAACTACAGTCTGGGTGGAGGATGGATTGAGAGCAGCCCTGAGGAGAAGGACTTGGGGGTGTTGGTTGATGAGAAGATCAACAATGTGTGCTTGCAGCCCAGAAAGCCAAGTGTATCCTTGGCTGCATCAAAAGAAGCATGACCAGCACATTGAGGGAGGTGATTCTGCCCCTCTACTCCGCTCTTGTGAGACCCCATCTGGAGTACTTCATCCAGTTCTAGTGTCTCCAGTACAAGAAAGATGTAGATCTGTTGGAGTGAGTCCAGAGGAGGGCCACAGAAATGATCAGAGGGCTGGAGCACCTCTCCTATGAGGACAGGCAGAGAGAGTTGAGATTGTTCAGCCTGGAGAAGAGAAGGCTCCAGGGAGACCTTATAGCAGCCTTCCAGTACCTAAAGGGGCCTACAGGAAAGATGGTGAGGGATTGTTTACAAGAACGTGTAGTGAAAGGACAAGGGGTCACGGCCTTAAGCTGAAGGAGGATAGATTTAGATTAGATATTAGGAAGACATTTTTGACTATGAGGGTGATGAGGCACTGGAAGAGGTTGCCCAGAGAAGCTGTGGATGCCCCCTCCCTGGAAGTGTCCAAGGCCAGGTTGGATGGGGCTTTGGGCAACCTGGTCTAGTGGAGGGTGTCACTGTCCATAGCAGGTCCCTTTAAGGTACCTTCCAGCCCAAACTATTCTGTGATTCTATGAATCTATGATGAAAAAGGTGTTGTTTTCAACAAATGGATTAATTTTAAAGATGCATTTTACATTTTGAAACTCAAATAACTAACATCATTGTAGTTTCAAAATATTTCAAAAATAAGATTTTCTTGTTTATTAGGCTTATGTGATTAGACCAAAGGAACCACGTATTTATTAAGTTGAATAGTAGATTATTTGGTAGCAACATACTCTGATCAGGAATGCAATAGCACTCTGCTGGATACAATTTCGATGCAAAGACTTTAATGTTTATGATGGGAGTTGTTTTATTTTAGTCTGAAAGTAGCAGCTCAAATAAAGGAGGAAAAGAAAAAGTTACACAGACGAAGCCATGGAGCTGCTTCACTCTTTTTGTTTGCCCACTACTAATAAACCCAAGGGCTGAAAAACATACTTTACCATGATTGCAATAAGCACAACATATTTTCTTTATTGAGAGAAGGTTAAACAGTGATATGATTTTGTTCTGTAAGAATCTAGAGTTGGAGGAGATTTCTAATCAGAGAGGGCTCTTTATTCTAGCAGAGAGGTAATGAGATTGCAATGGCTGGAAGCTGAGTATAGTTATGTTCAGATTAGGAATAAACAGTAGATTTTTAACACTAAAGGTCATTAGCCAGTTGTATTATCGTCAAAGGATGTGGTTGACAGTGTTTTATTGTTTCAAATCAAGTTTGTGTGGCCTTTGGAAAGGCAAGTTATAGTTTGGCCACAAGGTGTTAGTTCTGATGTAACAATTATTGGGTGAAAATTTGTGTTTTGTGTCACACAAAAAACAAGGCAAGATAATGATGACAGTAGATTTTGAACATCAAAATCTATGAATTGCTGACAGTCAGGTGACTTTCTTGAAAGAGTCAGATCAAACTGGTCAACCTCATGGGTACCTCACTCGGTAATACGCATCTCAGATATGCAGTCCAAATGTTATCAAAGTGGTAAAGGAAAATGTTGGCCAACAGTCGCTGCATTCATTCTGACTAAGTGTATGGAGTCTCTTTAAAATTATTTATTTGTACAAATATATGAATGTCATTTAGTGATTTGTTTAAATGAACTGTATTTTTCTAATGTGTTATCACAGGGCAAAGCTCTGGATCCAAATAAATTAATGGGGCCAGATTTTCACTTAAACTGTACCCTTTACATATTATAGAACATGTATATCTATCCTTCATACAGATAGCATTCTGAAAATAATTCTACATATATCAGATATAATGAAGCTATGTTCTGAAAAATATGAATGCAGCAAGGAAGAACATTGTTGTCAGCACACAGCTTTGATTTACTAGCATTTCTGGAGAACTTCATATTGCAGAATGTCACTCCATGATATTCTTCTAAGCACTCCCTGTAACTACACAAAGCACAGGTCATGCCACGTTTTCCTTCTCCTTCACTGTAAACTTTGGATAAATAATTATATTTGATAAATTTTATCTTATTTATTAATCCATACCAATTTCAATAAATTAATGACCCAAAGTTCAGGTGAGTAGTTTAACTAAATGTCGTCATTCAGTCTCCTTTGTCAGTCTACATATGTATTTTGGAATTTGTCTGTAGGTTGATACTTTTTTCAATTTTTGCAGGCTGAAGGGATTATTTGTTGATTATATGAAATATTATGTGGTTTTCATTAATATAATATGGCACAAATCTTAAATATTTTGTTGCTTTAAAATCAGTAAAGCAAGCACATTTCTATATGTTACAATACATATACAATGCATGTACATATTAGAGTACATGTACAGCACAATACCTTTTTACTGGTCTATATTGTAAGTGTCAGACTAACAAGCCAGTGAGAAAATTGAATATGTCACTTTTTGGTTTAGGACATGTGTTGCTCATCTAAGGAGTCAGGAAGTTTAGTTTTGCTTCTGAAATTTATTTTGGTTTAGAGTTACTAGAATAGAGTTGTCATCAGTGATTAACCTGGGTGGATGATGAATTACAATGTAACTCCAGAGAGCAACAGTTACAGACTGCTGCCTATAGACCTGAGCAGCAGGTGACCTCTATAGACCTATAGAGCCTCCCCATGTCTCTTTATTACTTTTTTTTCCGTGCAGGATTTTGTCTCGACAACCTATCTCTGTCTGTGATGTTGCCTTTCTTTCCCCTCTGGAGGCTTCTGCACAGCCCTGAGTGAAGTGACACAGCTGGGCCACATCAGGGCTGGACCACGGGTCCCTGGTGTGTGGGCAGCCAACCGCCCTGCCTGCTCCCCTCCCCTGCCCCCCCAGCTGTCGGGGACAGGACCTTACCGTGGGAGCTGAGAGGGTCGCAGGATGAATATGAGTTTGACTTCCTCAGTAATGTCCAGCACAGTTCTGCATGGCCAGAAGTCTTTCCTCATTAAAAAATACTGAGACTCCTTTGTTCTAATGCTCTTTCCTAGGCTTCTGCAATTACTTACTTTTAGAGACAAATAAATAGGAGAAATAGGGCTTTCTTCTGACCCATTACAGACATTCTTAGGTGTTGGTGATTTTTTTTTCTCTAGGTACCTTTTAAAATGTCAGTCAAATATCAGATATGTTTCCAAGACAGGTATGCTTCTTCTAATACAACGCTGTTTGACTTCATTGTCTTCCATGTACTCGCACAGCACCCAAAGGGGCAAGAGCTATGACTATAATGTTTACTAGATGGAGAACTGAGTCATGGAAAGTTAAGTGTCAAAGAAAAGAAGAGAAATCTTCAATGGAACAAGTAGATAAATTTCAGGTACCTGTGGTCCCAGTCTAGTGCCTCTGACAAACAATTCTCAGTCAAACAGAAACAGAGGTTATGTCTGTTTCACTGACGACAGGCTGTAGTACCGAAGGAAATATTAAAGCCTTTGAAGATTTTCATTTCAACATGAACTTACAGCATCTTCTAATTTTCAACAACCACAGTCTAGATTGGCGGGGGGNGTAAGATGTTCATAGTGTGTTTAATATCTCCTTATTCATACATAATGTTATATATATAATAATATATGCACACGATGGCTTATCTCCCTTATGACATTCATCTTCACCTGTGAGGAGAGAAATAATAAGTCACTGGTGACTATTGCACTTGACTTATCCCTCCACATCAGAGAAGATAAATGCCAATAGAGAGATCAAGCCTTTGTATTCTTTTCTAGGGAAAAGGGAATTTATCATAGGGATATTGGAATTTATCTTGATCAGATACAGGTGATTTCATCACGGTAATGAGAGAATCCTTATTGCATGCAGACAATGTCTATGTTTTGAGTGTAGTTTCATTTTTTATATCCTGTTTAGTGTAAAAAACAGACTCCTACTTTTAATTCAGTGCAAGTTGGAGCTCTCAATTCCTACTGAACTCCACTGGGGACAAATTATTTGGTTAAAGGGAGAAAGGAGCAGAAACAAAAGAGTGCATGGGAAGGAGAGCAAATATAAGAATTTATGTAAAATTAAATCAGTTGGTATACAACTGAGGCATTTGTTGTCATGCACATAAAATGCAGCATGTCATTTGAAATTGCAGACTTCCCAACTACTGCTAATTTAACACCATTTTAATACAGTTTTTATGCACGAAGTTAATATCTATTTTAGATAGAACTGCAGCAGAACAGCTTTTCCAGATATTGCATTTGAAAAATACAAGCAAACTTTCCTTCAGAGTAATATTTCACTGGTTCTTTTCATACCTGTCTGTATTTCCTTCTCTATTTCCTTTTTCTTGTTTAGTAACAAAGGTATTTTCATTAAAAACATGGAGTCTGTTTCTAGATACATTATTATGGCTTCATTCTGTACTCCAGGACCAGGAAGAGGCTACAAACAAATGGATTCGGCCTCTAGAAAATATCCTGAGGATATACTGGACAAGGAATTTGATCAGCATTTGATCAGAGAAAGCAGAGTTTCCAGCTCTTCAGAGGTCTGCTCGGTGGAACAGTTTTGGGAACAAGCCCCATACAATTCAGCTGCCATAATAATCTCTTCAGGCTGGAAAGGCTGAGAGACACCTACAAAAATTACAGTGTGACTTCATTGACAGCAACCATGAGGTGGAGCAGGTTAATTAGAAGGAAATCAAAATGTTTGTTTATGCTCAATAAATCTGATAGTACAGGAATACTGTAAAAGGAATGCAGTAAAGTACATGGTAATGTTGTGGCTGTATGTAGTGAATTACATTACATTTGTTAATGTTTGCTGGACTATTTAAAAGAAAATTTTAATCTATCAAAAATATCTCTAGGCTCATATTGCAGACAAGTCTGATTTGTGAAAGGTTCGTATTATAGATTCTTCAAGTATCAGCATTGCCTGGTGTTGCAGTACAGAACATTTTACAGTGACATTCCCCGCTGTTTGTCACTTTGCATCATGATGCTATATCTCAAAAATCACAGCCCCACCTAACCTCTCCACTTCTCTTTTTTATTTATTGAAAGCAAACGGACACTGAATAACTCTGGAAAGCAAGGGTTTCCAGAGATCAGGAACTTGGAAACAGTTTTTAAATTGATGTTTCATGGATTAAATAGGTAGAACTGTGACTACTTAAACTGGTATTTTAAAAAGGAAGGAATACCTTTAATTTCAGGAACTCACTTTAATAAATAGACTCATTAATGTAATTTAGAAAATACGTCCACCTTTGTTTTATACAAATAATTATACTTTTTTGTAACAATAAAAGAGTGAGTTCATCAATGAGTGTATCTGCATATCGTAGATACCCGTTTCTGTGTTTAAGTGTTTCACATAAATGTCATAAAGTTATCTTAGGGAATATGTGAATTCATCTGCATGTGTTATCTAAATAAATACTTTTTGTATACTTTTAAGTTCATATTTGTGTTGAGACTAATACACTGCAACCTTGAGCACAGTGGGAGCTATGAGAATCAGGGGAGCCATCAACCAGGCTGATTAGACTGCCCACTGAGCACAAGTGATATCAAAACAAGCAAGCTTTGGCCAGCATTAAAAGCAGAATGCAGCAGGAACTGCAGGCATGTTATACAAAGTGGGATGCTGTTGGCACTTATGAAATAGCAAGATGTTGCAAAATGGACCAATCACCCCAAAATGCAGCCCTGAGTGATCAGTGGGTCTCATGGGAATGATGGGACACGGCTAGTGGAATTGAAAACTAAATCACAGCCTTCACTGTGCACATAGTTAAGGATACACATGTTTATATATAATCTGTCCACATATCTGTCAACATTACTATTCATGACTGCTGTGGCACCTTGGTATGCTAGTGATATTTCAGTGAAAGAAAGCAACTTTTTTTTTTTCTTGTGAAAGAATTGCATCCTCATGTAAACAGATTTACAAAAAATGAAGAGGTATGTTTTCAAAGCATTGCATACAATTTTAGTATCATGGACTGCTACAGGTCTCAACATCAAGATCTGTACAACTTCTAACAGAATTCTAAAATAAATTTATAGATCTTTTTCTTTTTGGAAATATGTATATATAGACATACAGTATTTTGCCTATGATGTTCCTGTCGATGAAGGAAACATTATAGATTTCCTAATCTGAGGAGAGAGCAGGTAGAAGGGCAGATACTTCAGCTTGAGAGCTGAAGAAATTTTGCAATATTTTTTTCTTCTTAAAAGAGATTTAAAGCACTTCCTGCTATCCATGGCTGTGGTGGATCATTCATCTTGCGCACCAAAGGCTGAGGTTCTCTGTATTCACAAAAGGTCTGAGGTATCTTTACAAGTGAGCCTTTCTACTAATGAGGGGAATGGACATTGTGCTTGTGCTAATTGCAGGAGGAAGAAGTAGGGATTAGAAACTGAACCAGAGCAAATCTATAATTATTGGACTCCAAAGGCTCTAAAAAACCCATTTGCTTTGTTTTATACAGAAACATTTTGAGTTGCTAGGAGAAATGACAAACAAGGCAGTTAACCTCTGGTTAGATAAACTATCTGCTTCCTCCATCCATTGCTCTGTCCCCACCTAGAGCAGTTTTTCAGATTTATTTACTAATTTCTCCTCAATATGAAGCTACTTAAAATACCAGCGCTGTATAGCATATAGACCAGTGTCCACCACTTTCTTGTGTCACTTGAAGAACATGTTCAAATCAACAACTTACTTATTTTTGACAGAAATCTGTTGTGCCCTCATTTTTACACAGGAAAAATTTAAAAAATATAAAGTTAAAAATGTGAATTTTTTCCACAGCATTTTAAATCTCCTGCATTGAATAATGATTTTCTGTCCCTCAGTTTGTGTGGGGCATCATTTACCCTTTGCAATTATTAAATGCTTTTCACAACTTAAAAAAAAAAAAAAAAAAAAAAAAAGCTTTGATTGTTGGATCTTATTCTTACAATAGACCATGATTTGTGTCAACTTATGTGTGAAATGAGACAATTAAACCTTTGACATGAAAACTAAATTTTAAAGAGGATGTTGTCCACCACTTGAAATTTTGGCAGTTTGGTCTATAGGCTTTGTGAGATATGGAAATGGATACAACAAGAAAACTGACAACCCCCTCAACCATCAGAACTGAACTTCATGGGGTCTTAGTGGTACATCGAGCTAGAAGGGGTTACAATTTCAATATAAATGTGTACCTGAAGACTGAAGACTGTCAGTAAAGAGAAATTCATGGACTGCTTGGGAAACCTGTCAGACTCTTTCTGGTCTACATCTGATTTCAGCTACAGGGCCCTTCAACAAAGAGGATCAAAGTAAAATCTGTTGTTTAAAAAAATCTTGATTCTGCTTGGCCATAGCATGGGACACTCTTCTCGGGGAGTTCCTCATTATAAATATCAGTTTCCTAAGCTTTCAGTCTTTAACTAGTATTCAAATGAAATATGGTCCACAGTAAATCATATGTCCCACCATGCTTTTCAAGTGTCAGTAAAACATATGTACAGACTACATGATGTAGGTCTGCTAAAGAAGACTCAGCAGTCCTTGATCTCTCCTTTCCATTTCTCCTTGTTACCATGATTCCATGGTGTTTCTCATGAGAAAATAGTTATTTTACTTCACTTCAACAGTGTTTGCACACAGTCCTAACTGTGGCTTTCCATATTCTGAATGTAAACCTGTTCTGATGGATATATGTATGTTTTATGGAACCAAAATGTCAGTGGCCTTTGGTCCAAGTAATAAAATCAGCTCTTACACAGAAACAAGCAGTACTGTTAAGGCTTTAAACATCATCGTAAACTATCATGAGTCACTCAGTACATCATCTTCAGGTACAAGATCTTTTGGTCTGTTCTTACCAGCATCCATCAATCAAAGTTTATAGGCTCACAAATTGCTTGGCCAACACTCAGTAGTAATATTTTAGCCATATCTACACTGCAAATAAAATCCATAGAGAAAATGTAAGGTGAATGTCTAAAGTTTGGTTTAGCTTGCTTTCTTAATTTATCAAGTAAATTGATGTATTTCCCTTTTTTGTGAAAGCATTCACTTCTTGGATGTAGGTGTCCCAGATGCATCCATAGCCAAGGCTACACTGTTATGTCTCCCTCTCTCATGGAGATCACAACTGAATCTAGAAAAATGACATATTAGTTCTGCTCCTTTCACTTCATGAGTTTTGTACATTTTAAATTTAGCAAATATTTTTTTTCAAACAGTGCACTATTATAGTACAGTGATTTATCTTGATGGCAAGAATCACAGAAAAGGCACATGAAAATGAATTTTCTGCCTTCCTTGGCCAGTGTAGTCTCAAGTCAGCCTTGTTACACAAACAAGCAATTTCTGAACAAATAAAACCCCTGTCCATTATGGATAGACACATGGCTGAAAACTTAAGGTGAATTTCATGTTATAAGCATTACGAGGCTTCAGATTCTGAATCTAAGAAAGCACACACAAGGCCAAGGGCAATGTATCAGAAGAGACGTTACTACCATGCTTCTGGTCCAGGTTCAAGGCTCTTGGATGCTTTGGAAAGGAAAGTTACAGCTATAATTATGTGAAGAATATCATGTCAAATACACCATGCTGAAAATTGCCCCAAACTTCTTGGGTTTTGATATGGCTATTGTAATATCCCATGGTCTGTAATAACTTGCAATAGAATTTTTATTTTGCTTCATTCAGCATAAGCATTTGGGGTTTGCTTCTCAAAACTTTCCCCGAACTTGGATTCCTCTATGGTTTAGTATGTAAGTTAATAAAGAATGTACATCATCCCAGCACTGTCGCATAATACATACACCATCAATTACTTGCATATGCAGAGTAAGCAATGTCCTTTAATAAGCTGCTCTGAAATAAAATAGCCTTTTAATTAGCTTATAAATGTGATCAGCATCAGAGCACAAAGTATTTCAAACTCTTCTTTTCAAGTCACCAACCCAACACTGTCTCAACTGTGAGGGATAAGCAAATAGAAAAAGTGGTTCTTGGAATACAAAGTTCTTAGGTCAAGTTTAGAAGTTTTTTATTCTTAAAAAGTCAATGTATATCAAATGCCTCTGTGCCTCAGATTTCAGAAGTAATCATTTGCTCTATAAAGGCTGGTATATACAGACTTTTACATTACTGTTTCCTGTGTTGTAACTAAATGCCCTGCTCTTGCTCTTAAAATTATCTTGCTGTGGAGTAGTCCATTTTTACCTTGGATCCCCAAACTAACTTTTCATTAGGTATTTAGAGCTGACAAATCAATATCAATAGGTACTGGTCTCCATGCTAAAACCAGAAAGTAATAACACTGGGAAAGAGTCTCAGCAACCCCTAACAGCAATGGAAACTCTGCTGCATTGAGGTAAAAAAAAAGAGTAAGGTAGTTCTGCAGTGAATGTAATCTCTAACCTCTGCTAAAATAATTATATTTAAAAGTATAAGTGGCCACGTTGTGGTTTCTAGCACTAATGCATTGGGAATATTTATTTAAAATTGAAGGGAAGTAGATGTGTGAAAAGGTAGATTTTTTTGATTTGTGATTCCTAAAAAAAGATATTTTGAAGGAAAGGGGAGGAAAGTCTATTTATTTTTTTTAATCTCTTCAGAAATTATAATCTAAAACATGAAGTCAGAAGTTGGTCTTTGGAAAATTGTTTAGCACTTCCTAAATATGTTTCATTTGTGCTTTGTGGGTTAGCGTAAGTTAGAATGGTTCAGAATAAGGCTAAAGTGGCATGAAACTATGAGTACAGTTTTAATGTTCCTCCTCAACTCAGCCAGCAGGGGAAGAAAAAAAAAAAAAAAAAAGTACTTATGTCCAGAAAGTGCTTAAGCACCTGCTTCACATCATCTGTGTGATTCATTAAAAGGATCAACAAGTTTAAAGCTAAAAGGCATCATCTAGTTTGGTCTCCTGACTAAACAATTGCTTTGCTGGATAGTGACAATGAAAATATGGTTGCAAAGTTCAAAATCTCCCTAGAGCACCAAAAAGTGCCTTTCTTTTCTTGATGGGATATGTAGTGGATTTAAGTTTTCAGTACTGTGATATATCTTGAGAAACTTTCTGCGAATAACTGCTGATCTTGCACAATTACAAGTAAATTTATAGAGCTGTCAGTTTTCAAACATTTCAGATTTGTGTTTAGTTAAATATTATAAATAATTGGAATTTTAAACTGAAGGACATGCTGACTAGTGCACTGTCATTTAATTTTTTATAGGTTTATAAAGAATATATACTTCTAATACTTTGGCTTATTATGAGAAATGATTTGCAATAAAAATTGTGTGGCCTAAATACCTTTTTTAATAAAATGGAATTTGAGTGAAAACAGTTTATTTAGAACAAATAATACTTAATATAAATATAGTATATTTTGACTTTTTAATAAATATATGTGAAAATACTTTAAGCCTGGTTTGCTCATTTAACAAAATGTATGATAAGTGAAATGCTAAGCTACCAGACAGTTTAGCAATTCATTTTGCCTTAAAAATATGTTTAATGAGAAGAACAAGCAGCCAAAACATTTTGCTATTTCTTAGGGTATACAAAATGTACAAACCAAATATTTTATTATGGATCCCTATGTGCAAATAAGGCTATTTATAATGTATTTCATAAATGCTAATTTGCTTTGTAAGTCTCTCAGACTGATTAAGCACTGACTTTGGAGTGACTTATTGTATGCTTAAGTTAATTACATCCACAAATATTTGCAAAATCCAGGGAAGAGGTTGTGCCTGATATTAGTAAAGGCAGCAGAATCTAACCCATTGTTAACTTTACCTAGTAAAACTACATACATTGTGTCTTTGTTTTCTTTTTATTTTACTGACAGGCAATGGGTAATAAGATAAAACTGTACTACCAGTATATGGAGAAAATTAACCTTTTAAAAGATAAGCCTCAAAATATCACAAAAAGACACAACTGTGATTTTTGGCCATTCTATCCATGTGTCAAATAAGCTAATTCTGTCACAGCAAATACAAATATGTACAAATTGTATGCTTTAGAAACAGTATTGACTCTTTGGTGGAATCTCTATTTTAAAAATCACTAACACTTTTTATTGTTTTTGAAGTCTGTAAATATCAACTTTGCAAATCATATCCTTAGGAAGGTCTCAGATTGTAAAGATTACAAATACCTTTGCATTAGCTTTGAAAGGTCAGTGGATGTGTGTACCTTATGTTAACAAAAGTGCCTGTCACTCGAACATTGTCCATTCTTTGGAAAGCTATTCTCCAAAGCAGGAAAAGTAGTATCTTTTCATTTTCTTTTTTATTTTTTTTTCCTGTTTTGGTTTGGTTTTGTTTTTAATCTTTTCTTTGTCTTTCCCTCTGTTTTATTCGTATTTTGGAAAACAAAAAAGGTTTTGATTGTTGACTCAGTATTCAGTTATAATAACATTTAAATGTAAGGTTCACCACACAGATTAATTTAATTCCTGATCATATAAACATAGCTTACTGATAAAGAGATAGCCAAGGCTAAACTATTTCCAGTACTACAAGACCAGACATTGACTGGGACATGAGTAGTGTGTGTGTGTGGAGTCGAGCAGCAGGGGAGTTTGTGATTGATGATCCCTGGACTTTCTAGGAGCTATCGCTGCCTTGGAAATGATAGCACAGCGTTTGGGAGATAAAAGGATAATCACCATAGCAAAAAAAAAAAAAAAAAAGGGCAGTCACAAATAACTTTATACTTCATTAAAAAAAAAAAATCTATTCTTGGGTTGTAAACAGCAAAAGAGATTGTTTCTGGATTTCGGCCTCTACAAATGAAGCAGAGGTATGTGACCTTTTTGCCAAAATACATATCTACTCTATTGGCATTGACCACTTGCTACCCTCAAGCCCTGTACATATTCATTCTTAATTCTTGTTCTAGAATGGCTACAGACAGTGTTTGAGAAAAGATGTAATTTTGAATAGGTAGATAATAGCCACAAAATTACACACTGTAGTCCAAATATTTTTCAGAACTCACCAGGTATGAAAGTCGCAACACATTAACTCCCAACTCTCAGTCTCTGCATTTCTCCTTCCCTTTTCACAAAATAGCAGAACTGGAGCGTTCTTGTTTCTCCAAGATCCTGTCTGCAGTGGACCTCACTTATGCAGGGATGCAGGGTGGTCTAGACAACCACTGCCCAAATGCTTTCCTTTCCTGAAAAAGATGGTCCTGGAGTATTTATTCTTAATTTTTACAGTTCCTGTAAAGGAAGATTTTCATGTGGAGTGGTAAGTTAGGAACCTATTCAATTTCCATCCTTTTATTTATTTCGGGCTACAGAAAAAGAGAAGGAGCTGACAGCATGACTTGAACCAAAGGTTCAGTAACTCTTTCATGTCTTTCATGCTATCTCCTGCAGGTCTTTGAGTTCATTGTCATGATAGAGCAAAAGGAATAAAATCATCAAAAATTACAATAGTTTTCATGCCTTTCATTTGACAGTAATATGACTGGGGCTTAAAAATTAAAAACATCACCAAGAAGCTGACAAAGTTGCTGGTAATTCTTTGTCCCTCCAGTTGGATTTCAAGTGTTTAGGCAATCCTCAAAACCAGGTAAGAAAGGAGAGGGGTGTAACAGGTATGCAGCTGTGGTGCAGCTAAACACCACATAGCCACTTGCTCACCAGCCTCCCAGCAGGACATGGGAGAGAATAAGAAGAGCTAAAGCAAGAAAACTCTTGGGTCAAGATAAAGATAGCTTAATAAGCAAAGGACAGAAGAAAAAGACAAAAAGCAAAGAAAATTTTGAAAAGGCAGTCACCTTCCACCTCCCACAAGCAGACTGATGTCCAGCCAGCCTCCATGCAATTGTTAGCTCCCTAAAATGTCCCTCCCTGACATTTTTTTCTGAGCGTGACATTGTATGGCGTAGAGTATCCCTTTGGTAAATCTGAGTCTGCTGTTCAGGTTGTGTCCCCTCGCAGTTTCTTGCCCTTCCCTGCTGGCCTACTTGCTGCTGGGGGCAGAGTGGGAAAACGAGAAAGCCTTGACGCTGTGCAAGCACTCAGCAATAGCCAGAAGACTGGCGTGTTGCCAACACTGCTTTCGTCACAAATCCAGAACTCAGCACCATACAGGCTGCTCTGAAGAAAATTAACTCCATCCAAGCCAGACCTAACCCAACAGTTCAGAGCAAAAGTTTAGAAAGTAGATGGACAAGGTTGGTAACAAAGTGGTTAAAAAGAAAGAAAAAAGTACATAATTTATATATTTTATGTATGAGTACTGACATGTTTAGACTGGGAAATAAAGAAGATATTTATAGGTCACAATACAAGGATAACATGATCTGCTTTACCTATTTAAGCGAGTAAATTAATAGAGAGAAATAGAGAAGTTTGATAAGTTGATTCAAGAGTCTAAGAAAGAGGTTCAAAGAACATTAGTTTATAGAGTGAAAAATGAAGGAGATTTCATAAATTTTCTAGTACTAATACCATGTGAAAAAAGATGGCACTAACAAGCATCTGAAAAATATTTCTTAGGCCTAATGAGACTTAAAACCTTTCTTGCTATGATCTTAGGGCAATACATCAGAAAGCTATCTCTTACAATAAACTGTATTTTCAGCACAGACTTTACGCTACATTTGCTATTAGAAAAATCACAAGAAAGCGTTAGAAACCACCATTCTTCTAAAAACAGATCAACTTTGTTTTGTTGAAAACAAGCAAATGGCAGACTGCTCAGATTTGATAGGCAATTAGATTATTCCTTTTAAGTAGTGTTTGTTATTGAACTAATCATGTCCTAATGCTTACAACCTTAATTCTACATATTGCTATCAAAATATATATGTGTATTGTAACAAAACAGCTATTTTTGACTCAAGTTGATCAAGCATTCTCAAGTGAAGTTGTTTTCATGTGTACAAAATATGCTGATTTCTTGGAGCCAGAATACTTCACACCAGTATGCAGGATTTTATGGCATTATTTTAAGATGGGTATTTTTGGCCCAGGATTGAAGTTGAGACCGGCAGGAAGGCCAAATGGAAGCAGAAACTCAATTTCCAGGATTTCCCAGAATATCTAAAGAGTCTAATGGTCAGGGCTGTCTTGGGATGAAGCCTCTGATTCAGAACAGGATGTGCATGTCCATCATTCCTGGTGAATGTCCTACACACCAGGTTCTTACAAAGCAGGTGCTTGCACCATCTTCTCCAGAATCCTTCCAATAATTGAATGTTCTTTGCAGATACCTCCAGGAACTATAGTCAGTACTATGGCAGCCACCTGTCCTGTACACAACTTGAAAGAAGTCTTGGAAGTTATTAAGTGTTGTCATGTAGCTTAGTTTTGGTCATTAACCTTAGAAGGCAGTTGCCCCAGCTGCCCTCTGGTGAAAGCCCATAGGGAACCCAGGGGTAATACTGGACTGACCTTGGGAATGGTGTGAGTGCGTCAACTTCAAGTTTCAGAATGACCTTGCTACTGGCCTCTTGGCTATCATGTGCTAGAGCTTTTGTTTTTTCAACAGGCTGTTGGGCTTCTGAAACCTCCTCTCCCAAAATATTCCCCATCGTTACCCACTGTCAGCTGCTACACCCAGCAATGTCTCCACCTTGTACTGTAGCCCCTGGACTTAGTGCCCTGGTACCTAGTCCCTGCTGCAGAAGTGCCTCTTCTGAAAAATCATCCTCTCTTCCACACCTGTGACTCTGCAGTTGTTGGGGATGTCACTCTGTGAAACCCTCCTTTATGCAGAAAGGGTGAAAATCACTTTTGTTTTAAACTTTAACAAACAAATTTTAAAAGCCTGATAATTATTCTGTCTCTCAACTTCTCTTATTCCACCCTATCTCATTTCAGCTTTTTGTTTGCCACAGAAATTAATTTGTACAGTGGGGAAGTAAAAAAAATTTTTTTAATTGCTTTAACTGAAAATCAATTTGCTGTGGCATTTTGTTCTTCTAAAAAAGTTAATCTGAGGTGAAAATATTTAGTTTAAAAAAAATGAACAGCTCCAATTGTGGTTTTGGAAGCAAACTGAAAAATATACTGGAATGGACTTCTCGGATTGTACGAGCTGTTCCTATCCCACTCAAAGACTTGCTAAACTGGTGACACTGCACATGTAAACCTCAACCTCATCTTTTCTGCAAGCTGCATGTTCTCATAGATTTCCTCTGAAAGTCTCTAACTCTTTCTTTCTACTTGCGCAGAAAATGAGACAGGCTTCTCTTAGTCAGAATTAACAGGCTGCACCTACAGAATCGAGTCAGCACAACTTTCTTGGTGTTTTAATGCAGATTCCTGCACTTGCTAATAGCTTGGGTCAACAGATGAGCCCTGCATTCCCACGCAGGGGCATAGATCGTACTATCCTGATACAAATGTCAAATAAATTACCAAGCCGTTAGTTCCTTGGCCATACTGTTCGGGGAAATAAATAAGATGGTGACCTAAGCTATTGTTTATGAGTCAGGTCTTCATCATGTAGTAGACATGATTGTACATGAGAAATAACAGCACAAAGCAGAAAGATCCCAAAATTTTGCTGTGTGGTTACACTTACCACATGGTATATTAAAATATAATGAAAATATATTATGTTACAAGATATAAAATAATGTCAAATAGAGGAAAATGCAAGCAGGCTCCTGACTGAATAAATCAGGGAGAATAAGCAAAGCAATAAATTCCAGTCAGTTTCCTCGCTGTGTGGGCAAAAGGGGATTAAACAAGGCAGTGGCTTAAATTTATAGTAGCTCTTATTTATGAGTCAGGCCTCAATCATGTATCAGAGACACTAGGCCTATAATAATGGCACAAGCAAAACAGAACCGATTCTCAGAGGGCAGATGCCTTTAGGACATGGAAGTGTGCGGCTGCACAATGTAGAAACAGAAAATGAAGGCAGAGAGGGAGATCTGAACAACACCCTCACCATATTTCCCTGCTATGGAAGACAATAACCCCAGGATTTTCCTCTTCTGTTGCCTGGCTCCCTTACCTCCACCTTTGCCAGTTCCTCCCCTTCCCCATTGCCACATTTTTATTTTCTTCATATAGTGTGAATCGGGAAAATAACAGAAGGGCTTTCTGCCAAGTCAGGAGTGTACGGGGAGCTGGAGTCGCTCCTCTTGTCAGCTGTCTCAGCAGAACAGCTCTCCTTCTCCCTATCTTCTACATACTTGTGACAATCTTATATAATTGGGCAAAGTATTTGGAAAAAAGCCTGTCATTTGCTTGTAAAACACAGGGATACACATGTAAAGCAGCAATGCCTCACAAAAGAGCTGGGATGATAGTAGCTACCAAATTAAACATGAGCTTGCTTTGTGATCCGAGCTGAAAAATCCACTACAATTTTTGGCGGTGTATGCAGAGTCATCGTATCGGATTGGCAACACGCGACTCTCTGCGAGCCACCGAGTGAGCTCCAGCCACTTTGGTACAAGGGAGATGTCAAAACAAACTGGTGGGAATTCGAAGCGGAACACTCCTTTCCCCTCTCCTCCCTTCACGCCTACCCGCCTCCGAACATCTGACGAGGCTGGAAGAACTGCTACATCCGGAGCCTTTTAAATATAGAACTTGTGAATGGTTTGTACTGATTCATATATGCATCACTGACACGGTGCTGGCAGTAGCACAGCGATGAGTGCAGCATAAAATCTATGTGAAACAGAAGAGGATATAACTTTTTGTTTATGTCAGTCAGACTTTGGTTCAGTAGATATTGGTTGGTTAAACCAAATTTATATCTGGGACATATAGCTGTGCTATATTAGGAGTGTTTTGGCCAAAGAGGTATTGTCAAAGGAAGGAGCAGTCTGTCAAGAGTGACACGCGCTGCTGGCACGTACCAGTTTGGCACAAATTTGTTCATGAGAGGTTTCTTGGGTGCAGGCTGGAAAGTCTGGTCAGACAAGAGGGAGGTCGCAGAGTAGCTCATAGTGTGATGGTCCTGCTCACTTGGGGCCAAATCAAGTCCCCTATCTCACGGTCCACCCTGGGGGCTTGTATTCAATCTTCCACATTACAGGTGGGTGCTCTGACCACCGGTGTATTTCCTGCTGGAGAACTGCCCTGCAGAAATAAACACAAGATGCAGTCTCTAGCCAAACAGCTTTCAATTATTTGCTGGGATGTAGAAGACCCAAGTTTGAATTCATGGGACAATGAATGTTAATTTACGCAGAAGTTTGTAGTCCCTCTTGAAAGAGAGCCATCCTAAAATAGCAAGGAATAGTGGCTGAGACACACATGAGAGAGAGAGAGCAAGAGAGAAGCAGAAGTGAAGTGAGGCGAAATGAAGTGAATCTAGTTTCCCCAACAACACACATGGGATCTTGAACTATTCAGGGGCATTTCTGATATTCATCTTCCTTCTCATTCAAACTTCAAAAGGTCTTAATTTTCATCCTAAATGGAAAGAAAACCTGACAAAATCTCAATATTCTCACATAAGGGAAAAGGACTATGGGACCCTGCTACCAGTCTGGTTAATAGAAGTATTAAAAGTATCAACGCATATTGCATAAAGAAGAGGAATAGCAATAGGCAGAAATGGTGTAACTACAGTAACTGTCAGGAAAAGCATGTACCACTTGGGTTACTGAGGCAATTAAATCTCTTTGCAATTAAGCTGTACAGGCTGTCCAGAAAGGTGAGGGGCAAAGCTGAGGAGAACAGGACTTTACTGATGGAGGATGGGCAAAAACCTTCACAATTATTTTTCTTAATTCCTTTTGTTTTGTTTAAGAGTCCCCATCTCTAGCAACATATAAGCATTCTATCTTAATTCCTCCAGCTGAAATATTTTTTGAGCATAATCTCAGAAGAAAGCAGGTTTTAAAATGAAAGGAGAAAGAAGTAAATATTTTACGTTCTGTAGCATTCCATAGAGATAGAAATGCATCATGGCCAGGTTTTTCTCAGATTATGTGTTATTTTCTAGTGCTGTTATATGTTTTACAAGACACAATATTGATTTAATGCAGTAGTTGGTTCTCTTGTTGTGCCTTCCAGGCACTATTCATTAAAAAAAAATCCCAAACAACAAAACTCTCACACTTAGCAAAAAATACTACATACTGTACTGCCCCGTTTGTAGCATTACAGACTGTGGCTTTTACACTGCTAGCACAAGTGAGGTGCAAGCTGAGACAAATAATGCTCCAAAATCTGCAAAATGTCCCTCTCAAGCCTGTTCAGTTTACAGGTTATTCCATTAGTTGTTTGGGATTTACTAGTAAGTATTGAAAACCTGATAGGAGAAATTACTTACATTTGTGGAAATTACACTTCTCTTGATACTTATCATCATGTGATCTGTTTTTCTGTTCATTCCTAATGGTTTGGGGATCATGGTATTCATGATTACGCCTCCTGTCATGTGGATCTTCTTAATTCCAATTTTCCTTTTTTTTCATCTGTTAGGCAATTGTTTTGCCTGCGAGTGGGCTGTTTTGTGCCCTTCTGAACTAAGATCTCCTTCACAACCTTCTCGAATAGCTCAAAGCTTAAAGGAGCAAAAGTAAATATATTTTTCTTACTCTTTAACTGTATTTATTTTACGTTGTCTGCTACCCTGCCTGCAGCACTGCTAGTGCTCCCAGAGCTCATGAACCTATTTACTTTCCATCCACTGCTTGCTGCAGAAGGCTTTGTTCCTGTCTATCACAGTGGGGAAAATTGTTCACAGCTTTCCAGGTCTTATCATAGCAGTTGCAGGTAGACAAGAAATATAAACAGGCTCAGGAGATCTAGGTCTGAGGGTGGAAGAAGGTGATTCCTGAGGTAATTTTAACTTTCAGGATCGAACGCTTGGGCAAGATTTTGCCAGGACCTGTTGAGGCAGCTGGGAGATGTTGGCAAAGAAGAAAAGTCTGTTTACAACTTCTTCCTTTGAAGGAGGAGTCCATCTTGTCCCTTTCCTGTTATGGACTGCTTAGCATTAATACGGCAAAAACAATTGGGATGAGAAATTCTCAAGTTGTGATTAGGAGATGAGCCTCAACTACCACTCTACAATTTGCAGACTAATTATGGGAATTTCTCAGGGTTGGGGTTTTTTTGTTGTTGTTGGGGTTTTTTTTAATATTGGAAAAGGAATAAAGGTCTTTGCAGAAAGGAAAACTAGAGGAAAGAGAAAATTTGAGGTTGAGTTCTTTAATGCAGAAGATTCCTGTTAAGGAGAAGCTATGTGCTGCCAAGTATGTGAGATGACCATTGTCACCTCTTGGGCAGTTTACGATACATTAATTTTACTGTGTTTAGTCTTAGAAATTCAATGAAGATACTAAAGTGAACTTCTGAAGTGGCCAGGGAAACCCAGGAGCAGTCTTTCCTGAGGAAAAGGGGGTAACTAAGGAGACGTTCTGAAGTCTGTGGGCAATCTTTGTGAGCTTCATCTGTCACAAATGTTGCATGTCTGATATCATTTTCTGTCACTTTTTATTTCATTTGTTTACAAACTGGATTTTTTTTCCCCCTCAAAAATATGTCCAGGGAATATCCTTCCAAGTATGCTATCAAACAGTTGACCTTGAAAATGGAATAACTTGCAAATGAATAGAGAACAAGCTAAGACAATAAAAGCATTTTAAAAATAATTTTTTTTCCCTCTTTTCTTACTCATTCAAGCCATGATGTCAATATTGTGACTGAGCCACAGAAATGGTCTGTTTCTACATTTGCAAGAAGAATTGATCAATGCAATGAGTTTTATAAGTTTTTTTCTAGTGAAAAAAGAACTGTATACCTAATGAAAAAAATAAGCATTTACCTTCTAGCCTTTCTTTATTCTGTTTGTTAAATGGAGACAGGAAGTGACCTTGAGGAATGGACTTGTCTTCTGTGTTTCTGTAGAGTACAGTGTCACAGGAACAGTAGCGGTTCCTAAGGCATTGGCATTACTTTAATACATACCAATAATAACCCTTCATTACTTACCTCCACGGTTTACAGATCACACACTCATGCAGTACTAGCAAAAATACCTTGCGTCCAACTTATGCAGGAAAGTCTTCTTTTGCCGTCTTTACCCATTAAAGAAATTACAGCAGAAATCACATATAATTTGCAAACTAAATGAACACCTTCATCTTGCAGTCGGTGGTTTCATACCTTCTACTTTTATTTGGAAGTTCAAACTGCTTGGGCTAGCCCTGCCCCAAATCCGCAGCGTCTTTTGGCATGACTGCAACTAACTCGCATTCCCCACAGCATCATGACGGCAATACCAGCCGAAAGCGCTTCCCTCTCCTGTGACTGCTGGCTTGATGGGCTAATCTAGTAGCTAGGGAACAGGAAGGAGAGAAACTTGGGACCAGGGAAGGAAGTTTTTGGCAAGGAAGGCTGCCTGGCTGCATGAGGGAAGTCTACATATTTCCTTACCGAACAGGCTCCCTGCGTGATTACACGGCATAGTAAATCTTGATTGCAAGAGCTGTCTGAATGGGGTCAAGTTTTGCTGAGGGTAGTATACCCACATCGAAAATTAACTCAGCAGTCTTCCCCAAGTGTCCCACATTCTCATTCTACTAGACACATTTTGACAGTCCACGCTCAGTGTTAACTAATTTTATGCAAAGCAGTAAATTTGGAGAAATTTATTCCATTGCATGAAGTTGCTAATCTATATAGAATTCAACAGAAAATTCTGTAGTTGTTGTAATGGTAATCTGAGCAAATGAAACTTTTTGGCCTGCCTGTATTAGATCATTTCTGTTTCAGAGGATGAAAGCAGTCTTAAAAAGAATAGCTTTCTCTTCTGTACACTTTCTGTATTAGCCAGTGAAGAAGTATGCAGAAGCTGGTCTAAATTTGCTTTGTTTATATGCAACATGTACATATTTATGTGTGCTTCATGTATTTTTTCATTTAAATTTCTCTCTTTTCCCCTCACTAACTCCTTTTATCATAGTGTGTCCTAAGTGAAAGGCAAACTCAATTAATCATCAACCAGCTTGTATTTCTATGGCATCTGTCTCCCTGATATCTAAGCATTATTTAAGCTTGTGTTGAATTTTGTGTTCAAATTTGCCCATCCTTGCTAGAAAGAGGCATGAGGCGATTTCAAGAGCAATTTACAAGGAGCTTTTTTCCTCCTCTGTATGAGAGCAGCAATTCCTCTGATTCACAGGTTGACAGGAGCACATCACTCTGGTGCTCAGATCAGTGCACGAGCTGCCCATCGAATAGCAGATCAAGTTTAAAGTCCTAAGGGCAAATTCTGCTGTCAGTTACACAGGTGAACATGTAACTATAAGAGCAGAATTTGGCCCCTAGTCTTGATCTTCAAGTCTCTCAGTGGGAAACTTGATTACTGTGTTTAGGACAAAGTGTAAGAATGCTTTGTAAAGAGCTTGATACACACGTACCGTGAGACACAAGTCTCTTTTTCTGGTTACTTTTGATAGCATTTGGGAAGTTCTTGAATTACAGCTGCTCTTAGGCTGCATGTTGTACTATTGTATTCTTTTAAAGAAGAATCATTTTCCTTGAGTCCCAATATGCAGGACAGTAAATGTAGCATTGATAAAAGCTTCATTTCCACATTTTCGTGAAAGCATTGGCTAGGAAAATTGAAGTCGTGGATAAACTCCCAGCCTCTAAGATAATGTGTAGTTAATTCCTCCTCCCCTCCCCCCCGCCTTCTCCTTTCACCAGACTTCCCAAACTGTGTCTTGGGTTTCTTTAGCGCTTGAAATACTCTGGATTTCAGAATGTCTTCCTATCTCCTGCCTGTAGGCACTTCTGACAGAAGCTGAACAGTTCCACAAATGTGGGTACTCTGTTTTATTTATTTTAAAATTTGCCTAAATGCAACATTCTCTGGGGTTCAGGTTAGCTGTATCTAAGTGCTTGAGTGTTCATTAGGTGCTTCCTCTTAGGGTGTATTTTGCCCATAGGAGTAGCTCTCTGACCTACCAAGGGAGCCAGAAGACAACCCACAACGAGAACATGCTCAGTCTGCTACAATTTCAGTGTTGCTCTACTGCAGTATTTTTTTATTATTATTTTTTTCCCCTGACTGTGTGAAAGACAGGCTTTTCTTCACGTTTTTCCCAAGGGCCTCATGAAAATAAGCCAACAGTTTCTGGATTCAGTGTCTCACACTGCAGTCATGAGGAAGTGGGGGCTCTCAAGATTCGCAGAGATGGTTTCCTTACGGCATCAAGACTGACACTAGATCCAGGCTGTTCCACAGGGGACCCCTAAACTCCATGCACCCCTTTGTTTCCTTGCCCCACCTCTTCACGGCTCTGGTCAAACGATAGATTAGAGCAATGTCCACCAGATGGCAGCATGCCATATCGAAAATCAGTCACTTAAATCAATATTTAGGCTTTTTTTTTTTTTTTTTTTTTTTTTTCCAAGATGCACCATTAAATCTCATAAAAACTCATGACCTCAGAAATTCAGGTGATGCACTTCAGGCACATCAGCTGCTACCAGTACCCAGAGGAGCCTGTGGGTGGGAGGATGGCATCTTAACATGATGCCAATGCTTCCCAGCCCACTTTTGAGATGGCAGAGAAAATGAAAGACACAATGCAGAAACTGTCCCTCCTCAAGGCTTTCAAGGGATGTTCTTGGACATCACAGATGCAAGGACTGCATGAGTGGCTGCAGGCTGTAAGAGCATGGTAGACCGGAAGTGCCACCAAGGCCTCCCTCTTAGAGGCCTTTCCCACCACTTGGTGACCTGGGCAGCAAATGGGCATGGCGGCACCTCCCTGCAGCTGCTGCTGGCCTAGAGGATCCACGTCCAGGAGACAGGGTGCTGCTACCAGAAGCCTGCAGGAAGGAAAGGTCCAAACTCCTTCTACTGCAGACAGGAGGTAGGCAGAGCTGGAAGAGAGTTTCAGAGCAGATGAGAGAGGACAGGGAGGAGAAGACAATCTGCATTCACATGTGTGTATATGTGTGTGCCTGTGTGTGCAAGACAGAGAAGCCCACCTCCCATTAAAATCTGCCGTTAGCAATGTTGAGAAAATTACTACAACGGTTGTGTAGGCTTCAACATGGCAATGATGTTTGCAATACGACCAAATCATAGATATGTAAAGCCATGAAAGTGGTCATTTTTATCATGAACATTGATTCATAGTTGCATAACTAATCATGACAACTTTATTAATTGCTTATTACCAAGGGTTTTCTCTTTTATTAGAGAACAAGTGACTTCCTTCCCTTGTAGTGGTGTATATTCCTCTGTGTGATAGAGATTAATGCATGAAGCTTTGCAGGAAACTGCCTCATTGATTTTGTTGCCTTTGTATTTGTCTTCCTTAGGTGACTCCCAGTAACATAGATAGAGGGGATGCAAAGAATTTCACTGGGACATCAAATACTGTGCTTACGGCAACTCAAGTTTTGGGCTTCATTTGGAAACCCATAAGCAGTAGGTCCATTTTTCTCTGTTGTAATTTTTCCTTCAGTTTTATTGACTTACTAGAAAACGTGTTGTTAATTCAGATCTAACAGTATGTAATGGCAAGTTATTTCGACCTGTGTTGGTTTTGCATAATGTATAATTACCATAATGTACTCAAGAATACCTTCTATAGCTTTTTTGCAAAATGTAGTTTTGTATACATGTGTGCAATTGAATGTACTTTTGCATGAGACTTTATATGTTTTGCTCTTATATATGCCTCTGCGTGTATGTATGTATGCATTTTACCAGCACTTTAGACATACTCTGGAAAATTGAAAATTTCTGTTGTTAGTGTTTAACCTTATGACTCTGCTGTGTGTTGAATGAACAATTATTATAGGACCATTTCACCCTGCACATTAGTAGCATATATTGCATTCACTGAACCTAAGAAGAAACTTGACTTTAGATCTGAAAACCTTCAGTAAGGGAAAGTCTTATATCGGTACTTTCGAAAGCCTATAGCTTGGGGATAGTGTACATGAAAGAATGCAAGAGAGCTGATGGGGTACTTTTAAAAAATGTCCTGACAGAGTCAAGGTGATGGCCATTTTTAGCTGCCCTGCTATCCATCACCTCTTTCAGCCAGGCATACTCCATCATATGCAACAGCCTCATGAATTTATGCATCAAGCTGTGCAGCCAGTCGTGCCGAGGGCTCTGGTGACAAGTGAAATTGCTGTGCGCCTCATTTAGCTGTTTATTGCGCCTGAGTACGTGTTGCAGCTGTCATCTTACGATGGGATGATAGTGCTCGTTAATAGACAAGACAGGCAAATAATGATGGAGACTATAGCAAGAGATGCTCATCTGCCAATAGGCTCTCAGCAATATCACAAACATTCACAAAGTTTTCAATCAAAAACAACACCGCAAGAAAATACTGAGGCCAGCATCTGGGGTTTTTAAGTGACTAGCAGTACAGATTAAACTTCTGAGAAACTGCAGCCCAGTCTACCACGTAACTTCACTTCTTGACATTTTACCTTTTTTTTCCCCTGTCTCTTTTAATGCCTTTTGAAAGGAATTATTAGTACTTGGCAAAATAACCCACTGTGTTCTTTCCATTTTTCTGATTCTTTAGCTACAACTCTGCCTGCTCTAACTAGGATTGCTCCCCCTTGTTTGAGCGGTGTGACTGCAGTGTGCCAGGAACTTGCAAGCATCGCTTCAAGGTTCTGGCAAAAGTTTAGCTTAATAAATTTCAGTTCCCCGGTTATGCTATTGTCCATTTGCCTGCTTGTATACCTCCCCTGGAAAAAAACCCAACAACTCTATTTTAGTGGCATGCAGAATAATTTCAATAGAACAAAAACCACCTGTGAAGCCCACATTTCTTTCTGTGAAACAGCAGATATCATGAATGCAAAGTCGCCTTTATAAAACTCTCTCAGTGAAGATGGTGCAATATTCTGCCTTTCCCCTCTATACTGAAATTTGTGATGTGCTGCAATTTGCAACTTTTCTGTGGTTTGCAAAATTCTTTGCTCAGAGACTGTAGTATGACTTTTCTAGCTTATTTATAAGGAAATTAATTTTGTAATTAAATCCTTCCATTAGAATGGGAGGCAAAGAGTTAATGCATTTAATGTAATTAAAGGAAGTATTTTCTGTATGTTAGATGAAGAAACTTTATGTAAATCCTCCTGGAATTTTTTAGAAAAGGTACTTTTAAATATTTTGTATGTGTACTTGCTAGACACTTTACTGAATATTAAGTCAAAGCTAACACTTTAAATAATATAATGTTAAATAATGAAAAACTCTCTCACACTTGCACACAAATACTCAAAAACACACAAAAGGTATGACTGCAATAAAATGCATTTTGTATAACAAGCAATAACACTACAAAGCAGTTGTGCAGGAATACAAAACTACAGAAAAAAAATCAAAGTGAATGCATAGTAGTTATTCGTGTAATAAGTATTTTCCACATGTAACTGACGTGTTTTCCCAGATTATTATTGCCTAATAAAAATTTTAAATAGGAGAAAACCCTGGAAAAGCAACCACAGTTTGTAATGTAATTTATGTGTCCATTCAGTTGCTATCACTGTAATATTGAGTAGTCAAAAATGAATCTATGGGAAGTTTATGACACTTTCAAACCGTATATGTCACAGGATGATCTAAAACTGCTTTGCAAAGGGATAAACATTATCCTCATTTTACAGATTAAGATACTGAGGAAAGAGAAATTTCCTGTTCCAAATCAATATTAAATAAAATACGTGTTATATGACTTGCTCTTGCAAAAGTCTAAATAAGATGAGCAATCTGTTTTGCAAGGAATCTAAAGCCAACCTAAGACCAGCAAACTTAGGGTAGGTTTCCTCCGAGCGAGCATTAGCCACCCAACATCCCCAAAATAGCTGCACGATCTGTGATGCGAGTTGCCTGGAGTCTCTCTGTAGAGACCAAATAAAAGAGACGAAAGTGAAAGCCCTGTGCGTCCTGCTCTGATGGGAGTGTAAATGAAGAGGCCTTCTTGCACCTTTGTGGCTCTCCTCTGGCTCCTGACAAGTGCTTTAATTTTAGAGAAACCTGGGGTTTTTTGGAGAACTAAAGTGGAATCAGATACCTCCACCTTTACAGTCTAACCAATATATCTCTATTTTACTAATGAAAATCTGAGACACAGAGTGATGATGTGATCTGGCAGAGATCACACAAAAAGTTTGTGTAAGACCTGGCTGTTTCCCACCAGTGCTTTCATTTCTATGAATAAACTCCATATCATCTTTCAGAGGCTGGTCCCTCGCTGTGAGATGAATGAGTCATTTTCTTCCTCCATGAGGGAACAGTAAAATAAATATCAAAAATCTCTAAGATTGACTGTATGCTAACCAACCAGGGTGTTTTTTTTGTGCAACTAAGTTATCATGAGGGGAAAAATGGCATCTGATCGTGTGGCTTTGATGCTGGTGTGTATGTGGGCAGAGTTTAGGTTGAGCAGGCGGTCCTCATGTCGGAAAACTCTTGGCATTGGAATGCTTCACTTCATGGGCTTTATTCTTACACATAGTTTGTCTGCGTCTGTATGTTTGTATATATGTAAATAAATATACATATAAATATATATATAGGTAAATATAAACATGTGTGTATTTCCACATATGAGTTTCTGTGTCTATTTGTTATGATAGGAGACTGACTTTGAGGCAGCATTTAAATGAGGTAGTCAACAAAGAAACAGATTTTGTAACCAAATGAGAACATGTTTTTGTGACATGTCTTTCCTGTCTGCAAAATGTATTTTCTCTGGTTAAAGAGGTGTCAGTATTTTTTTGAAGATATTT
Source organism: Aramus guarauna (assembly GCA_013400195.1). Taxonomy (NCBI): domain Eukaryota; kingdom Metazoa; phylum Chordata; class Aves; order Gruiformes; family Aramidae; genus Aramus; species Aramus guarauna. The sequence continues at coordinate 1,240,885 of VXBL01010063.1, forward strand.
TTGTTGAAAAAATGTTTGGCTGCTTTTCCAAAGCAAAAATGTAGTGGGAAATTCTGATTTAAAGAAAAATGGACTATTACCCCAACAGAACTGGAAAGTGTAATGTGAGTGTGACTTTTCTTCCTCTTTTCCCCGTTTTTTCTCTTTTGCTGTTTTCTTTTTCCATTCATCTCTCTAGTTATGAACTAGATTGAAGAAATAAAAAGGAGAGAAAGGCAAGGAATTGCAGAAAAACAGGATAGAAGGAAGGAAGGAAGGAAGGAAGGAAGGAAGGAAGGAAGGAAGGAAGGAAGGAATGAAGGAAGGAAGGAAGGAAGGAAGGAAGGAAGGAAGGAAGGAAGGAAGGAAGGAAGGAAGGAAGGAAAAAATAAAAGAGTAATTAATTTTTTCCCCACTTTTTTGTAAATTCTTCTGTTTGCAGAATAGATCTCTGCTGGAAATTTTCAAAACTTTTGCATTTTTTACATGATACTTAACCTGTAATTGGGCCAATGCTGATGATAGCTGACTACAGGCATGTAGTTGCATGTATGTATTCCACCATCCCAAGTAGGTAACCACATTTATTCTCTCTTCTATTCATTTACACCAGTTTTATGTTGATATTAATTCCAATTAATTCTGTAATTTATACCAATAAAAGCAAGAGAAGAATCAATTCCAATGAAGCATATATCATTACTAACTATAATTATATATAAAAGCAGTATATGTGCATACATGCACACACATAGTAGTCTATTCTGATTTATGAGATGACATTGCAGTACAATATGGCAAACTCATGTACAGTTTGTTTGTCTCTTCCAATTTGTGCTGAAATCATTGTGAAGCCAAATATAGTCTACCCACCACAGTGGTACTGCATTAAAAATAATCTTTCATTTGTTTTTGTCATTTACAGAGCTAATGGTCAGCAAATTTGTACATCCTGCCTTTTTTTTTTTTTTCCTTAATGAAATGGAAAAGGGATGTGTGCTACATAAAAAAGAAGTTTTATTAATGTTTCATAAAATGGTTGCTACAATCAAAGGAACTGCTATGAAAATTAAATTACTGGGCTGACTCTGAAAATCAGCATAATATGCTCTGTTTAATTCAGTCATGCTAAGATGTTAGATTCTCCTTCATTCTCTCAGCTTTCTCTCTCCTTCACCTGGGGGCATCTGCTGATGAGTCTCTTCTAGAGGTTGTTTAATGACTATTTTACAGCAACTGTCAGCTTTCTAAAGCCCAGTGGCACTGGGCGTCACTGTATTACCAGCCTTTTTACACAATTTGCCTGACTGTAAATCTGAGCTTTAAAAGTACAAGAAAAGCTCTTATTTGATTTAATGACTGGCTGATGGGGGTCGATTAATCTTTTTATGCTTAGATGTTTTACTCATAAAGGTCATCTTCTGTTTGTTTACTCTTTGCTTCTCCTCTCATGGCCAATGAAAACGAGGTGAGAAATTTGAAGCATCATGCAATTGGAGCTGTGTGGCTTGGAGGATGGTGTTGTTCATGGGCAGGATCGTTATTGCATATAATTGATATCACAGGAAATCCCGAAGGCACCGTTCAGAATCAGGGCCCCATTGTTCTAATCACTGTATAAATTCCCAGGGACACACGGCGTGATCTCTGCGATATGGATGATCTAATTTATGAGAAGGCGCAATGGGTGTGCTGCAATAATACAAAGGAGAGCAAGAAGGCAAGGACACACAGTGAGAGGAAAACTTACAGAGTTTCTGCAGAGTTTTTAAGATAACATGAAGTAGATAAAGTTTAAAATAGATTTTCTTTAACCACCGAGGATGATTAACCACAAAATAAAAGGCCATGAATACACCATAAGTAATATTTCCAGAAGCACTGAATTTCCATTTTCCAAAGTGACTTAGGTACTTAGGAGTATAAATTTCATCGAGACTCAAGTACATTTTCCAAAAGTTGTACATGGAATAGAAAAACAGGTCCTAGTTTTAAAACTAGTTATGATTCTTTGTCTCATTGAAAATTAGGGGGACTTAAGCTCTTACTGGGTACAATTTTTCAAAAGCCTGTAAATGTGATAACCTAGCATCTACAAAGCAAAAGGATTAAGAGCTATATATATATGATTCTGCAGCTAAGAAGGAAATGGTTACTGGGAGAAACTGGGAGAAAAGGCACCTCTTCCTACAAGAATCTCTCTTCAACAGTCCTACTTCTCCAGTGCCACTAACTTAATTTCTTCCACGTAACAGGCTTGGTGATACTGTCTTTCCTTTTGCTTTTGAAATGGTGCAAGATCCTTTCTGACACTTCAGTGGGTTCCATGAGAACAGCACATAAACAGCTATTTTCTCCTTTAATTTTGTACCTTATCAACTCTACTGGGTGGATCATAAACCCTTCTGTCTCATATATAGTATGAAACCCACTCCTGACACTTAACTCATAGCCTTGGTGACACGTACCGTGTAAGTGTGAAAAAGTAGAATTGGCTGATCCTTCTATAGCAACTGAATTTTCATGCAACTAGTAACAGAGGTGAATTAAGTTTTATCACCTTGATACTTAGAGGCTTTATATAACAATTTGTCATACTATTTCGAACAATAGCTGACCATCACAGGCTACCTTGATGCCAGCACTGGAAAAGCCCTCAAAGCAGGACTCTTCCCTTGTTGTCAGTGGTTAGTTGTGTCATTGTGTTAATTGGAAGCAACGTGATTCAATGCAAAGAGGTTTTACTGTTTGAAATTACATACTTTTTTAGATGATGTGTTTAATGAAAGTTTGCTTAATTCCATATTTTTTTGCAGATTTAGTGTTGAGATAAAATTGTGAGTCTCGAGGAGAAGATAGACTGCAGCTTTCTCTGGAGTTTTTCTTGATTCTTTGCTTTCCTGTATCACAAATCTTTTGCCTACCTTAGCATTCCCTCCTCTTTACCTTTGTTTCCATTCCTTCCCTCTTTTCTTTGATTTGACTTGATTTCTAGTAAAATTGAGGTAGCTTACTTCAGGAAACCAAACTGTGAGTAAAGGGCAAGTGGCAGGGCAATGTAAAAATGACAAGGGAAAGCTGGTATCATCTGACACTATGTGAGGGCATGTGAGGCTCGATGGCCCTCTCAGAAGTGGGGCAAAGCATACCAGTGCTTAACATGTACCAGCACGGTGAGAAGACTAAAGACAGCAACAGATAGGACTAGTTCCAGGAGGTGAAAAACACAGAAATAAATTTACTTCAAGTCCAACTGGAAAATGACCATTTCAACTTGTGGAAAATGTCACAGCTTCAATATTTCTTTTCTGCTTTGGTACAGAAGGAGAAGTGATACCTGTCAGCATCCATCTCAGTCACAAGTCTCATCATCTGGGTACAAGCAGGATCTGGAAACCTGCAGTTTCTGTTCACTGCTAAGACTGAGCAAGAGCTGGGATGTGACCCGAGCTCTTTAATGTTGCCACACCTCCGAACTATCTAATCTGCATGTGTCTGTCTCCATCATTACTCACTGTTCCCTCACATCTATGTAAAAAGAAATACATGCAGCAGAAGTGAGAGATTTTCTACATAAATTCATACTTCAGACATTAGGCAATACAATTTAGCTATTCCGCACTGAGAAGTCTTTTCTGTCTTTGCCTTTCTCTGTTTTTAATCAGAGGTTTCATTCTAGACTCGAGAGCCTTTCCCAGTCAAAGTTTTGTTGAACTCGATGAGCTCCAATAATCATTTCGTTCAATGCATCAGCATTTTTAGTGAAAAAATCCCCATCAGTAAAATCCTGCTCAGCTTCAGCATCCTTGTCTGTCTCTCATTTGTGCTGAGATGATTCTGTATCAGAAAGGGGAAATCATTGAACTAATTTAAGATTTGCAAAATTAATTTGAATGCAAACAACTGGGGCTATAATGTTAAAAGACTGTATTTATAATGGGTAAATTATTTTTTTAATGGTAGAGGAAGTGTGTAGAACAATTTAGATTTGGAATAAATCCCTGGTGCTTCTCAGTGGCCAAAAATTTCTAAATTCTATTCAGTCCATACTGGTATTCAACAAATTTCTTCTTGATCTAAAATCTTTTTCTCAATATATTTCCCTGTGTCTTTTCTTTTTTTTTTTTTTTTTTTACAGTCTTACACAAAAAGTAAAGACATATTCTCTACCTCTCCATTGTATCCTCAAATTTTGGTCAGTTTTATCTTCTCTCCCTTTCAGTGTTGCTTTTTTTATTAACGTTTCTTAAGGTCAGTGAACATTTCACTAATACCTGACTTTTAAATTCATATAGGGAGAGAAATCAAGCAGTGCTAAATTCAATTTTCTATTGACTTAATTTCTTCTGTTGTGCAACTGTTGGATGGTCAGTTCAGTGCATCAAAGCTCCTTAATAGGTAGTTAATGGATATATCTGGAGACTGGAGCACATGAGTTTCAAGGAATGTGAGAAAAAAAATGCATTTTCTCTATGTTAAACGGTGAGCTTCATGATGAAAGCTTACCAAGCATGTGCTCCAAGAAGGTCCGTATTCAGAAGCCTGTGCTGCAGGTCTGCAAGACCAAATATGTACTTTTTGTTCATAACGTGAGGTTCTAAAAAGTTTTTTAAAAATCTGGCTCTGCACCATTTTGGTTACCCTGGCATTACAGAAGCTGTCACAGCCAGGGTGTGAGAAAGCAGGAGGCAAGTCTGGCTGATCCGCGCGGCCAGAGAGCACGTATTGCTACCTGCAGTATAGGTACAAGCCAGAACACTGGAGATTTGACACGTGCCCGTCTTACCATTTTGCCTTTGCTTTGCTGTCATACATCACATGCTAACTGCTAACTAGCAAATTTAATCTCATGTCCTTCATATTAATAAATGGTCACATGAATCGCTTATTCAGCAGCATAAAAAAATAGCCTATGGAGTTTCCAAATAACCCTGCATTTTATGCATCAAGTTCATTCTTTCATGCAGTGTAAACTCCATTTTGGTCACTGAAACCAGGATGTATAAAAATGTGAATGGCCCCTGTGTTCTTTCTACAATTCCCAGTGTTGAGGAATCACATTTCTTTGAGAAGCCTGATGCTTCCAGTTACTTTTGTAAATGTACTTCCACTCCACAGGCAAATTAATCTGAAGTGGATCTGTAAATCTCTGACGAAAGGGTAGGAGATGTTTAGGCTTGATAATTTGACATGTTGCTATCAGTACCAGACCTGGGACTTGACTTATACAGGCAGATTCTTCCAGTGGTCTTAGTTCCCTTTTATTCTTCTAGTGGTCTTCCCTTTTAAAGACTGCTTCACTAACTAAATACAATTTTGGAACACTACCCTTCTGTTTGTAGATATATGCTCCGATTTCTCATGTAAATATGATTTCATCTTTTGATCCTTATCATTTTGCAGACTTAGGCTGGAGATACTGGAGCTGCGTAGATTCCTGTTTCTCTTGTAACCATTTTGGCAGGCATGTGTCAGTTTGATCAATAATGATGTCTGGATTAGGCAGTCCCAGTGGCAAAAATGGACTCTTCTTAGGCTTATTGCCAGATTTTGAAAGCCGCTATAATGACATTCTGCCAAGCAAGCAAGATCTGAATGCTGATTGAACCCCTTTAAAAAAAGTGCAGACTAATAGGCGTTATTGCGTGAATAATAATTAGCACAATTAAGTGGCTGGCGCTTTGCCTGTGAAATTTTCAGAGCACACAATTAAAAAGCTCTACAGAGTTTTGTTGACTATTGTTGAGTATAAAATAATGGAAAGAAGGAATTACCAAGAATGATGCAATCTTGAAGATCATTCATCTATATCGTAGGAAAAATTTTTAAGGAAGAAAGTTTCAACAGAACATATTTAAGGCTAGACAATGACTGCAATTGTTGGAAGGAAGTGTCCTGTGAATCCTCTGATGCGTCGTTTTTTAAAGGTAGATAAAATCTTGCAGAGGCAAATTTTGCAGTTCTCAAAGGTTTCCCTCACATTATGAAGCTGTATTGAGGATTTTTTTAACCTTCTTAAAGTTCTCGTAGAGAGTGAAGGAGTTAGATTTAGGACAGTAAAAAGAGATAATCATCCTTTGTTCTTCCTGAAGTTTATGGGCTGAAGGAATGATACACTTTCTAAGTCACTTTTGACTTCAGTGAATCATCTCTGAAGCAGTAAGTTAGGCAAAAGCTCTGAGGACATTTTCTATCTAGTTAAAAATACAAATGACCCCTCTAGTTCCAGAGGTATGTTCATGACTAGCTATCAAATAAAGACTGTTTTCTTACCAAGTCCTCTAGTTCAGCTTTATTTGACATGTGTATACTTTGGTATGAACTACATATGGCATAGTAATGTATTAGCTTAACATCGGTTCGGGCAAAATACTGTTAAAATTTATGTGGGATTTAATAATAAGGAATTAATAGATATGAATGGCTTTATAGGAAATAAAGTCTATCAGACAAACTTAACTTTAAAAAAATAAAAATTACATTACCTTGTAAAAATAAATGTAGACTTCTGTAAGGCTTTTAGCTTCTGGTGATCTTCTGGCTGAACTTTATTACAAAACATTAGTAATGTGTGTTATAAGGATTAAAAACTGGGAAACTGGTGAATCTCTAAAGGTAGCTGTCAATGAGATTGTCATTTTGAAGGGAGTGGTTTTAACAGGGTGCTTCAGAGATCAGTACTTCCCCCAGCACTATTCAATATTTTCATCAGGGGTTGGGAAGTAAGTGTAAAATTGCTGCTGATAAAATTGGCAGGTGACACAAAGATTGGCAAAGTGGTACATAATGATGAAGATGTCAGTCATACCAACTGAACTGAATTGCATAGTAAACTGTGCCTTATTCAAACAAACTACATCTTAATATCGCAAAGTACAAAGGTGCGGTTCTAGGACGAGGCATGTAGGGATGTATACGCAGGCTGAAGGGGTACGTTATTAACATGATGACTCAAAAAAAAAGGTTTATGGTTAATTGTAGATAAGAACTCATATCAAGCTCCCAGTGCAATGTGATGATTAAAAGGACTAATCCAATCAGTGGATTCATAAACAGGGAAGTGTTAATGACAGGTAGGGTGTTTCTACTTTTCTATAAGGCATGTAAGAGTTATAGATATTAGACTACCACAGAAGTTAACATCATCCACATTTAAACCTTTAAAAGGGTTATTAGAAAACTGAAATTGCAGCAAAGCTCCAGAAAACATTTGAATTTTTGAAATAAAGCTTTCTGGGGGGAAACTGGAGGAATTCAGGTCCTGAGGTAACCTGTTTACAGAACATTGGTATTTCCACATGGAGAAAATGGGACTCGCAGGGTTCTAAAATGCACCAAAAATGGCATAAGATGAACTTGTGGCTGGTAACTGGAGACATATGAATGCAAATGAAAAACTGGCCATAATTTTTATTTTTTTTATTTTTTTTTTTTTTTTAGAGCATGGAAAGTTAACCAGCACAACAAAATACCAGTGAAAATCATGGCTTCTCCAGCTCTGGTGTTTTCCTAACATGAACACTGAGTGTCTACTGGGGAGACAGCACTTAGCCAAACATGTCACTGGCCTTAGTTCTGAGTTAAAGGGGGGAAATTGCACAAATTATGGAACTACATGAACCAGCTCTCCTATTTTGCCTCAGGTACCCTGTAGTTGTGACTTTCAGTAATACTCCTTTTTTTCCATCTTCCAGCAATTTTAAAGAACTGAGAAGAAAAGGAAGGGCACTAAGTAAGAAATTCCTAAATATTTGACCTGTTTTAGCTATTTACTGCTAACTAGTAATCTGTTTTCTGACTGATCTTTTTTGTCTTAATGGACATTCAATAATAACTGCATGAAGCTAATTGAAAAATACAGACAAAATAGTATTCTTCTAGCTCCACAGTGCTTTTGTTACTATTGAAAAATAAGACCCTCAAAGCGGATATAACTTAAAAGTGAAAAATGGGTGTTTACATTTTTTTGCTGTTGCTGTTGTAGCTGTGGCTGTAAATCTGCTACTTAGTTTAATGGAAGATCATAAGGAGACCATATGGTTTTCCATGAGCTGATTCTGCTTCTGTTTAAAACTTCCAAATTGGCTCAGTCCATGAGAGTGTCATGCTTTGTTTACATACATAGAAGTGATTGACTGAAAATATGCTAAAATAAATACTCTTCACCTAGTTAGATTTAACAGATTAGATATACTGAAAAGGTGCTAATTATTTTTTAACTTTTCATAGAGGTCTAAATGTCCATTGGAACAGATTAAAGATTTCCTTCTAAAAATAGGTGTTTCTTTTGCTTACATCAGGCAATGACTGATGATCGTACGATAGATGCTGACGTCTTAATGGTGGCTACTATATTTTCTGTAGCTACTGGTTTCTCTGCTGTTGAAGTGAGTTTTATTCAAGGGTCATTCTATTTGGAGCCAAAGCCAAGCTTATTAAATTAATTAATGGGGACCCACTCCTTATAATGTATATGCAAATTTCCAAAGTGCATGTTTGGTTAATAAATGTGAAAAGAGTTTGTGTCCTGTTATTTACTCTTAGCCTTTGAAGGCATGTCCCCACCTGCAAACAGTTTCGGGGACGGAGAGACTGGAAAATCAAAAAGATGTCACTGGAATAGTAACCAAAATAATGCAACTGACAGACAATGACAGCATTAAATGGCAGATAGTAAGTAGGGAAAAACAAGTTTATGCAAAATAAGAAAAGAACATCAAAGAGAGAACCTCTCACAAAGTTAAAGGCAATGAGTCACTTCATGATGAAAGAGCTAGTTACAAGTATGAATGCAGTTTACGAAACATTAGCAATCCCCCCACTAAGATGCAATCAAATCTTGAGGATGCAGTATATGTTTGTAGTGGTAGTGAATAAGAAAATATTCTGAAATCTTTTGACATATACACAAGTCATAAACATTAAGTAATCTACTTCAGAAAGCTTTAAATTGAAGAACCATGTAAAAACTCCTTGTGCCTTACCTTCATTATGTAACGTGCATGTACTAGTCTCATAGGAATTTCAGAAGCTCATCAATATTTGTTAATCTGCAAGTTCCTGATGAAAAGTGGTAGATGGTATTTCAGCACACCTGAAGTAGCAGAAGCATTAAGTGCCACTTAAAAAGTTCAAGATTATAATATTTTCCCTCACACACAGAAATAGGAAAATATTATGAAATCTGTGAAAAAAACAGAGGCAAAAAAAAAATAGCCCTTTGGATCTACTATTACCTTTTCTCTTTTACCTGCCTGTCATAAACCTGAAATAGTTAAAAAGCCAACCAAACAACAACAACAAAAAAACCACAATACAACATTGTGTGTTTAGCTACATTTGTAATCAATACAAGCAGAAAGTTTAACCACTTGTGAAATGGAAGAACCTTAATCATCATATACAATCAGAAATTAAAGTGACTTGAAACTCAGTCATTAGAGGGGAAAAAAAAAACCAACACAGGACCAGAAATGTTCAATAGCACATGATGTGCAGCTTTCTCAAGAGAAAGTAGCATCCTAGGATGGAAAAATAAAAGTCTGAGCAATGTTTCACCTCACTAGGCTGGCAGATAGAAAGACAAAATTGTTCCTAGGAAGGGGTAAAAGACTAAGAAGAACAACACCTGTAAGGTTTCAGCTCTTAATTGGCTCAGGGGTGAAAAAAAGAGATGATGGAAACATAAAGGAAGATGTAAAGTTCTGGGTTCTCCCAAGAGATTTAATCACGGCAAATCAAAAATGTAATGCTAAACATCATGTCCCAGTTTCATTCCACTTTGCTTTAAACAAGAAAATTAGCCATCTCATTTAAGGAAGGATCCCTCTCCAATCCTGATGGAAAGGGGGAGGGGAATTTTTCTCAGACGCCCATCTCCAACAAGGTAAATCCCACTCTGGGGTCTCTATTTCTCCCTATGGACTATAGAGGGAGCTTGAAAGACTAGTTTAAGCTTGATGACAGTTAAACTTTTAGACAGTTAAAACCAGGTGACAAGAATCCTTTGTTTTCAGCCCATCACCTTCAGCTGCTTGGAGAGAAGAGGAATATCTGCCTATAGATATTACAGTGGAATCCAGACCCTGGCTGGCTTACCTAGCGCCAGAAATGAAGAAGCCTACAAAAGGCTGGTGTCCTGGACACAGCAGACTGAATAATATTGTCAAGTGTTGCACTTGGTTTCCATTTTTTAAAATGTTTGAATCTTATTTTTTCCCATTATTCATCTAGTACTAGCCAGAAATATCAGTAAAGGTGGGAATGGCTTGTCCTGAAGCTACAAAGCAGCTCTCCCGAACCATTTTCACCTCTCGACTCTGCTTTATGCGGCTCTGTCAGGGAGACATGCGAAGCTCCCCCTGCCCTATAGTAACATTTCAAACTGTGCCTGGGGGTATTCTTCACTTTTGAGCAGGGTTTGGCAGTAATAAAGCATTACTCATTTCCCTGCTTGCTTTCTCTGAGCCACAAGAGCAAACATATAGTCAGTGATAGCTCTGCTCAAATGTTACTGTATAAAATAAATGAGCATGGCTTGCATACATTATCCCATCACGGAGAATGGCAATAATTTTCTTGGGCACTCTAAGAATATAAATTAAATGCAGAATTTGTTTTTACATGCTTAATACAATTTGAAATAAATTACTATTTGTTTGGTTATGATGTTCTCACACTTTTTTTTTAATATAGAAGCTAATTTTTTTTAAAATTATCATAATTTTATATCTGTCTATGTATAAAGACATATACACACATATAACTCATAAACATATACTTATGTATGTATAATATATAAGTTTATATATGTATAATATACATATATAAACACACACGCACATACCTATAATATCCTCTCTTCAAACATTTTTTTCTTACAAGATAATATATTAAATTTTACAGAGGAGTTATTTGTTACCCTAATCCAGCGTCTCCCATGAGAAAAGAGTTAAAAAATCACAGCCATAACACTGTGAACATTGCGATTTCTCCCGATGAGTAAAATTGGAGAAATTTCTCCTTGAGAGCAAAAAGGCAAGCTGATTAAGTCAAAGAGGTGTTATAAACCCCAAGGGAAAACAACGTGCTTTATTTTTGAAGTATTCCCAGCAGAAGTCTGGGAAATCTTACATGTCCTCTCACCACGATCCATCATTATAACTTAGCTGTTTGCAAATCCTCAGCAGGTCATCATATTTTACACTTGCTAACCATGTAAACACAACTGGGGACTCCTAATTACTGCAGATAATCTCAAAAACTTTCCACTTTCGTAAAGCATACAGAAAAGGCTGGGAATAGACTGTTTCCCATGTCGTCGTGTTTTGCTCATGTATATTTGTATAGCTGTCACTTTTCTGGATCTCTGGCTGCAAGTGTAAAGCATCTTTTTCATACACATATAATAGCTCGTAACAACCTTGGAGATGTTCAGTTCTTGTTCCACATACAGCAGGTGGGTTTGCTGTGCTTTTGCTAAATTGTTTAATCAAAGTGCTTCATACTGAAGGGTCCATGAATAAATATTGTAAACATCATCAGGGGAAGTGATTTATATTTACTTCAATTTTGCCAGGAGAAAACCTAGATTATCTTGAATTAGCAGCTGAAGTTTTTGTATATTAGAGTTTTTCAAGTATATTAAGGAGAGCATCATGTACAAAAATGACAGCAGTTTCCCAGGTCTGGAGGTACACGCTTCCCAAAACAGAATAAAAACGCCAATTATTTATTCTTCTATTCAGGGGAAATTTTCATAGCTTATGACTCTGGCCCTGGAAGTGCATGGTCGGAGGTGTCTCAAAGTTACCAACACCACTGAAAAATTGAATTTTGCAGCCCCAAAGATGAGAATCTGAAGCCACACCAAAGCAGGCTGTTCTTCCCCTGTGAGGGAGATGACATGGGTAGACTCGGAGCAAAGAGCCTGGGGGAAGCCCCGTAGGGTCAGGATGGGTTCTCCGAACTGGGTGGAAGGATGGGGATGAGGGCAGCCACTGCATCCCAGCGGTAGCCTCTGATGCACAAATGCCAGGGCCTCACGGGAGCACTGACTGGCACGGATCTGGGGGACCCAGGCATGGGGAAAATTAATGAGAGGGTGAGGGGTCAGGACTTCTTCTGCCCCCACCTGCCTGCTGTCATAGGCAGCTGCCTGCTTCACCTCTGCCTAAAGTTTGCCTGCTGCATATCAAATTTTGTACACAGAGCGGTCCCTAGGTGTGGTTATTATTTATTTATATACTAGGTAGCAGAATCAAGGGTATGGTAATTATCACTTCTTATACGAATGTTTTAGGGCAACAGATGAATATACATTTGTTATACATACATGCCTTACCAGGGTAATAGTTTAATCCCATCAAACCTGAAGCGTGAAGCATGATGCGTGTTAGGACAAGAAGGAAGAGTTTACTACTGGCAGATCAAATTTACTTTGCTCGAGCGTTGAATGCATCCTTGTACGTAGAGCATGGCTTCGCATAGGAGATCGCTATGCCATTCCACGAGTAACTGAACAGCAAAAATCACATTTTTAATGGCAACTATTGTACTCATGGTCATATTTTAGTTATTCTCAAATTATTTTCATAAGGTTAAGAAAAAGCTATATGGAAGCATCTGCTCATCTGTTATCTGTGGTCTCACCTTATGGATTTTGTGGCAGCAGAGGTTGTTTTAAAGGTTCTTCCACCCCCCTGGACCATTGAACTGCTGCTGCTGATTGCTCACAACTTACCCCCGGTGGAGGTTACTGTCACCTTGACTGCATTCGTTACATACACATAGAAATACATGTGGAAATGCACACATACACATCCGCACGTGTGTGCGTGTAAGTATATGGACATAAATGAGTATTTGTATGTATATACATAAATATGCTCTGTGTTTAACTAGAGCTGTGAAATGATCCATCTTGCCTGCTTGCTCGTTTCTAACGGACAGAAGAGAAAGGATTGTAGCTTCCATGGCGGTGAGAGTGGGATAGGATTAGGCGATGGGAGCTGAGAGGCAGGGAAGGACAACTAATTTTGCTGCTGGGTGATTCATAATACAGCCTCTTCTGGGGAGGGTTTATATGGCATGGAGCGTGTGCAGCGATCACACACATGCTCAGAGGACAACCGTAAGTTTTACAAGGAGTGTTCATGTTATAATACATACTCATATTCCTGGCCAGATTCTTCTTTTCAAGTACCTATCTTTCTACAGTGATTCAAGAGAGCTATTTGTATGAATGATAGTGGCAGAATAAGAATCTCTGCCTCTTCATCTGCCCTTCTTTTCAGCTCGGTTACAGAAACATCACCGCTAAGGTTTTGCTGTGTTCAAACCTGCCTGTGATGAAGAGATTTATATTTGCGTTTAGAAATCCAGAGACATATGGTGAATGTGAGAGCTGGTCAGCAATCAGGAGTGATTGATTCAGGTTTGGTCTATCAATTAAGTGACAGAGCAGTTTTAATCTTTTTTTTATTATTTTATTTTAAGCTTGGGACTTCACTGGAATATTATAACTCCCTTAACCATGCCCATGACAGCTGACTTGTACCCATAAACTTTGGTGCATTGATCTATTAGTTCAGCTACTTCAATACATCTTCTTTTCCATAAATATGTCTGAGCTGCGACTTTTTTCCAACCTCACCAGAAGTATCCTTATTTGGACTGATCTAATATGTACAGTGGTATCTGCACATGCAGTCTAATATCTGCTTCGAATAGCCGTACATAATTCACAGCGAGCAGTATGGCTGCACGGTAACCTACAGTTAAGTGACTTAGTCTTGAAGCATTTCCCTACTCACAGTAGAAAGAAGCGCTGGTTAATAAGAGTTTCCCTCTTTTTTTTCCCAGGGGAAGGGGGATGGGAGGGAGCAGTGGAGGAGGTCTGGATAGCTGTACCAAAAAAAAACAACAACAAAAAAAAAACCAAACCAAAAACAACAACAACAACAACAAAAAAAAACCACAAAGGAAAAAATAAAAAGAAAAAGAAAAGCTTCACCTTTGTTCACATTTTTAGCTTATGTCTTTTGGATTCATTCCCTACCTTGTGTCAGTTTTCTACACTGACAGCAATTCTTGTACACAGTCGCATGGTGAGATTAACTTTAAATCCTCCCCTCCTCCTTCCCCCTCCAGCCCCTGCCTGTCATTGTCTGCTCTTGAGTAAGCAAAGTGAATGTGGTCAGAGCGGTGTGGGACTGTGTTTTTCCATTCTCAAGGGCAGCCACCCTTCTCATCAGCAAATCCATGCTAGCTGCTAGAGCTTCATGTATTAAACTGATTTTCAGTCGCGAGGTTAGTTTCTCACTGGTGAAGCACTCAGCATAATAATACTTTACACCTTGTACTTCAGCAGTCCTTTCTAAACACTAATTTAGCCTCACATCTCTCTCTGAGGTAGGTCAGTATTATCCCACCATATGAATGGGGAAGCAGAAGCCCACAGAGGTTAAGTGACCTATCCAGAGTCATGCAAGAAATGAGTGGCAATCCAGAGAACAGAAAACAAAGCCCCCCCGGCTCATAGGCTCGCACGGTGCAATTGGAAAAATTATCAGGTGTTCAAGCGAGGTTTGTGGCAAAAGAAAATAGAATAAAAATTAAAAATAAACCCTCTTGGGGGGGAAAAGGGGACACTTTATATTCACTGTTTTCAGATGAGGGAACCGAGGTGAGAGAAGAGTTAAGTGATTTGTTTGAGATCCCATAGGCAATTCTTACCAAACATAGAAATTATGTGTGTAGTGAAGGCAAGAAGAGAGACTGTAATTAAGTAAGTGACTTCTCTGATTGTGTTATTAAACACAAAGAAGCAAGAAGACAAAAGGAGTGTAACACTCTGTGTCAAACTTTTAGAAATCCAAAGTCAGCTGCCATTTTTATTTGATCATAGTTCCTTTGTTTGATTTGACTTCTACTTTACTCATTTATTTTCTTTCACTTGTCCTTTTGTTTTCTTTTGACAGTAGATATTTTAATTATTAAATTCCTTGTTTTCTTTAAACATGTCAATTCTCTTAATCATTCTGTTTTGTTGCTTCTCTCTTTTTATCTGATTTCTATTCCTCATCAATACCCAGTTTCTGATTTTAAAATGTCTCATATATTTACTCACATATTCTGCTTCTAATTCTTCATTGTGTATTGATCCTCAGCTCTGGTGTCTACCATTGGCTGTTGAATTCTGGAGAGCCATCCCTCTTCAGTGTACTTAACTTAATTATGTTTGTTGTTTCCAGTCTCTCTCTGCCAGTTTGGACTGACATTACTGAAAATTTAAAAAATGTAACTCTGAGATGATGTCTGTATAGAAGATGAACCTTCCTTAAAAGACTATATTCTACTCCTCTGTCTCACAATACCTCGTGCAAGACTTGTATATACTATACATATTATATTATACAATTATTACATAGTGTTTATAGTATTTTATGTTCTTTTTGACACAAAGCCTGAACATCATTCCTAGGAAAATGGCATGCAATTTCTATAATCAGCTATCATGTCTTAAAAAATGTTTTGCATGAATCTACGGGTTTTAGCTGTTCATCATAATGCGTTTTATTTCTGTCCAATTAATGAACAGCTGTTAAGCATTGTTATGAATCTGAAATCACATTCATGCCTCTCCAATTTGGCTAACACTTTGGTTCAATAATACCCCACGAGAGTTCCACAACTGAACTTTTTGTTAAATGTAAAAGTATTTCCTTTTTATTGACTTCAAAATTTTCATTGTTTCACTTTTTACTTTTGATGCCAGAGAGAAGAAAAAGACTGCTCATGGTTATTTTTTTCATATGTGTATACTTTTTTTACTGTTCTTTTCAGTCTTTTCATACGATGGTCTACTCCTGTCTTAAACAGATTGCCCAAACTTTCTCAATTTCTCCTAAAATTATTTTTTTCCAAGCCCTTCCACCGCTTTGCTACTTAAAAAAAAAAAAAAAAAAAAAAAAAAGGAAGGAGGTAACGATATGCATAATCGTCTGAGCATTGGATTGTAATGACATTGCATAAACCAATACTTCCAATAGCAATCACTATCTTTTCCTTAATGCAACTGAAAAGCTCGTTTGCTTCTTTGACCCTAAGAGAAAATCAAGTGCAAAGCCAAGCTTAGATCTCCAATATTCCTGTCCTGGTCCTCTACTTCGCTCACTGGGTCATGACTCATATGATAACTGAGATCTCAAAGAGCTAGTCATTAGTTCCAGCTGGTACCTAAATATAACAAACAGTTTTGATGCAGCAGAGCGATGAGTTTATGGCAGATCTGTGGGGTGCGTTGTGCCATCAGCTCCCAAACACAAAACTCCCCATTGACTGCGTGTGGAGCATCCCTCAGCACACTGTTGGCACGCTATGGCTCCCCAGTGATTCCACAGTGGAAGAAATTCAAAGAATTCGTCTCTGACCACAGAATTTATGAGGCCATGCAGAAGTCCTTCATGAACGGCAGGGAGCAGGGAAACAATTCAGAGCCTGTTGGGTTTCTTCCTTTCTTTTTGTTTTGTTTGTTCTCTTTTGGGACTTCACATGGGAAGAAGAAAGAGTTGAGAGGGAATTCTGGAAAGTTTTCAGCTCTGGCCTACCTCTGCTTCCACTGAAATATAGGACTAAACTCCTGCTATCCTCAATGGGAACTGAGGCAAACGCTGAGTATTTTCTTATTGTTACAGAGGGTGGTTTTGTTGCGTGTTCAGGTATGTTAATGTTCAATTCAATAGAATTTTTAATAATACATTTTTAAAACCTACTTTGTGCTGCTATAAAAGAGCATTTTGTTCAAGACTGAAACATTGCTTTTATGCCAAAGAAGAAAGGTTGTTGTTGCCTACAGGGTGTGAATTCATAGCCAAAGCACACAGGATGTTTGCAGCTATCTTCCTTGGTGGTAGTATTACTTTGCTCCTATATATTACCTCCATCAAAAGATCTCAAAATGTTTTCAAGCGCTGTTTCTCCACCTGTAATCTGTAGAGTATTTGTGATCCAAGAAACACTGGAAAGTAGTCCAGAAAAAAACAGTAATCCTCCTCCTCTGCATTACTGTCTGATTGCAGAAGAAATGCTTATATACACTCAATCTTACATACCTGAGCAAGGAAACAAAATGGGGTGAAAAATACAAGTGAGAAAGGAGAATTTCAAGTTTAATCTTCATTTTATTTGACTGTGAATGAAAATCATTGCAGTGACATTAGACAAGATGGGCTTTATATCTGATTTTTTTTTTTTT